>JANBPO010002370.1:0-245631 GCA_024336825.1 Amorphophallus titanum
AGCACCGAACAGATTTGTTTTGAAGTTGTGGCCATTAATATAAGTGTCGACACTCCCGAAATGTTTTAGTTGCAATGCACGACACCCAGGATATTTCATCTACCATTTTTGGGCTTCGATCCAGGACGTTGCATGCCTTCCGGCATATGCTGAGACTGTGCCGGAGTTCCCAGCTTTTCTTTGATTTGGCCCTCAGCATAGTCAGTTGGAGAACCATAGCCATATCTTCCGCCCAAGGGCTTTCTTAATGGATGGCGGATCACCAAGTGAGCTCTCATCCTGATCGGGCGAGGTATGGGGTTAATTCGGCATTTTCGTCCTCAACGTGCTCTCTCGAGTGCCGAGACATACATGCCGCACAGCAAATTTTATCATCCATAGTAGGATGCTACCGACTATGCGAGAGGGTCCACGGAAACTAGCTTATAAACCGTATATCGGGATCGCCCCGCCACCTTTCCTGGGTGGGCCGACAGGAATGTCGTCGGGCTACGACTAGTGACTCCATCACCAGGAAAGAGAAGAGCACTCTATCAGAATGTACACCTTAACCCTGGCACCTAGGAAACAAGAAATGCATTAAGGAATGAACATGCAACACTATGGAACATGCAGAGGATATAACGCGCCTACGTAGCGCCGTTACAGCATATGACGGACCAAGGGAGGTGCACTACATGACCTGTGATGTGCCCCTTGGGTCCGTTACACTCACCTGAACGATGCAAGGAATACAAGCATACAGACACACACAGGCTGTAACGCACCAAGGATGGGGCGTTATAGTAACGTAACGCGCCTCCCATGGCCCGTTACGCTCACTAGTCACTCAGAAAATATAACGCACCAAGGCAGGTGCGCTATATAACCCTAACGCACTAGGACCAATCTGTCAAGGGCACCAGAACGCCCAGGAATCCACAGTCGAATAGAAACATAATGCACCAAGGCAGGTGCACTACATGATTATAATGCACGGGTTCAGTCCCGTTAAAGGCACCCGAACACATAAAAATCACAGAAATCCACAATTTCATGCATGATATAACGCACCAGAGCCGAGGCATTATAAGACTATAACGGACCTACCATGCACCGCTACACTAACCGCCTTACTTGGTCAACAGTCAAATGATCGGTCAAAGGTCAATTAACGGACCAAGGGTCATCTGGTAAACTTCAGGTAACGCACCTCTTCAGGCACGTCAGGGGACTGTAACGCACCGGGACTAGCGCGTTAAACCGACTGGGTTTCGAGATTACGGAGCCCAAAATCGGACCCCCTCCTGATTGACCGAAATCGACAGGAAACGCGAGGAAACACACGTCTAAACTACCCTACCATGCCATAACAACATTTTATCCCTACACATGTTGCTAGAATTGAAAAATGATGTCCAGAGAGACGATTTCATGAATTTAGGGCTAAATAACACTAACATAGAATTATGCACAAAAAATGAGAAAAATGATGTCGGACCATGGCGCATGTGGTACCGGCGGTGTCCTAACGAGGAGAGGAGTCCATCCCCCTACCTCATGCGTGATGAAAATCACGATTCGGTGCAGATCGAATAACAACATGACACGGCTCCACTTGACCCGTCTTGTCTCCACGCTACACGAACCGAGGGAGGAAGGGCGTCCACGCGTTCCTCGCGTCGAGCTCGTTCCAATGGTACCTCCCACGTCTCGATCGGAGCTCGTCTGGGCCGAAACCGAGAGAGAAGGAGAGAGATGGAGAGAGAATGAGTGAGGGAGAGAGAGGGATTCGAGAGAAAGAGAGAGAGTGAGAGTGTACTTAGCGGGTAAGTCCGCTTGAGTGAAGTCACCGGTCCGCGCATTACTTGCTTGCTAGGTCCGAGGGTCTTCGATCTTGTGGCTATCACCCCCAAGGTGGTGTCACATCAAGTAAGTTTTCTCGATGCTACTCGGGATCGAGCTCAGAGTCCAGCTGCACTCTTAGTGGGGGAACAAATATTTTATATGGAAGTATCGCTTCTGTCCCGAAAGTCAATGCGTACGGGGTTTGGCCCGTGGGAGTTCAGACAAAGGTGCGATAAGGCTAGAGGGTCTCAACGAGGTGATCTGGCCAATCGTAGTAGTGATGAGATTTGCAAGGCTTCTTGATAATTCTTATGAGAGTTTTATTTCTAGCTTCAGCTTGTCTGTTTTCTTGTGGGTAATATGGAGATGAATGATACAAATTGATGTTGTACTTACCATACATGTCACAGAGCTCTTGCGATGTGAACTCTGGTCCGTTGTTGGTGACGATGTCACGGGGGACGCCGAACCTGGCGAGGATGTTGTGCTTGATGAATTTCACCACCGTTGATGCCTTGACTTCTGTGAATACTTCAACTTTCGTCCACTTCGTGAAATACTTCGTAGCGGTAAGGATGAAAGACTTTCTTCAGACTTCGCCGGTTCTGTCTTCCAAGGGGCCGACTACATCGAATGCCCAAATGGTGAAAGGCCAGGGAGTGATGAGAGGGTGAAGTAAAGATGAAGGAGCATGCACCTTGTTTGCATGAAGTTGGCATTTAGCACAATGACGGACATAACGGGCACAGTCCTCGTGCATGGTAGGCCAATAATATTGCCGAAGGAGTTTTTGAGCAAGCATGCGACCATTTACGTGGCCACCGCATTCACTAGAATGTGCCGCTTCGACAACTGTGCGAGATTTGGTCTCATCGAGGCAGCAGAGGTATAGTCCACTAAGGGATTTTCAATACAGGAGACCTCCTATGATAGCAAAGCACTCCGCGGCCCGATGAATGGTTCGTCGGTCGAGAGCAGTAGCATATTCAAGGAAGGATCCATCTTGGAGATAGTTCTCGATGTCAAAGAACCAGGGATTGCCTTCCTCGATGTCAATTTTCGACTCATGGGAAATGGCATGGACTTGAAGGGAGGATTTTAAAAACTGCTGGAACCAAGGATCTGAATGCAAGAGGATGTGCAGCCTCTACACCATGATAGTAGCTGACGGCTTTTCATCGGGAATTGGAAGAGAAGATGCTAGAGAAGCCAGAGCATTGGTTAGAATGTTTTGGGCCCTAGGAGTGTGCACTAGGGTTAGCTTCTTAAACCGCTGGACTACCCTATCGACCAAGTCTTGGCGGGGCTTTAGTTTTGGGTCCCGTGTTTGATACTTGCTGAGGGACTGTCAGAGTATAAGCTGAGAATCTCTGATGATTTAGAGCTCCTTAACTCTGAGTGCCAGTGCCATTTTTAAGCTTGTAAGGAGTGCCTCATATTTGGCCACATTATTCGAGGTAGGGAAGGTTACTTAACAAGCATGTGGAATAACAATGCCTTCTGGAGATTGGAGGATGGCTCTAATTCTACAACCCTTGGACTTGAGTGCATCGTCGAACTAGAGAATCTATGAAGATTCAGCATCGAAGATGGCTCCTAAGTCTTCATCTGGAAAGCTCTCCTCGACAGGGGAAAAGTTGGGGAGCATATGATGGGCAAGGTGCTCGGCAATGGCGTGTCCCTTGATTGCCTTTTGACTGACATAGGTGATGTCAAATTGGTTAAGGAAACTTTGCCACCTCACCAGATGATCAGTCGATGTAGGCCCAAAATGATCCGAAACTCACAAATTCTGATCTGAAAAATGCCCGAACCGGGCACAATACAACCCTCCCCCGTTAAACAAATTTCATCCCCAAAATTTAAAACCAAAACATAGTAGTAGGGAAGGAAACTCACTCGAACAAGTAGAGATACTGCTACCGCATCTCATCCTCATACTCCCACAACGCTTCGCCACCAGAATGACACTGCCAGACCACCTTTATCAGGGGAATAACCTTGTTCTACAAGTGTTGCTCACATCGATCCTCAATGCGGATAGGGTATTCCGGAAGGGACAAGTCTGGGGTCACCTCGGGCGAAACTGAGTCCTCCAAGACATGAGAATCATTGGGCATATACTTCCGCAGCATCGACATGTGAAACACGTCATGCACAGCAGCAAGCTCCGAGGGTAACTGCAACTGATAAGCAACTTCACCAATACTCTCGACAATGGAAAAATGACCAATGTAGCGGGGACTCAGCTCCCCACGCTTGCTAAAGCACATTACACCCTTCATGGGGGAGACCATCAGAAACACCCGATCTCCCACAGCAAAGCTGAGGGGTTGCCTTCTCTGATCGGCATAACTTTTCTATCGACTTTGCGCCACCAACATCTTCTGTCAGATGAAATGCACCACCTTAATACATCGCTATACCAAATCCAGTCCTGTCAGGACACACTCGCCCACCTCAAACCAATCAAGCAGAGTCCGACACGGTCGCCCCTACAATGCCTCATAAGGAGCCATACCAATGCTCGAATGATAGTTGTTGTTGTAGGCGAACTCCACTAAAGGCAAATGGTGGATCCAACTCCCTTGCCACTCTAGGCAACAAGATCTCAACATATCCTATAAAGTCTGGATGGTCCTCTCATACTGACCGTTCGATTGAGGATGGTAGGCTGAGTTGAATGCCAACTCCATTCCTAGAGCTCTTTTGAAGCTCCTCCAAAAATCCCAAAGTGAAGTAAGGATGACAATCAGACACAATGGAGATGCGAACTCCTTGCAACGGAACAATCTGCTAGACATACAATCGGGCCAACTTACGCACACTCCAACTGACTTTGAGCGGTAGTAACCGAGCCGTCTTCGTCAGTCTATCCACCAGCAACCGAATACTATCATGCCCACCTGACGTCCTAGGTAACCCAACCACGAAATTAGTGGTCCCACTTCCACATAGGAATCTCCAAGGGCTGAAGTGTACCACCCGGTTGCTGGTGCTCCGCCTTCACTTGCTAACAAACCAGACATCTGGCCACGAACTCTGCGATATCTCTCTTCATCCGAGGCCACCAGAACTATCTCTTCAGATTTTGGTACATCTTCGTCGAGTCTTGATGCACGGCACATCGGCTCCCATGAGCCTCCCATAACACCGTGCACCTCACCTACTCCTTGGCTGGGACGTACAGCCTACCTCTGAACCTTATAGCTCCATCTTCGTCGAACTCCACCATGGCCATTGGTAGAATTCGAGGTAGGTCAGGGTCCACATGCTGATCCTCTGTCACCTGATGACGAATAGCTGGTGTGATAGTCAAGCTCGCGAGAATGGTCAAACCTTCATCCCAAGGGACCTTGAGCCTAAAGGTCATGGCCGGCACTTGCTCCCATAGCCTCCACTTTCGTAACAACATCCGACTGACCACTACCTTCCTACTCAAAGCATCAGCCACCACATTCATCTTGCCAGACTGATAAGACAAAGTAAAATCATAATCCTTCATGTACTCCATCCACCTCCTCTGCCTGAGGTTAAGATCCTTCTGGGTAAACACATACCAAGATTCGAATGGTATCGGGTCTTCCCAGTATCCAGATCTAGGGTCGCTACAGTTGGTATCAGAGCTATGGTTGTGAAAGTACATGAAAATTTGAGATATTGTAGTGATCGGAGTCCGTAAGGTCCAGTACAGTCGACAGCTGGCATAGGGTTTTGTATTTATTTTTCGATTGGTTTCTCACGTGAGAGCATGAGGGCACGGTGTTGGCGCTGTGGAAGTGGTTGCTATTCTTGTCGGAGTGCCAGCGTGGGGCCCAGGGATTAAGGTTGAGAGCTTTCTCCCTCATTGGTGGTGGCCCTGATGATGCTACGTTGGGTAGAGGTTGCTGGCAGGTGCGTTCCTGCGGTACTGCGTTTGGAGAATCTGCAACGAGGTCAGGTGGCTGGCGAGGATTGCTCGTGGTCTAGTAGTCGTGAGTGTGCTCTGAGGGAGCTATTATCGTGTTGGCCACCCTAGCTTGAGGATTATCCAGCCCCTGATGTGTTGAGATCATGGTTTGAGGTGGTAGCGCAGGCGCTCTGATCGAGATGTGCTTGGATGAGTGGAGGATCTTTTCTGGTGGGTTGCTAATTGTCGAGTATGATGTTCGGTGTGTTATCAGTTTCGAGGTTAGAGGTGAGTGTAAGAGAGGAGCATGTGGCAGTGGCTAGTGGGTTGGTCGGGTGATCGACCACGGTAACAAGTGTATTGTCTGGGGACCTGTGTGCATTGGTCGCGACGTCATCAACCTACTTGCTGTGGTAGCAGGTGACACTTGTCGATTTTGGAGAAGTGTGTACCGTGGATTGTAAGTGGCTGTGTCCTGTGGCTCTATGGTAAGAGCGGAATCGGGATTGGCAAGCGTCTGTCGGGAGTAGTTGAGATAAGTTGTAATTGGATATCGATGGGACGGTGCCTGTGAGCGGAGGTCTCTAATGAGACATCGACGTTGGAATGGTGATCCTTGGTCTGCGACCAGCAAGAGAGGATTCCCCATAAGTCTGAGTCGAGGGGCATGAGGACCGAGGAGAGACCCTGTCATTTGGTTTTACCGTACTCCCCTGAGAGGGTAGAGTTGGCGTGAGGTTTCGGACCGGGTGCAGTGTCCGAGCAAGATTTGAGCTTGAGATATGGTGGTGGTCTATGGAAGGTCAGCAGATGGCTTATCAAGATTTGGAATGTGCTTGTCGGATTTGATGAGGGACTAGGAAAGAAGGAAGAAGCTGAGCAAGTTGAGGTTTCCTGCTGACGAGTGTCTAGCGACCAGTGGATGGTCTTCCACAGACCGAAGATGCTGGTTGTAGCGGGTCGAGAGTGGCCAGAATCGTGTGCCAGTGAGGCCTCGGGTGGCCGATTTTGAGATGTGCTTTCCTGGATTGGATCTGGGATTTGTGAGAAGTTTATCTTCTGGCAGAGTTGGCCGTGTTGCTGAGGGTGTACGGCTTGCCGGGTGTGAGATGGTGGAAGCTCAGTGTTGATTGTCCCTGGTGCGAGGCGTGAGCTCGGTCAGGGGGTTGTGAAGCTGACGTGTGGCTGGTCCACCGAGCATGGGCATTGACTGGTGTTGGTTCTCGTGGCGAGGAGCGTGTTTTCTCTGTGAGCGTGGTGATGTCTGCGGTGCCGTGGTTGGTTTTCGTGTTGTCTGAGGTGACGCTAGACTTGTGCTCTTTTGCATGTTCCTGCTCTAATGATCGATGTGTCTTAGGTTGTGAGCAAGGCGTTGTCCATGATCATTATCTGGCTGGGTCCCTCAGAGTTGTATTTTTGCACATATCGAGATTTAGTTGGGGCCCTGAGGACATTGTCAATGGGTCCTATGACATCCCGCAGGGCTTTACCACTCTTGTCATGCCTTTAATTTCATAATTTTTCTATTGATTTTCATATTGATTCTCATTTGACAACCCTTATTGGCTAGATATTGTAATAAAGCTCACTTTTTGAGGGTCAAGACTGCCCCTATTCGAGACCTCTCCTGTATTGGGGAGCACCTAGGTTGGTCATCTTATCCATCAATCTCTTGCCCCTGCACTCGACCGAGCAAATAAGAGAAAATGCCTCTGTGCATACCCAAAGTATGGCCAAAGCAGCAACGATGTGCCTTAAAGGAGATCGGCTATGGCTCGTCATGTAGTGTGTGAAAAACCCATGCTAAAAGGTCACCCTTAACGACCGGGAAAAGAAACTGCACTCCTCGCGCGGAGCTATCACTAGCCTAAGGTGCTGCAGAAGTAACCTCATTTTGAATAAGCATAATCCTAACCAAGCCACCCGACCAAGTTGAGGAACCAACATTATAACCATGTGCAGAAGAAATAGAAGAATAATAGCAATCATAGCATACTCTTTGCATAATTAAAAGATACCTTCACAAATCCATGGCATGAAAGCAGCGTCCAGAAGTGAGAGCTTGATCATTGAGCCTCGAGCAGCATGAGCTTTATTTTCCTTGCTTGACAGGACAAAAAGGAGAGGATAGCAAAGGATTAAAGATTCCTCTACACGGAGAAGCGACAGACACCAAACTGGATGAAGAATGATAAAATGGAAGAGAGACGAGAGCTAGAACTCCCTCGTTAAGGCGTCGAGGCCCTGATAACAATGAACCATATACAGAATAAACAAGGATTAACTAAGATCTAGGTGGGCTAAAGCCTCGAAAATAGCATGAAAAAGGGCAAGAATCCCGAAAGGGTGAAGAGGAGTGAGTAGAAAGAGGAGAATAAGAATCATCCAGCGCAGTCAGAGAAGAGGAATGATAATCACCAGACGGAGTTGGGGAAGGAGAATTAGAATCACCCAACAAGGTCAAGGAAGAAGAACCATAGACACCCGACAGGGTCGAGGAAAGAGAATGAGGACCACCCTATAGGGTCAGGGAAGAAGAATGAGAATCACCCTACATGGTCGGGGAAGGAGAATAAGGACCACCCAACAAAGTTGAGGAAAGAGAATCATAGGCACCCGACAGCATCGGGGAAGGAGAATGAGAATCACTCGAGAGGGTTGGGGAAGGAGAATTAGAACCCGGAGATATCGGAGGAGGAGATGTCCCGAGATCGGGACAAAAGGACATAGCCTGAGACCTAGAATTGCGAGAGGAGGGAAAATCTAGAGGATCAGGAAAAAAGGAGAGGAATGAGGATGCACGGACCTAGGAAGGGAGGAGAAAATGATGGGAACAAGATCAGATGGAGGAAGATACACCACCCAAGGGTAGGAACTGAGTAGAAGGAAAGATGAATGAAAATAAGGGGAGGAAGAGGTGGACCCCTGAATGTAAAACATGCGGCATTTGAAATTACACCGCTGCCTCTTCTTGGCTGAAACATCTTGAATACGGGTCCACCTGACGCGGACCTGGACCTTTGGGCTTCTTATTTTGCAATGTCTTCTTAAATAACGGGCCCACCTGGTAGACTGCCTGGCCTGATCATGAACATGCAGCTTCATTGGGGCAGTTGCCCCTAGACACCCAGTGCTAACAACAGATGGACATTCTTAAACAGTGAACTCCTTAGAGTGATGAACAATAAACCACTGAGTCTTATCTCTTGGCACAAAGATGTAGAGCTCTGGCAACTTCATTCGGCAATAAGTCTTGAAACATAAAAGACAGAAACTCGGGATGTGGAAGCTTGAGGGGAGCGATCCTCCTCCGTGTGCGTGGAACTGGCCCACGGGGAGGTTGGCCGCACCTTCTTACCGGTTCCTCGACGCTTTTGTCCCCGTAGGGGCTGAGTTGTACACCTCGGAGAGACCGAGGCCTCAGTGCTTATCGGGCTCCGCATTTGTTGAAGATCCGACATGCGAAAGGGCTCCTCCGCCCTTGCGCGCCTTATAATTCGGGCCTCCTCTTTAGTGACCTAAATTTTCTTCAGGTGGAGCTGACGCTCCTCTACTGGGTTGCCCCCCGCCTTTGGCCGAGGAGCTCGTGACTTGGGCCGCTGCAGGGGACCCTGAGTTGCCGCCGGTACGGCAGGCTGCTTCTTTTTCGCTTCGTCCTCCCGGACCCGTTGGAGGAGTTCGAAGCAATTGGAGGTGGGTATAGTCGGGACGTGACGGTCCCGTGACAAGATCGGCTCGCCTCCATCAAGCCGGATGCGGATGTCTCCGACAATTACAGTTTTGCCGGAGCAAGATGCTGCCACTACAGGCTGTGTACCCCTGCGGCTATAGCGCTGCCCCCGTTGAGCAGGAGCGGCGCTAGCGACGCCTGCCATTGGCTTGGCGTCATTGTGGAGGCGATGCTGCCCCCGTTGTGCAGGAGCAGCACGTCTGAGGATGGCCACAATAGAACTGGAGCCGTTACGGCGGCGACGTTGCCCCCTTTGAGCAGGAGCGGTGCCAACAATAATCTGATTGACCAAGAAAACCCGGCCATTTGCTGAGACGAAGGGCCTGGCACCCCTGGTCTGTGGAGAGTTGGCCTGGCGGACCCGGCCGGCTGCTGCAATAGAGGGCCTGACACCCCTGACAATCAACCTGTCGGCTGAGCGAACTCGGCCAATTGTTGGAGCCGAGGGCCTGACGCCCCCGAGGGTGGGCTTGTTGACCGGGCGAACCTGGCCAGTCGATAAAGTGGAGGGTCTGACACCCTCAGTGGTTGCCTTGTAGATCAGACTGACCCGGCCAGCTGCTGGGGCCGAGGGCCTAACACTCCCGACAGTTGTCTTCTTGACCAGGCGGACCCAACCGGTCGCTGAAGCCGAGGGCCTGACACCCCCAACGGCTAGCTTGTTGGCCGAGCGGACTCGGCCAGTTGCTGAAGTGGAGGGCCTGACACCCTCAGCGGTTGTTGCCGCAGGCGTGGTTGAGCTGGCCTCAACCACAGGTACAACGCCCAGGAAGAAGGGTGAGCCGACGATCGCTGGGAAGTCACCGACGACAATGGGAGTGGCCAGGTATCCGAGCCTGGCATGGTTGGCGATGATCTGGGGGCCGTAGGTGACGGCGGCCATCGCTGCTGTTGCTGTTGTTGGTGGTGGTGGAGGTGATGCGTAGCACGAATGCAGAAGTGCGTCGAAGTACAAAGAGCTCTCAAGTGAGCAGCGAGATGTGCCTTCCTCTTCCCGTCCTGTAAGAGGAAGAGGAGGTTGATCAGAACCTTGAAGAAGGTTTAGAAGACTTTCTTCGACAGAAAGAAGAAACGCGGGAAAGGTCCCACCGGGCGTGCCAGTCTGTGAGGCCACAGAATTATTTTATTGTCGATAAAATTGATATTTAAAATGTTCTTTTTGAAAAGAAACATTTCTCCTCTGTGAATAGAGGGTGATTCTGTGGGTGCGCATGATATCAAACGATTTGGGTTCGGGTGCTGGACCTCTCCCCACTGACTGGAGTCAGTGTTGATTTACATCGGCCTAACGTCAAACACATTTGTTTAACTGTCAAAAGAAGTCCCAAAGCAACAGACTATACCTAGTGGGACTTCAGCCATTCTCAGTGCTGCCCTTTCCATGCCAAAATCTGCCATGCGATCGAGTCCTGTGAGGAAGTTCAATACATCATCCAGGAACAGATCTAGTGGGAGCAAATCGATGTTGAGGGAAATTCCATGGTGCTTGTGAGACTTCGACAAGTAGTCATAGAAACCCTGAGCATCGTCAGAAATGCACTAGAACAACTAGACCCACCTCGAGAAAATTGGCACGAGCTACCTTACCAACGTACTCTAGAATGGCTCGAGTTTCAGACTGATAACCAAGAAGCTCTCGAGCGTTTACGTAGGCGTAGAGAGCGGGACGCCAGTCAAGACACCAAGCCAAGCAATTTCTCGGTCAACTTCATCCATCCTCCTACTACCTCAACTCCTCCAGACTCTCGGGCATCGACGACCAGCCAGCCAGCCCCTGCCACTTCAGCCATGCAATGGCAGCCTTGGCAAGAGCTGGAGTAGCTCCACTTCTCCTGAGAAGACACTGCCAGGCTCCACTGAGTCCTCCTCTGTCGAGAGGACATCTTGGTGGGTGAGACAACGGAGGGCTCCTCAAGTCCCTCTCGCTCTCCCCCTGCACTACCTCCGTCTCAGGCATTCGGGGATAAAAAGGGGAAGTAGAAGCAAGGTGAGGTCCCAGCCTGACCGTGCCACACCTCTTTAGCTGGTGAGCCATCGAGTCCTCCCCGCCTACCCTGTAACCCAGTCCAGACTACAAAGAAGGTGTCCTTGGAGCCTTCAACAACTCTGGCTTGTAAGTTGGGCCCACCACCACCGGGCGCACTCGACATGCAAAACCAGGGTAACCACCCGGAGCGATAGCGCCTTAGGATGCCATCGGCCGTCTCTGGACCCTGCTCCCAGCCAGACCACAAGTTCAAAGCTAAGGAGTAGGAGGCCAAGCGTGCTCCCTAGTCTGCCTCTCAATAAAAGGCTTCGCCACCGCAACTAAGGCATCAAACCGCGCACATGTCTTCAAATGGCAGCACCAGTCTACCAGCTCACTACAGACCTCCTTAGCCACCACGGGTAAGGCATCAAATCAGGCACACGTCTTCGAATGCCGGTCCCAGTGCACTAGTTCAGTGAGACACACCTCTATCACCATCACTGCTAAGGCGTCAAATCATGCTCATGTCTTTGGACGCCAGTCCTAGCATCCCACCTTATCAGGAGCTACAACTCGAGGTCATCGAGTAGGCGATCAATGCCACCTTCCAAATACAACAAGCGGAAGGGGCCTGGATTGAAATCTGGGTAAAGAAAAGTCGTCAACCTCACTCTGCCAGGGCACCAGCTTGAAGATATCCACACGGGGGTTTATCAACTCCAGTTCAAGCACTTCCTCCTCCTACTCCCTTGGAGGCAGCCATCACCAAGAAATAGGAGAGGAATAGAAGGAAGAACCTCAAAAGGCGGCTCAAGAAACAAGCTGAGCAGGCAGCTGCCTTATAATCTCCAGCTGAGCCAACGCCCCTCTGTTGGCACTCAAAATATATTCAATGGCGATCAAGCCTCAAAGACGAATGATGCGGCCCACTGAAGCACAGAAGCTAAAGGAGATCAATATATTGAAGCCTTCTTAAGTTGCCAGAGCCTCAAGTCACCCAGTATGAGTGTCGGGGACTTCACCTCAGGAGAATCGAGATGAATTTACAGCCAACCGGTAGCATCATCAAGCCTACCTAATGAATCAGCATCAACTCAGTCGTGCCGCACAAACCACATCCGTTGTCTGACCAAGGACAAAGGTATACTTGGTGGCCTCATCCCACAAGTTTCAGCCCCCATCCCCCTGTCATTTGGTCACCCATACCCCCATCACCACACCTATCATCTTCAACCTGCAGTCTGGATTCACAGGCAGCAAGCAAGGGTCCTTGAAGCAGCATCATCTCTGGTCCTTACCCAAGCTTTCTGGTGGCAAGTCTTATACTTATGGAAAGGTCATCCAGATAGCTTTCCAGGCAAGGTGGTTTTGTCGTCATCCGAGCACCGAGCTGATCGTGGCAGCCATTCTTCCTCGACTATGCAAGGCCACTCAGGCAGCAAACCAGAGCATCAGAAAATATTCGACCACAGCTTCTCCTTAGCGTATCTGGGCATCAAACTTGGCTGGGAACATTCTCTACCAGTCTTATTTCATCCCCAAGAAGCGGAGTGAAGTTTGGATCTCGGCATCAAGAGTTCTGAATTTTCTCCTTGAAGTGCGCCAGGTTGGTTCCTAGTTCTTGAACTGTACCACTCCCACCATTATGGACAGTTCGATCATCCCTGACATCAGTGGAAGTTTCCGTCAATCCTGTATGAAAGAAGACTCATCCGCGGTCATTTCGGTACTAGTCCCGCCTCCAACCGAGTTTGTGACAGTCTGTGGCGACTTCTTCTTCCAGCAACACCACCATGTGAGTAGCTTGAACCCGAACTGTCTGGCTCTGTTCCAAATCCAGCACCGGCTAGAGACCGTCCCCGAGTGAAACAAGAAAATTCATCCATCTTCTTGGGTCCAGTGGGAGAGTTTTGGCACTAGTCTCAGGTCATTCAGAGTTACGGAGTGTCCGTGGAAGTGCCCTCTTCGTCCAGCTGTCCAATGTTCCAGAAGCAGGCAGAACCGACACCGTCCGTCCGTTTAGTCTCCGTTCAATCTTTCCCCTCCCCTCGCTTGGCCGACTGAAGGCCTCTCCTTGCATGGAGGTAGTTTTGGCTATAATCCCTTAACCTCCACCCCAAGAACCCCCTCCTGCGTGAGGAGTAGTGCTGTACCCATTTTGTTTTCAGGTCAAGCTTCATCGACGCAGCGTGCCGGCGTATGCCCACGCTTCCCGGCTCGCCCACGTCTCCGATCGGGATCGGTGTCTTCACACCGATCAAGTGAGCGTCTGGTTCCCCTCCCTACTGGTTTTCACTTTGCTGGTTTAGCATCACCTTAGTGCCATCGGTCGGTGAGGCGAGCGCCCGAACTCATACTTGATCAAATTGAATGTCCACCGCGGAGTGAGTTGTGAGAGGTATTCCATAACCCACACCCTTGGCATGTTGGCCGCCCACAGAGTTGGGAATCCCAGCCCCTTAGGGGTTCAACCCAAGCTAAGCCATCCCCCGAAACGGCGAGGTCCAACCTCGGACCCTCTCCACCATCGCCGATTGGCCTACGGGTGATTGAGTGTGCCACGCGAGTGAGCTCGCTCGAGTGAGTCCACCGTTCGGACCGGTTGCTTGCGAAAATTCAGGTCCAAGGGATTGTTGTGTTACGTCACAAGGGTTTCTAGAGTTTTTATGGTACAACCTGCTCGGCGTCCTAGTGGAAACACCAGGCTCGCGGAGACTTACAGAAGCCTTGATGAAGAAGTTCTGGTCCAACGGAAGGAAGATCCGGCGGAGGGTTCTAACTTCACCAAGAATTTGGGTGTGCGAGAAACAGTGAAAAACTACAATAGTAATGGTAGATCAGTGCCACCGAAGTGACATGACCTTTAAACCTAACGATAGTCACTTATGATATAGTAATCATGAATCCAAAAATAATGAATCAAGGCTAGCATGGGAAAATAGCTACAATTAACCTGTGCACGTTTCTCATACATGCAAACAAGTCCGTGCATATTTGCACTAGGCATGTAGGAAGTCAGTGCAAGTTTCTATCTCTGACAGAATAAGGTCCGTGCAGAGTTAGAAGGAAAGGTCCAAGCCCGTGCATGTTTTTGACACGTGCCTTTCTAAGTCCTTACATCCTTGTGATTCCAAGTCTGTGCATAATAGGTTTGTAGCATACAGGGTTTGTGCATCTTTTATTTCATGCATACATGAACTCTGTGGATATTTCATCTAGCGCCCTACAAAGTCTGTGCAATTCTTATATTGACCAACTGTTTCATGCCAACTAAGTGTTTGACATTTTGAAGGGACTCTTCTTAAAAGATTCAAAAGACCTTGGAGTATTATTCGTGAACTCTAAGGAGCACACGTGATCTGAGGCATAAAGTAAGTTGCTGCACGTGACACGTGGAAAGCCCTTAGCGTAGATGCCGCCACGTGTCCAATGGGGGACTAAACCTGGACTAAAATTTGGGTGGGAACCGTGGCTTCCACACACCTGGTTCTCTACTACCTACAAGAATAGGAGGACTCACAGAGAGTGAGGGAGGATTACAAAATTGAGAGAGTCAGTGAGCTTCCAGCGAGCATTACAGAGAATAGGAAAAGCTGCAAGTACGATCCACTTGAATTAGAGAAAGCAGGATCTGAGAGAGTATAGAGAGAGTTCTGAGAGAAGTGACTGGGAGAGCTATTGTTGTCAGTCCCTTGGTTCAGAACCAAGGCTAATTTGCTCATTGTTTGAGCTACATTCTCATTTGAGTTTTTCATCTTTTGTTTTCTCCATTTATTTTCAAAACATGTGTTCTTCAAGCTGTGTGTCAGCGGCAGAGGGGGATTCCTCTGGATAGGTGAAGCTGTAATCCTCAGCGGTCAGAGGTGGATTCCTTTAGATAGCGAAGCTGTAATGCTCAGCGGTTTGTAGGGAAGAAATTCCCCCGAAGCTGTGGATCAGCTGCAAGCTGTTAGTCAGTAGTGAAGCCACACTAAGGTTTGAGTGTGGGGTGGACGTAGACCTCTGGATTACGGTTGAACCACCTAAAAGTTCTTATGTCTTCTGTGTGATCTATTTGTAGTTTGCATGCATCATATTCCTATCTTTCAATTGCACTAGATGCATGTTTACGATTGTTTAAGTTCCGATCTCTTTGAGCTCTCTTCATGCGATTGTGATTGAGTGGTTTCTATCCTCTCTACAGTAGCTTGATTTAATTTCGCAACAGTTGCTATTGTAGTTAGAATTTTTATTAGGTGATTGATCTATTCACCCCCCTCTAGATCATCCTCTAGGGACCCTACACATCATGCAAAGAAAGGTTGCAAAAAAGAAATTATATTGATAGGAGAAGAGGGTATAAGCAGTTATAGGTTACTCGTCTACTTTGGGACGGAACCTGTCAGGTTGGAGGCTCAACACCCCCTTGTTACAAAACAGGCGACTCACCTTTGCCAATGCGTCCTGCCACCCTTGTAGGTACCCCTGGTTGTATTCCTTTGAAACGTCGACATCGCTGCTGTTCCCAGATGGCTGGTCCGGCACTGATAGGACTTCCTTTCGGAAGCACAGCCGTTTGGCGAGAACCTACTTTGACGAAGAATCTGACTTCTGAGACAACGACATCTTCACGAGAGTGTCTTTGACCACCACAGAGTCTCTATTGGAAGAAGATGAAACCCCCACAGAGTCTCTATTTATAACACTAATTAAATGAAGTGAAACGTTTATATTATTTTTCTATCATTTTTCACAATTAGGTGATTTTATTTAGTGTTTTGGGTCTATTGGCTTCAACGCCCCTGTCGTGGTGCGTTAAGCTTGTGTAACGTGCCTATGTATGTCCGTTACATGCCCTTTTTCTGAGTTCTGGTCCGTTGGCCATAACACCCCTGTCCTGATGCGTTATGTTGATGTGGCGCGCCTGTTCTGGTGCGTTACATGGTCTACATTAGATTTCAGGTCTGTTTCTCCTGGCGCCCCTACTCTGGTGCGTTAGAGCAGGTAACGCCCCTATGCTGGTGCGTTATAATCCTGTTGTGGCCGTAATGGCCATTGTTCAGTTCTATGTCGGTGTCTGTTTGTCGGTGGTTTCTGGATCGGTCGGTTCAGGTGACTGGGTATGGTCTTTTCCTTGCCTGCGACAGTACCCTAACAACTTGATCTAGACCTGCCAGTGTCTTTGTCTCTGGTCTTGCAACGGCTTTCCTTGACTGCCGAGTTCGCCTAGCTATTGAATGATAATTCACTCTGCCCAGAGTGTAGTCATTGTCCATCGCTTCGGTTTCTACTTGTCTTGGCTCGATCTCGTGGTTTGCCCATGACCCGTGGGTGTCTGTTGACATCCTATGAGGACAGTGACCATGATGGGACGGCCAGGAGTGCTTGTACATGCTGTGTGTGTCTCTGTGTGTTTGTGTCGTGTTGAGTTTTGGTCAACCCGATGAGACCAGGGGTTGACATGTGACCTTGTGTGTGTCCCGGCGGCTTTGTCCAATTCGAGATCGTGTTTCTGGATGCCTCGAGATATTGTCCTACATCGATTTATGTGTCTAGGTGTGCTGAGGGTTCTTAGTGTTCCCTCAGGTCTCCGTGAGTCATTTCATCGGAGTGTCATTTTCTCTGGCTTAGGATTAGACTGATTGGTGGTTGTTCCGCTGTGAGCAACGATCTTGGCCTAGAGTCCGGTGACTCGAGGATCGTTGTGTTAGTAGGTCTAGTTACCTTGTCCTAAGTTATCGGTAGTGGTTGTGCTGCCATTGGTGCTTCGGAGTACGTGCGATAGTGCTCTCTTGCCTGTCTGTACTCCCGCACTCATATTTTGAGTCTCTATGTCTTGTGAGCCTCCACTAGTCGTAGCCTTACGACACGCTTCGGGGTGACGGCTCTTGTAGCGGGGCACTTTCCCGATTTACGATTCTTAGGCTAGTTCCGTGGGCCCCTCGTCAACCGTGGCGTCCTTCGGATGGGGAATACTAGCTAGAGGCCTAGCTTAGGCGATAGCCAGTGTGTGCACACGTGGTCAGGGGCTTTAGACTTGTGTCGTCTGACGTGACCCTGACTAGTCGCTCGCGTTATGGTACTGTTCTGGTTCTATCAATGTCTTTGTCTCGGCCTAGTCCTTGCAGTAGTTGACGTGGACAAGACGCTAGTAGGCGCAGCATAAGACGTCAGTGGACGCAGCTAGCTATTCTTCTGGTGGTGAGGCACTCTAGTCGCGTAGCACGTGACTCTTCACGGTTCTCTTCGCATTCCTCGCACGTCATGGCCTTTTCGGGTTAGCCTTCTCTTGGCTTTTCCCGAGGTCAGTGTCCTATCGCATGCACGACGTTCTTGTCATGTGTGGGACAGTGTGCATGACGTTCTAGTCGTGTTGTCTCAGTCTATCTAGGTTTTCTTAGGCTTTATCAGTTATTCTTGCAGGTCTTCGTTTGGAGCCTGGCGTTGTGCCGACAGTTCGGTAAGCTTCTGACTTTTCCTTGTTCAGAGTTCACCCTTATGTCTTTGTTTGGTGTAGTGTCTGCTTGGAGTAGTTCTGGGGGCTGAGGTGTAACACCCGTTAAATTGAGAAGTGACTCCTTAAGGAGAACCTTTAGATAGTCTTCCCGGTTGGAGAATCGGAGGAGTAGGTGCCGGCGATCCAAGGCGCTGAGCAGGAAATCCTGCTTGAACTGAAAGCGAAGAGCTAGGTGCGCCCGGATCTCAGCGAAAGGTGGTTGACCTTTGGGAGTCCTAGCGATGACAGCAAAGGCTAAGGGCTCGCAGGTTAGCTTGACCTCCTCCAGCGAGAAGAAAACCGCTGGTTCGCCGGAGTCGGTGGTGGCAGGAGCATGGACGGAGAGAGGCAGGACGGGCGGAGTGAAGGAGCTGAGAACCACCTGGGAGAAGGAGGAGGCAGAGGCAGCAGCCGGCGGGGTGGGGGATGACCCTCCCAAACCAGCGGCAGCAACAGCGCCCTTCGCAGGCCAGGCATAGCCACCGGACGGAGGATGGCGTCCACCACCAGGCTGCTGAGAGGTAGACGGAGCCGGATGGCCCTGCCCCGTCGGGGGAGCTACTGCGCCGAGTGCCACAGGAGGAGCAGCAGCAGCCACCACGGGGGGTTCCGCAAGAACTCCGGCGGCCGGCGCACGCAGCAAGCCGACCGAAGAGGCCGCGGGAGCAAAGGCCGTGGGCGGCGCATGCGGCAGACCATCCGGCGTAGCCGTGAGGGCCGGAGGGAGGAACGTCGACGCGGGAGGTCCAACGAGGCCGGTGGAAGGAGCATCCAGGGCCCGCCTTGGAGGGAGCTCTGCGGCTGGCGGACTATGCAGCGCTGGAGGTGCATGCGCCGGGGTGGCGGCGAGGCCAAGGAGGCAGGATGTAGAAACATCACCGGCGGCTGGCGGACCATGCGGCGGATCAACGAGCGGCGGAGGTGCGGCTGGGCCAAGGAAGCCAGTTGAGGAAGCAGGGGAGATGGAAGCTTGGGCTGGGTGGGATGGAAACAGAGCACCATTTTTTGGTGCTGTCCCGTCACAAGGAAGCCTGGTCAACGCGGCGGGAAGAGAAGATAGGAGGGTGACGTGGCCACAAGGCAGGAGGTGCGATGGTTGTTGTGCGGAGATCAACGGTGGAGAGGAGTCCGAAAAAGGTGACGTGAGCTGGTGGGTAAAAACGTGGCAATCGGACAATGGAAGATGGCCTGGGCGGGAGGGACTCAGGTCACCGGCGGGAAGCAGACAGCCGCCGGCGGGGAGGGATGGGAAGGGCGTAGGAGGAGGTAGAGCGGTGGAGGAGCGAACCCCCAGGTGTGGGCCATCGACCAAGGCACCGCCGAAGCTAGCAGGGCTCGACCGACCACCCCCTGGGCCTCCCGCGACGGAGCTTGGCCATCCCGCGGACGGACAGGGAGCCTTCACGCGAGCCGCACCACCTTGAGAACCCAGGGGACAAGCGACCACCGGAGCCGCGGCCCCAGCAGCACCACCTCCAAGAACAGGGAGCGCGGGGGCGCCAACAGCAGGAAGGGGGCCGCGACCAGAAGCCAAATCCTCCGCCACGAAGTCCACAGGCGTGGAAGCATCAACGGCTCCCGCGACGGAGACGGCGACGGTTGAGGCGCCAACGGTGAGAGTGGAAGGGGGGGAGGGGGAAGGCACGGGGCCTTCCCCCCCACCGCCGGCCATCACCGGAGAAGGCAGAAGCAGAAGGAATCAGGCAGCACGGAGAGGAGTTTGGGCGCGGGACAGGAGGGGGGAGAGCGGGAGGAGAGAGAAAGTCATCGTGAGAATGATGTTATTTTTTTTCTCTACTATCTGAGGTACATCCCCAAGTGCTCAAAGATTTTTTTTAACTCCGGATAGTCCAGTAATTTTGATTGATCGTACTCGGCCAACTGCAGCGCATACAACTTCGCTGGCAACTGCCGGTCACTGATGATAACAGGAGAATCTTCCAGGCAAAATGGAGTGGACATGAAATCTCCAGAGGGTAACTCAACGAGCAGTTCACAAGGTGACTCGGTTACCGGCTCCTCGAGACGAGCAAGAAAATCCTAGAAAATAAATGAATGAGTGGCACCTGAATCGAAAGAACATGGGCTGGATGACCAAAATTCAAAACCATACCTTCTACAAGATTGGACGCAATAGCTTCTGCACGAGTGATGTGAGTGATCTGGCTCCTCGGCTTCTGGCTAGAGGCTGCAGAAGATTGCTGGGAAGAAGCTGGAACTTGCAAATACGACGGCTGAGGCAGAGGTGGTGCACGAAGATGAAATTGAGACTGCTGCGGTTGGGTAACCTGTGAGAACTGCACTGGAACGGACTTCATCGGGTAATCTCGAACAACGTGACCTGATTGATCACAACGATAGCAGACTACCGGTAAGGAACATGGTACACTGGGGTGGCTGTCACCACACCTCGGACACGGTCTCAGCTGACTCACGGAAAACTCTCGGCGCTGCTGAAAAGGAGAAACAGACTGCTGGACAGAATCAGAAGACGTCGATTGCTGCTGCACGAAACCCGAAGATGCTTGACGGTTAAATCGCTTCTTGGATTTTCTAAACATCTGCCTCGATGTGCCACTAGAAGTAGGCGCGACAGACGGAATTCCAGGCGCTGACGGCTGAAAAGACTGCTGAAACGACACAATCGACTGAGCAACACTGGACTGAGAGAACCCTGCAGACCTCGCCAAATCGAGCTCAATCGCGATTGCTACCTGATATGCATCGTCCATGACATTCACACGGGTAGCAAGCAGTGGCACTCTCAATTCGACTCTCAAACCACAGAGAAATTGCTTGGTCTTTAAGACTTCATCAGCGATAATATGCGACGCATACCGACCCAACTCGATGAACTTGTTCCGATACTGCAGCACGATCATTTCACCCTGAACCAGATCTAGAAATTGGTGCATCTTATCCATACGAAGACAGGCCAGACTGTAAGTGCGCTCAAAGGTAGTCACGAACTCTGCCCAGGTGATCTGACGAAGTGGTCGAGAACGGAAGGTAACTTCCCACTCCGAACTCCACCACATCAATGCTGCACTCTGAAGTTGAAAAGTAGCAAGCATGACCTTCTCGTCCTCCACGCATTCCATCGATCGAAACACACGCTCAGTCGCCTCAATCCAAATCCTGGCAGCATCCGGATCTGACTGACCTTTATAAGTCGGCAGGTGGAACAGTAGAAACTCCTTGAGTGCTCTACCACGGCCACCGGGTAAGTCATCTTGCGGAGCTGGAACAGGTACAGCAGGAGCAGGGACTGGCACAATCGGAGGAGGAGCAGGCACGACGAGAGGAGGAATGCTGCCACTCCCTTTCGGGGGAACAGGAGCTCTTCTCTTACGGGGTAGCATCTAGAACATACGACAACGGAAAACACATTAATAATCACAGAAAACATCCTAAGCCAGGAACAGACGACACGACTAGACTTGTTCTGGACAATCACATGCAATTTCAATTCTTTATACGATTCCCCAATGCCACTCTGATACTAATTGTAACGACCCAGAGCTCAGGGTACTGATAACTCGATACAAGTATCGGACTACCGCTACCAAGAACTGGGGACGCCACCCAAGAGGCCGATGAGGCCCCTGAAGGGTTAGTGGGAGTTGCTGAGGAGGCATATAAACAATTGGAATTACATCGCGTATTATATTTGGTAGCCCATTCAAATAGAACCCGAGTCTTGTCTCAGAGGAAGGAGTATAATTTCTTCTTCATCTTCTCCTATAGGGAAGGACCTTCTCGCCATTCGACAGGCTGAGCTGATGATGTGGCATAGCCAAGGGGTGCAACGAAAATGATATGAAGACCCTCGGACCTACCGACGCAAGCACACTAGTGAAGGTTCATACCCGATGTCGGTGGACTAGCTCACACGATGCACCTCACTTTCCCGAGGTGACTCAGGGATGGGAGGTCGAGTCCGAGGGCCAGACCATTGCTGGTTGGAACTATGGGTAAGGTTGAGTGGGGAACCCACCCCTAGATATTAAATTTCCCGCTACAATGGGCAGACCACGCACCTTGGTGGCTACGGGTATCACTCACACTCACTCCCACGATGGCCACTCAATGTAGCTGGTCGGCTAGTGCCGGGTGCTCTCTTCCCCATCAGTGGAGCTTAGAAATGATAATGAATCACAAAGTTAACTAGGAGTAGGAGTAGGGAATTACCTAGCCGGCTTGAAGAAGCCGACACCGACCGAAGACGAAGCGAGCGAGGAAGTATGGGAATGCATCGGCACACTGCATCGGTGTCGCTTGGTCGGAGATTTAAATAATTTACACCACTACGCCTCTCGCAGGATGATTGATCTAAGGGTAGGGAAGAATCAAATACATCCAAACACTACCTCTGCGCAGGGAGGGGCCTTCAGCCAGCTAAGCAGGAAGGGGAGAATTGTGAGGGAGCCGGTTCTGCTTGGATAGCTCCTTGCGGGACAGCAAGCTATTGTTGGGGACGCCACGGGCTCCTCTGAGTGGTGCTGGGGGCGGGGCAAGAGTTGACGCGACCATGGCTGAGGCAGGAGTGTGCCGTAGAAGCCGCGGATCATTCGGAAGCGGGTTCGGGTCACTGTAGGCCCAGCTTCATGAATTGATATGGTGCTATCTTGTCTGGTCCGGACTATCAACAGTCCAAAGTTGGAGGTGCCACGAGCTTCTTCGACTCCTGCTGGAGGTGAGGTCGATGCCGAATGGACCAGGTATGGTGTAGGAGCTTGATGTAGCAGCCTTGGGTCATCCGGAGTAGGTCTGGGCTGTAGGAGGTCCAGTTGCACAGGCCAAACAATCTCTTCACTGTTTGTCCCAGACTGGGAGCAGGTCGAAGGCGGAGCTGCTACGGGCTTCTCCGAACACTGACAGAGGAGGGTCCAGACTAGAAACAATCATTCACAAGTCTTCTTCGTGATGCTACTGGCAGGAATCTCGGATGACTTCAGAGGTGATCATAATGAACAAGGAAGTGGTGAGAGGTCCAACCTGAGCACAGGGCAGACAGATTGCGCGATGCCAGGCGAACGACCGGTATAGGGTGCTCCAACATCCGAATGGGTCCCTTCTTGTTGGTTCTGGTCAAGCACACAATGAGGAATTTCTCGATTAAAAGGCGTGCCCAGATACCTAGTGTTGAGGTCATGAAGTTTGCTACAAGAGGTCTTTGGTCGTCTGCCGTAGTTGATGTGCGCAGTCAGTCAGAAACGGGTCTCCTGGACAGCACCAATGTCGGATGAAGACACTTGACCAAGCGTTGTGAATTCGGGTCGAAGTGGTTTCCACTGGTGTTGGGATGGATATTAGGGACTGCTCAGGGGAGGCAACCGCAATGCTGTATTAGGGCAGGCTGCTCTGCTTCGGCTGCAGACTGGGTAGCAGGAGAGATAGGGAGGGAGAATGGAGGGATTAGAGGGAGGAAATGGTGGGAGAGGGAGATGGGGCCTTCGCGTTTTCATGAAGAATTCGTCATTTGATTTCACATTTTAGTTTATTTGAATAAGTAAATGCTTAATTTTTTTCCAAGTGTTTATCAGGTCCAAAAAGAGCCCAAAATGTCAAGAAAATCAATGTAAGGTATGTTGGACTTATTGAATTAAATACATGCTAATTTGGGCTTAATTTTATGTTTTTCAGGTGAACCAGTCGACCTGAGCAAAGGGTCGATCAACCTAATCTTCCAACAACCTGTAGAGCGTGGGCCGGTTGGCCAAAATTGGTCCACTGGCGATCGGATTTTCTAGTACCCAAGAGAAGAAATCTGACGTGACACACCTAGGGAAATGCAACAACTAGACCCAACACACCTCGGACCTAAGTTCGCAAGCACACACAAATCACAAAGGACTCGATGTTGGCGGACTGATTTCATAGCGTAACTCTTTTCCGTGGTGACTATGTGATGGTAGGGTGGGTCGAAGGACTAGAACCCTGCTGGTAAGGGGGCGATGGCCCAACCAAGCGTGTCCCTCCCTAGGATAGGGGTACCCACGACAGTGGGTAGACCTCGTGCCTTGAGGGCACGGGGCTCTCTCTCTCTATCTATCTGCGGTGGCTGCTCGTGATCGTGGAGCCACGAGGTTGGGCACTCTCAGACCTCACGATGGAGCAACAATATGATACTAAAGGAATAAAATAGTACCTGGGAGGGTTTCAGGGTATACCTGATCGGTGTGAAGACATCGATCCCATGCCAGAGGCGAGGGCGAGTGGGAAAGTGTAGGACTCCCCGCACACTACGCCGATGGAGGTTCCCCTTCTATAAATCTAAGTACAACACTACACCTAGCACAGGAGAGGGAACGTGGGGTAGGGAAATTAAGGTTACAGTCAACTTTTACCTCCACGCGAGGAGGGGCGGTTAGTTGGCTAGGTGGGGAGGGGAATGAAAGTGAAGTACGTAGTCTGCCTGCGCTATTTTTTATAGAACAACAAGTTGTTGCAGGGGATGCCTACGGCTACTCCGGTTGCTGTTGAAGGTGGGGTTGGAGCCAAATTGTCTACAGTTGAATCTTCTTCATACTGTAGAAGGAACGGGTCCATTTGATGACGTATGGGTCTGGTTCTGGTCGTTTGGAGACTGAGTAGTCAAGATGACCCTACAGGACCCAGTAGACAAACATAGTGATGTCGGGGGCACTACCAGCTTCTCCGATCACAGAAGGGGGTGGGACTAGGGTAGAACTAATCGTGGATGTGTCTACTATGTACGGTAGGAGGGATGGCCCAGTTCAAGGTCAAAGGTTGCGGCAAAGGACAAAAAGGCAGAGAGTGGTCCAACCTGAGCAAGGGGTGAGTAGTCTGTGAAAGCTGTGGAAAACGGTCGATCTGGGTTGCTCCAGTGACCAAATGGATCCCTTCTTCCTGGTGCTGGAAGAGGACTCATAGGGAAACACCTTGGTCAAAGGGTGCATCCAGAAGCTTGGTGTGGAGGTCGTGGGGGTCTCTGCAACATGTCTTTGGTCGCTCACCAGAGTCAATCTGCATAGTCGGACGGGAACAGCTCTCACGATCAGCTCTGACATCGGATGAGGATGTTCAAACTCTCGTTGCAAAGCTAGTTTGGAGAGGAATTCACTTGTACTGGGCTTGTCATCAGAAGCTTCACAGGGGAGGTCAGGGTAGCGCTGCAACAGGACTGATAGCTCTGATGCTGCTGCTGTCTGGATAGCTAGTGGGAGATGGGGAGAGAAGGAGGAAGAATAGAGGGAGGAAGGAGTAAGAGTGGGATTGGGGTCTTCCCTGTGGTAGAGGGGAATCCTCTGCTTTCTAACCACTTCGACCGCACGCCTGGCCATATAGGGGAGTCTCGAGATTGGGACGTGCAGGTCATGTAGGTCGTCAGGGAATTGGCAATCATCGTCTCCTCTGACGAGCTGATCATCGACCACATAGAAAATAGTAGGTGGCCCTTCGGTGTTTGGAACTTTGAAGGTCTGCAACTATTCGGCCACTTGGCAGTCAAGCTTCGCTATCGGTTTAGTGATTCCCGGTGACACTTTGACATCTTCCAGCAAATCTTCGAGATGGGGTGCTCCCAATGTAGGATAGATAGCGAGGGGGAGTGCCTTAAACGTCCCTTCCTCTGCGACGAACGGCACGTGTGGGGGAATCACATAGCCTGGGGGTGGCGGAGGAAACCAGCGTTCTGATTTCATCTTCTTCTTCCCTTTGTCGCGGGTGACCTGCGGAGCCTACTTCGCCTCTTCCAGGTACAGGTTGACATCTGACAGGTGACACTCTAACACCTCGAATGGGTGGAGGTCAGCGAAGATCCTAACTTCTTTTCCCTCGCAAGGGTATTTTATGCATTGGTGCAGGGTATACGGCACCATTCTATTCTGATGCAGCCAGGGTCAGCCGAGCAGCGCCTTGTAGGAGGCGTTGGAATTGATCACGTGGAATTAGACCTTGGTGATGAAGTCGCCAAGGGCCAGGTTGAATTTTGCCACCCCCATGGGCACCTCGCACTTCTGGTTGAAGCTCGTGATTTTAACATTCTTGACCTCAACCAAATGCACGTCGAAGTAGTGCTTCTGGTACACCCGGTAAGGGAGTATATTGACTGCCGCTCCTGGGTCGATCAGCACCCTGTTGATGGAGTGCCCATTCAGCTGCCCTTCATGTAGAGCGGCATGTTATGACTGCAGGTGGGCAGGAGCATGTCATCCTCGGTAAAGGTGACGGCCACTTCCGGTGACGTCTTCGCTAAGCAGGCTTCAAAGTGCGCCGACGTTTGGAGTGCGGCGATGATGGCTTGTCGTGTCTCTTCATCCAAAGATAGCATTTCCCAAATGGTGAACCGGGCCGGGATCTTCTTGAGATGTTTGACTATTCAGTTGGCAGCCCGGACCTTGAATAGCTACATCTCTTCGGCCTTGCCGCATTTGCCCCCAGCCTGGATCTGGGGTGCTGGGTCGGAAGGTGGCTCCCCCGCTGGGTCGGGTGTAGCTGCCTGAACCAGAGTACCCTGCCGGGCCTCCTCTTTTTCTTGCATGAATTTGGCGAGATTAGGGATGCCGTCGAATTCTTCTATTGGCTGGGACAGGGCCACCGTCGGTAGAGCTAGGAGTTTGTTAACTGGCGGAGCTGGAGGGGTGCTAACCCCCTTAGCCTGTCAGGGTCCCTGCGGGCGTTCCTACCTTCCCACACGGGACCGCAAAAACTCCGCAAATGAGGGAATGCCTTGACTCTTCAGCTTCTCGGGGTAGAGACCCACCGGTGGAGGGATTTCGGCGCCTCGGACCTCGGGTTTGGAGATCCGGTATGGCTGCTCGCCTCTGAGCATGATGTTGCGGCTGTCCTGGGGAGGGCATCCCCATTTCTTCCCTGACCGGGTAGCATGTTGGGAGGTGGATGCCTCGGCCTGATTTGCTTCTGGTAGGTTGTAAGGCGTTTCTTCTTCTTCCTCGTCCAGAGAGAGGGCGGTGGCAAACAACGCCGAGAGAGAGTTGCAGGCGACGATGACCTCCCTCTTCTTCTTGTTTCTAGGTCTTCTTTTCTGCTTTTTCTTTTCCGCGACGGTCGGAGACCGCTCTTGGTTCCCATTGGTTGGAGGAGATCGTGTTGGGTTTAGGTTCGTCATCTTGCATCATGTGTTCGGATTGGTTGGCCTTCGCGTGCCATGGGGTCCGTGCGAGACGCGTCCCGTGTTTTGGCAAGGTGGTTGCCAGTGAGAAGCGTTGCCCATTCCCTAATGTGTAAGGGTGTGTTGGCGCTGCTCCGGAAGGATGAGTGCCAGTTGGGCGGTGTTTGTGAGAATTTACGATTGGTGTTGTGTTTTCTGAGGTGTTGAGGATCGGAGCCTGCGGAGATGCAGAGGATGGTCGGATGGAGGATCCTGAGTTATCATTGTGGTGGCTGTGTGCGTGGATCTGAGTGCGCAACGGGAGGATCATAGCGTTGGATGCTACGGGCTGATTTTCGAGGATGTGTAGAGCGTCGGAGGATTGGTTCCTCAGTGTGAGATTGTCTCGATTGCATGAGATGTGTTGTTGGCGTGTCATTGCTTGAGGCATTGTGATCTGTGGCACTGGCTGGATTGAGAACTGGGGAAATGTACTGGCGAGGTTGCCGCATGAGTACCTTGTTTTGGTGTTGGAAGTTGTGTCCCTGGGGTGAGATCGTGTTTTTGGAGAAGTAATCTCTGACAAGATTGTGGGTCCTGGTAGGTTACCGTGAGCGGCTGGTGAGGTTGATCGAGTGATCGACCATGGTAAGAAGTGCATTGTCTGGGGAACCATGTGCATTGGTCGTGGCATTTTCGACCTACTTGCTGTGGTAGCAGGCGGCATTTGTCTATTTTGGAGAAGTGTGTCGCGGATTGTAGGAGGTTGTGTCCCGAGGCTCTGTAGTAAGAGCGGGATCGGGATTGGCGGGCGTCCATCAGGAGTAGTTGAGATGAGTTGTGATTGGATAGTGATCGGACGATGCCAGTGTGCGGAGGTCTCTGATGAGACATCGGTGTTGGATGGTGATCCCTGGTCTGCGTTCGGTGGGGGAGGATTTCCTGGTGTGTTGCGTCGAGTGACGTGCGTACCGAGGTGGGATCATGTCATGAGGTTTCACCGTGCTCCCCTGAGAGGGTAGAGTTGGCGTGAAGTTCGAGGTCAGTTGTGGTGTCCGAGCGAGGTTTGGCTTGAGACGTGGTGTCGGTCTGTGGAAGAGTCAACGGTTGGCCTGTCATGATTTGGAGCATGCCGGTTGGGCCGGTGAGGGTTTCCCATTAATGTGTATCTGGTGACCAGTAGGTGGTCTTTCACAAACAGAAGATGTTGGTTACTGGGGTTCGAGAGTAGCGAGAGTCGTGTGCCAGCGAGGCCTTGGGTGGCCGATTAAGAGGTGCGCTTTTCCCGGATTGGATCTGGGGTTTGTGAGAAGTTATTTTCTGGCAGAGTTGTCCGATGCTGTTGTCAGCGTCTGGCTTGCCGGGTGTGAGCTGGTGGAAGCTCAGCGTTGGTTGCCCTTGGTGCGGGGTGTGAGATCGGTCAGCGAGCTGTGGAGCTAGCATTTGGTTGGTCTGCCGAGCATGAGCGTTGACCGGTGCTGATTTTCGTGGTGAGGAGTATGTTTTCTCTGTGATCGTGGTTGGTTTTGCGTCGGTTGAGGTGACGCCAGACTTGTGCCTTCTTGTATATGCCTGCTCTGAGGATCGATGTGTATCGGGTTGTGAGCGAGGCGTTGCCCATGATCATTGTCTGGCCATGTCCCTCAGGATCGTGATTTTTACGAATATCGAGATTTGGTTGGGGCCCTGACGGCGTTGTCAGTTGGTTTATGGCATTCACCCCTTGTCGCTTGGTGCTTGTCCTAAATTTTGAGGATGAAATTCTTTTAATTCTATTGCACGAAGTCTTTGAAATATTGTTAAAGTACAATTGATTCTGCTTCTATTATGAAAAGCCTCATGGACCTTACATCATGACAAATTTTCCTTCGCTGTTTGATTCTTTTATCTGTTTGTTCACCTGGTCTTGTAGTTTTTGCCTTTCCGTGGAAGAAAGAATGATAATTAGCTTGTCCATCTTTTTGTTAAGGACATTTTATAATTTATGTGAAAACTTGGTTCTGCGTTCTCTGTATGAAGGGATCAGCTTAATTGGCTAAAACATGGGGGGGGGGTTAACACTCTGGGGTTCCTGCTGACTTGGTCAATTATTTTCCATCCATGGAAAGTAAAGCAAGAGGGATATGAGTGCTTGAGTGTTTTCTGTAGTTCTTGGTGTGATGTTGTTTTTTCACTTTCGGTCCAAGTCAAATCTCCATTAGATTCTGAAAAAAGTTGTTCTTCCCTACCAGATGTGGAGCCGCAGTATGCTGGTGCAAGAATAGATGGAGAAGTGGTAACATTGGATTTTGTGAAGAAAATGATTGATGATTTTAAGAATCAGAAATGTTTGCATAAGAGGTTCTTTGTCATAACCATATAAATTTACATTTTTTGCTCTAAGATTAGTTTTAGAAAGTCATGATCATTTATGAATCATAAATTGTGTTGCACAGGTATGCCTACCAGATAGTCTTGCAAGCTCGGGAAATGCTACGAGCTATGCCTTCTCTTGTTGATATAGCAGTCGAAGATGGACTCCATTTCACAGTCTGTGGTGATGTACATGGACAGGCAAGATCCAAAATACCAAAGTTTCAATAATCTAAACATTTTAATACATTTTGATTGAAATGATGTATATTTGCTTTTTACTTGCTGTTGTTTTGTGCATATTTCATTACTTTGTTTATTGTCATTGACTAAGGAGTAAAGAGAGATTTTCGACTTATCTGGTTGTTTCTGACCGTGTGGGCTATCCATCGCAAATACTTGATGGGATGGGTGTAAAAAGGGAGACTCCTCTTTTAGGGAACAAGCTGTCCTACAAATCGGTGTTAGTTACCTTGTCTATTTACTGCTTGTTCTGGATCCTGAAGACTATGGCTAAGAATTTATAGGCTATTCAGAGCAGATCAGCACAGGCTGTTGCAGGGGATGTCATGATATTAATTGTGGGAGGGTGAGAGCAGGGAAGCTGGTAGGTTAGTCATGAAAAATGCCAGGGACCTCAACTTTCACGCTCATAGATTTACATTTTGTGTTCCTGTGATTGAAAGGAGCTTCTTGGTAATATATTTTGATCTATGCAACGATGTGCAATCATGCGTTCATATTAATTTGATGCTCAATTAATTAACTGTGTTGCTTACCATGCGTTGTATAATGTCCCATGCATCATGTGACTATGTGTTAGTACTTAGTAGTTCCCATCTGACTGATGTCAGTTGATTCATGGACATTTGATCTAATATAGACCCATAAGGGTTTCAAGTCTGATACATATTCTAGACAGATGTCCCGTAACATTAGCTGGCTATGATTTTGTGTTGATCACATGTTGATGTGATCTCATAGATTATGTCCCTCTGTGTTACCTTGCTATGATTATGTTCTGATCACGGGGTGGAATGATGTAATCTCATAGATTTTAGAAAAGAAACTCGTTGTTCGGGGAAATTACAGAGAAGTAAAACTCGTTGTGTTAGGAAATTGCGGAGAAGTAACTGGGGCATGAAATGAATCAAATGATCAAAAATATCCTGCCAACCTGAAATTCCTCAGAATTCTCCAAGCTTGCCAAAAACCATCTTATGGACTATGGTCAGCCACTCAGCCTTCAGGACAATCTTCAAGTTAGGATATTGTAAGTCATGATGCACATCAAGCTTGCAAAGTTTTAGCTGCTCTAATGAGTTATCTTTCATGGGTATCATCAAGGGTAGATAATCAAGATATTTGGTCATTGGGTTGATGTAAATAACACCAAATAAGGTTGGTGGAGAGAGGTCCAATGCACAAATTCACAAACGTGATCCAAAATCCCAAACCTTCAAAGGAATTTAAATCAAATCACTAAGCAACATTTGTTTCGATTACCCCAAAAGCATGAATCTTCCCACAAGGGGATTCTTTGGCCTTGGGGGTTGAGAGATCGTTTGGTGACTGGAGTATTGGGGATAGGTCTTTGGTCAAAGGACAGAATAAAATAACTATTCCATTCGTTTGAGCTTATACGCACACTTGTTGGCATGGAATCCTGTTGAGGAGCCATGATGTTACAAGTGACAGCTGGGCAGGACATATGAATGTGGGATTCTTGGGAATTGTCGCTCAAGCTACTGGGCCTATCCCAGGGTAAACAAAGCTAGTTCGGAACCTTTTTAAAATCTGTATGAGAGAGTGGATTGTGAAACAAGGTGGGAATGGTTTGTTCAAAGTGTTTAGTAGGAACTAACTTGTGGTCTTATATAACTCGTAGGATTTCTTCAATCCTGAGATGTTTGAATGGGAGCTGCCAATTTAAATTTCAACGAGTTATTTGCACTACTAGCCAGATAGCTCTACAATTCTGGAGATGTATGAGACTTGGATTTGCTCCGAGTTCTTGAGGTCAACTCTACCGGCAGCACCTATTGCATGAATCACACAAGGGGGTTCACATGGTAGTTCACTATGCTTCCCAAACACCTGAGGAATTCACCCTGACCCTAGTTCAGTGGACAGCTGGGGTTTTCAGAGGTTCACCCTTGCATGGACACACTTGTTGTCATGGAATCCTCAGGAAGGGGCAGCATGAGTCTGCCAGCGAGATGCTAATAAGTTTCCCCTCATCCTGAAAGAGAAGAGAAAAAGACACATGAGATGAATGAGGAAACTGTGTGCCTCCCCCTTCAATTTCTTCTACCTGGGGGATAAGAAAAGAAGAAAACTAAACTTCCCACTGTTTCTTGGCTAGGCAAATGTGCCTAGAGGGACATTCTTGCTCCTGCAGTCTGTTTCTCCCCTTCAAAATGGTGTCGATGTAGTCTTTTTCTAGGTGGTTGGTAATTTTTCTCCAGCAGAATAAATAGGTGAACTGCATATTATTTCCCCTGCTCTTTTAGACTCTTACATATTTGTGGTTGGTACTTTCAGTTATTGCATCAAAAAAAAGTGGCTGTGGGGTCAGAAGCATGCATGGACTGATTGCATTTTTCATCAATTCAACTCACTCTCTGCTTGGTATACTTGTTGCTACCACTGGGCATCTGACATTATGCTTCTGAAACAATTGCAGTTTTATGACCTCTTAAACATATTTGAACTTAACGGACTTCCTTCAGAGGATAATCCATATCTCTTTAATGGGGACTTTGTTGATCGAGGGTCCTTCTCTTTAGAGGTCATTCTCACACTGTTTGGCTTCAAGTGCCTGTATCCACAAGGTAAAATTTTCAGCAAATAACAAGTTAAGCACATTCTTTATACTTATGGAACTCTTCATTTCTCTATGGATGTATTCCTGCATCTGCCCATTTATGACATATTAGTTATGACTATATGTTTTCACCTTCACACTCTAGCAGTAACTTTGTCAATATGGGTGATATGAAGCACTTAGTTTAGACTTGCATATGGGCTTGGGACTTAGCTGCGTGCATTTCTATAACAATTCATGTGGAGAAGCTTGCAGACATCTGATAGCCATGCTACCCTTATTGCCCCAGCTTATCTTATGTATTGTACTGCCTTTTCTTAGACATGTTTTTCTATTTTCTCTAGTTCAATGCTTTGGTTTGTTATGCTCTCAACTCAATTTTTAGTGCCTGATTACACTTCTACTACAAGTCCATGCCATGTGATTTATGCACTTTTAGAATAGGCTCATGCTGTTAGTACAGTAAAGGAAATGCTTTTAACTCTTTGCGGTCGCAGTTCTAAAATTTGGGCTTCTTATCCATAACAACAAAATATGCTTCTAACTAATCTCTGAGGAAAGGGCATGGTGCGGGGAGGTCGCCCGCAGTGAGGCTCCGATGCGAACAATCGGAATTAGTCTGGGAGGCCCTCGGGGTATGGGTCCTCACTCGGAAGTAGGTCCTGCTACAGGTGTGGAGGAAGGGATCACCTGCTCCGTTCCTGCTCAGCTCCGGTGACGAGTTGTGGAGGTTTGGTCCAGCCAGGTCGGACTTTCGCGGACGCCGCAGGGAGCAATCTGTGGCGAAGGGCCCGGTGAAGGGAAGGGGGGAAGCCTGTGGAAGTGGACTCTCTGCCATCAGAGGTGGTGCATGGGAGGCTCCAGTGGGTAGGGGGTGCTGGAGAGTGGAGTTGGTGGTGAGCCTCCTATCACTGGCTCAGTAGGGATCCCGCGGAACCCCAACCGAGAAAACCAACGGCGGAAAGGAAAGCTAAGCAACTACAAAAGCAGAAAAGTAACTACGGTGGCCGGTAAAACCTCGGCTCTACAGCTACTCCTACTGTACCGAAAAACACGGCCCGGTCTCCCGTCGGGGGACAACCAAGTCACGCACTTGACATCCCGATCCCACGGTCGGGGGACAACCAGACACGAACCGTCCTAGTCACGCTACTAGGAAAACACCACGATGTCTCAGTCGCGAAAACCTGCCCTCACAGTAGGGCCCAAGTCGAAACTACACTGTCCGGAAACACAATCATGACCTCGCTGTCGTGAACTCCACGCCATCTAGAAAAAATCCCTCGGTGACGCTCACCGAAAATTCTAGACCTCGACTACGGGAACGCTCTCGAAAATAACACCCAAAATCTCGTCTCACAGACGAGAAACGAAAACCCGAGACACGACAACTCACATCACGTGACGGGAGTACCGACCACCAGAAGTAAGGCCAGATGCGTCCACTGACGACTTAGTCCACAGCCTCAGGTGTCCGCCTATGATGCCCCAGGCGGAGGCCAAGACATCGTACTAGTAACAAGGAACACAAAATAAGGATTAGCTTAGGTCGCGCTCGTAAGCACGGGTCCGCCACCCTCAGCCAAGTCTGCACACACCGACCATACGCCCTAGGTCAGATCCTCTAGCTGGTTCTTCCCCCGAAGCCCGGACTCAGGCTGCACGTGGGGGCCCTACGGGAACCAGCCTAAAAATCATCTCTCTCTCTCGGGTACGCCACTCCACCACTCCCGGGTGGGTCAGCACACGCGTGTCGTAAGAAGGCTACGACTAGTGGGGGCTCACAGAACGTGGACACAGAAAATCACGCATGCACTCATTGCGAGTAATACGAAGTAACAGGTGACTCGAAGCCACCAGACTCTGGATAACCCACTAGACCTACTAGTCACAACGGTCCTTAAGTCACGAGACTCGGGATCAAGACCGTTGTAGGCGACAACATTGAGCCGTCAATCTGGCCTAATCCCTAGGTCTGAAATCACGATGTGATGACTCACGAGGTAGTTCATGACTGCCGAGACCCTTCCCTCATAAAGGGAACACAGGAAGCCTCCAGTCCCAGGCTGGTCAACTGAACTCACAGTCCAAGGCCATTCACACGTGGCCCACTCGGAAACCACTTTCCGGTGAAATTCACACTGTGCGGGGAAAGTCCTCCGCACCCATGCCGACTCAGGGCGACTCGATCTAGCGAAAACACGAAAGCCCGAAACACGTGGGGTCACCCAGACCCTCTAAACACATGGGCACGCTATTTAAGACAACGCGACATCTCCGAACACCCCCAAAAATACGAACATAAGTCTCACGGTGTCTGGGACATCCACGAGGCCAAAGGTCAACCACTAGATCACAACCGGGTCGACCGGAGACCAACACAATACGAAACAGACACGGCGAACACAGAGAATCGCCTGACGGCCCTATCTTGGACCGCTAGAGAGCCTAGCGGTCTAACTCTGGACCGCTAAGGCCAGGCTAGTGGTCTACCCTTGGACCGCTAAGCTTCAGGAACTCACAAACCCCTAGCGGTCGCTCCTCGGACCGCTAGGTAGGGTGGCGGCCCCTTGCCTGGCCGCTAGGCGATGCCTAGCGATTAGTCGTAAGACCGCTTGGTGCGGACACCCGAGCACTTGACCGGTCCGGGCCGGTGAGCCACCGGTACCGTACGCGGAGCACCACGCGAGCCTTCGTTAGAATCGCCCGTTTCTTGCGATTCGTGTGTCGTTTTGACCCCGGTCGGAGTCTAGATGCTTGCTAGGGTGTCTGCCATTGCATCCCCTTAGCTTCGGCGCGAACGGGGCGTGGGAAGGCCTTCGTTGGGCCAACCCCATGGGTTGCTCGCCGTGACGGTTGGGCGGTCAAACCAGGGCACGTCCATCCCCTTGGGCGGCCCTGTCTTAACCGCTCCTCGGCTTGGCGAGCAGTGCTCGGCTTGGCTCGCAGTAGAGGTTATGCGGTCTATCGTGCGACCGCATAACCCAGGTGCGGCCAAGGTCCAGCCGTCCATTCCCTCCAGTTTCGATCGGTTGCTCAGTGCACCGGGGTGTGCGTCTAGGGGCTAGCCGCATGTTCCATTGTGCGTCCAGGGGTTGGCCGCACATCTCTTGGTGCCGTTGGAGGACGTGCGGCCCCGGTGGGTCCGCACATGCCTTGTGCGGTGAAGCTCTAGCCGCCCTCCCCAAGGTACGGCTAAGGACCATCCGTTCTTGTGTTTCACCGTTGGGGTGATGAACGGTCGAGCTGGACCGTTCATCTCTCCGTACGGCTAAGTGTTAGCCGTCTGACGTTTGTGCGGCCTGGTGACAGCCGCATGTCTCTCCGTTTGATTCGGGGGTTGTGTGGGCTGTGCATGGCCGCCCATCTCTTAATGCGGCCCCTGTCTAGCCGCACGTCCCTGAGCAGCCCAGTGTTGACCGTTCAAGGGGCTGGTTGAGCCGGCATTTCCTTTTTGACCAATTCGAGTCCAAGGTGTTGGTGTTCTTGACTTGTGCCACTCTGTGTCGGCACGCGTGCGGTGAGGGTTCCCCATGCGTTATCGGTTTGCTTTAGTGGATTGTTCCGTGTTACCGTAGTTTCAGACCTAGGGACTAGACTAGATTGATGGTGTTGTGTCGTCGCGTTTGACGGTCTTGACCACGAGTCTCACGACTCAAGGACCATTGGATTAATAGGTCTAGTGGGCTGTCCAGAGTTTGGTGGTCTCGAGCCACCGGTTACTTCACGTTACTCGCGATGGGTGCGTGCGTGATTTTCCATGTTCACGTTGTGACCCATCCACTAGTCATAGCTTCCACGGCATGTGTGTGTCGGCCCACTGGGAGCACTGATGTGGCGTACCTAAGTTAGACGGTGAGTACGCTGGTTACCGTAGGGCCCTCGCGTACTACCGAGTCCGGGCCGGTGGGGGAAATACCAGCTAGAGGACATGTCTAGGGCATATGGTCTGAGTGTGCACACGAGGCCGAGGGTTCAGACCCGTGTTGACGAGCGCGACCTTAGCTAGTCCTTATTTTGTGGTACTTCTGGTTACTGTGTGTGTTTGAGTCTCGCGCCTGGGGCATTGTAGCTAGACACTTGTGACGCGGTGTAAGACGTCAGGGGACGCATCCGGTCATTATTCTAGTGGGTGGTGCTCCTATCACGTGACGTGAGTTGTTGTGTTCCGGGCTTTCGTTCTCGTCTACGAGACGGGATTTCGCATGTTGTTCGGGAGCGTTCCCGAAGTAGAGGTCTGGAGTTTCCGGTGAGCGCCACCGAGGGATTTCCCTAGATGGCGTATAGTTCACGACAGCGAGGTCATGACCGTGTTTTCGAACCGTGTGGTTTCGGGTCAGGCCCTGTTGTGAGGGCAGGTTTTCGCGACCGAGGCGTCGTGTCATTTTCCTGGTAGCGTGGCTAGGGCGGTTCGTGTCTGGTTGTCTCCCGACCGTGAGATCGAGATGTCGGGTACGTGGCTTGGTTGTCCCCCAATGGGAGACTGGGGCCCTTAGTGTGATTTATTCCTGCTCTTTTCCTCACAATTAGTATTAATTTTTTTGACCACAGGGCCCCTAATTTTGATAATTAATCAAGGGTGTTCCCCCGTATGAGGGAGGTAAATGATGTCGTGACCATTACGGCACGATGGGATTCGGTCCCGACCCGAACTACACAATCACCTGACGAAGTCAGATCGAGCACACCCTGGGCTTCCATGAAGCCTGAATAAATCATCACCTCGGTGACTGGCACGCCCTTGCACTAAATAGACAAATAAACAAAGGTCAATAAACGAACAAGATGATTAGGTGAATTTTTAGTGCATCCACAAGTCTGGCACGCCCGGTGGGACTAATCCACCCTTCATCTCTTTGCCGAAATTAGGGGCCCGACGGCCCCCTTCTTGTAATACTAATTGCTTCATCTTTGCAAATGCAGGAAAGTCGCACTTCGGCACCACAAATGGCGGTCTCTTTCGGCCCCCAAGTGGTTGAAAGCCACATCAGGGATGGCTACCTCGCCATCCCCCTCTGCTTTGGGAGTTTCCCTCCCGTGGTTGGCTTCCCCAACTTCCTCGGGGTAGCTTTTGTCAACATACTGGACGTGGAAGCGTCCGACAGGCCCAAGATCAACGCCCCCATCCAGGGGGCCATTGAAGCTGCTGCTGGCCGAACCTCGGCCAGGAATGACAACCGCAGCCCAGCTGAGACTCTCAGCTACAATGTGCACCATGTGCACCCGACTGCCGGCTCGCCTCAGCAGGGATCAACATCCCATCGGAGGAGATTCCGAAGAAGCCATGCGGCCCCCTCACCAAGAAGCTGACTCTCCAGCTCCGGCAAGTCCGTCGTTGTTGGAGGCATTAGAGTCCATCTTAATGGACAAAGGTCTGAGGCTATCTCGGACTGAATAATACCAACCGTTCTAGTCCGCAATTCCTTCCAAGGGCGGGAGAAGGTGAAGGAGAAGGTGACGCCCGACATCCCAACTGCGGCACCGAAGAACACGCCGGCTCACAAGTTGACTAAGCTCAAACAGGTCTAGATTCCCAAGGAGGTCCAGACTATTGCACCCGCCCAGGTGGGGCCCAGCTACACCCGCCCGAGGAGGGCCCGAAGGGATGAGAGGGTCGAGGTGATGACCCCTGCTTGCCAACTGGAAGTTGCTGCACCGGCCCTGCCCGACAATGCCCGCCGCCAGCATCGCAGGCGTCGACACCAGGCTGTCCGCCCGATGCTCGTGGCTTACACTCCTCCTGCTGCCCCCATCAACACGCAGCTACCAGCTGCTCTCCCTGACCAGGAGTGGGAAGGGATCGAGCAGGCCATGAGAAATTACCTCTCGGGCCCAGGCAGCACTCTCTTGGGTCGCCAGAGATTGCTGGGGGCAGTGGCCTCTGCCTTCCAGGAAGAAGAAGAAACCCGACCCGCACCTAGTGCAGAGTCGAGGAGTCAATCGGAGGAGCTATGCCAGTCCCCTTTGCGGGAGGAAGCGTCGCCCCGACGATCGGTTTTTGACAGACTAGTATTTCCAGAAAGGCTGTTAAGGAGGATGGCAAAGAGACATAGAAACTGGAGAGTTTTCACCTGTAACATGGGGGGAGTCTTCGGTCGGTATGGAGCTCTACCTATTGACCCCGAAGAAGTGGCCAGGCTCACCGCCAGACTCGACCCTCTCACCAGAAGAGGAAGAGCAGCAAGTGAAGTACGCAGGCGGGCATCAAAGAGACTTCCTCCGAAGAACCTTCCATGGCCCTGGCGGCCAATGTTATCACCACCGGAGGCACTAGTGGCGGGCCCATGATTCCGCCGATTCGGGCAACGATTTGTATTTCAAAATGTGTTTTCCAGTGGTTTGGATGGCGGGGAATGATTTCCCTTTATTTTCCCCCTCGTGCGGAGCGAGTGGGGCTTGGAATGGGACTTTCTGATGGAGTCCACGTTGCGTATCGACTGGAATTGGTCGACCGTTCACTAGAATCAGTCGACTAGTTCTGGGCCATTTCTGATTAGGACCATTATGGGAAAAATGGTTGACCGACCACGTTGGATCGGTTAACCAACTCGACCCAGTAGTCAACCGACCAAGGCAATCAGACGACCGATGCCCAGTGTAGGTCGATCGACCAGCTGGGTTGGTTGACAGACCGGAGGCTCGGTCAGCCCGTGTGATTCCCGAAATTCAGGTTTTCACCTTGGAATATAGAAATTAATATTATATTCATATAAACCCATAAAAATTGGGCCATTTCGGCCTTGTAAGGGCAGCGGTCGCCCGAGGATGGATTCTTGAAATTATGAAGTCTTGTAACTTTTTGGTGGGTTTTTGACCGTGTATGTGAGATCATTTCCACGTGGCTTGCATGCCTGTGGTGAGATATATCAGCGTGGGTTCCATGATCGCAGTGGGCGGTCCTTGTGTGAGTTCAGTAGGCTGGCATCCATAGTTTTTGTTAACTGGTCGTGGGTAGTTTCCTAGTGCCCAGTGGTGTCATGCCATGGTTTACGGTGGATTCCCGCGAGATTGCAAAAGACCGTGTTTTGTTGTCACACTATCTTGAGGGCATTTCATGTCAAGCCAGGCGAGGGCAGCCTAGTGGCCTACCATGGTCGGACCGGGCAAGACCGCTTAGTGTGTACGCCGCTCCTTGTGTAGAGGCAAGACCACTTGAGCATATGTACCTTAGTTAGGACAAGTGTATGTTGTTGTCGGGCGCAGTGGCGCGTACCCCGTGTCAGGTAGCTGGGCACGATCATGCTGTGGGATGCAGTGGCACAGACCCTAGCCAGTCTCAGGGTGTAGAGAGTGTGTGTGTGTGTCTTCTCTGCTCCTCTCGAGACTAGGTGTGGGCAGTGTGCGCATATGAGGCATTGACGCAGTCTAAGACATTAGTGGACTGTTAGCGATTGAAAATTCTACTCACTAATGAAGAATGCGTTGACACAGTGCAACCTCGCGTTGACACGCTGTAGTCTTACGCCGACTCCCCAGCGCGTAAAGGGAAGAAGGAGATAGGGGCAAGAATAAAATAAAATTTGGGAGAAAATGATCTGGCGACCTTCCAAAAGGTAAACTGATGGCCACCCAATGGGAAAATGAGAATCTCCTAGCAAGGAGACGAGAGGAGCCCATACACACATGGGAAGAAATGAAGGAGAAACTGAGGGAGAAGTATCTTCCACCCTCCTACCATCAGCGTCTTTTAGACCAATGGCAGAAACTCACCCAAGATGGAAAGTCTGTGGACGAGTACATTGCCAAATTTGATGAATTCTTCCTTCGGAGTTGTGTCATGGAGGATGCCTCTATCACCCTCTCACGATTTAGAGCTGGCTTACACGAGAGCATTCAGCGGGAGCTATTTTTGCGAGAAGTTAACAACTTCGAACACGCCTACCAGGTTGCTCGAGACGTAGAGTGGTTTCAAAGGGTGGCCCCACTTCGAGTTTCCACCTACTGCCAACCTGAGCCCTAAAACCCTATGCCCCAGTACCCTAAAAGGCATGGCCCCTCTACTTCATATGTCCCTACTGTTGGAACTGAAGGACACGGATCTAGAGGGGGGTGAATAGATCAACCCCAAATTAAAATTACAAGCCCCTGACCCCGTGTGCACACACTGGCTGTAGACCATTAAGCCAGGCCTCTAGCTAGTATTCTCCCCCGCGGACGCTACGATAAGGTCGGGAGCCCACGGAACTAGCATAAAATTTGTGTCTCGAGAAAAGTGCCCCGCTACAAGAGCTGTCATGCCGAAGCGTGCCATAAGGCACCAACCAAAGAGGAGCCACAAAACCCAAAGACTGTAAAACACAAGTGCCGAAGTACAGACAGACCGTACTACGCGCAGCATGGTAGTACAGGAAACTGCCGACCACTCAGGGCAAGGCAAACTAGACCTACAACTACAATGGTCCCTGTGTCCTACGACTCTGAGCCAGGATCGTCGTACACAGCGGAACAAGCCGCCAATCGGTCTAATCCTAAGCCAGGGAAAACAACACTCCACGAGAACCAAAACACAAAGAACTAAGGGGACACTGAGAACCTTCAACACACTTGGACATGTAAACCGAGGTAAAATGGTATCTCGAGGCATCCAGAACCAATGTCTCGAATTGGACAAAGTCGTCGAGACATAGACAAGACTTCCTGTCAACCACTAGGTAACCCCGGGTTGACCGAAACTAGACACAACACCGACACACTAACACATCCACCACCACAGCAACACAAACAAACAGAACCAACAGGAACAAGAGCGACGGACGATGACAATGCTCTGGGCAGAGCGACCTGTCAGTCAACTGCTAGGGGAAACCCAGCAGTCAAGAGATAGCCGCTATGCCACCAGAGACAAGGACAATGGTAGCTTCTAGATTGAGTCGTTAGGGTACTATCGTAGTCTAGGAAAAGGCAACAGCCAGTCACCTAAACCGACCAATCCAAACAAACACCGCCTTAAACAAGGACCTATGACAGACCGACACACAACACAAAACAAACAAATGGTCATCACGCCAAATAGGACTATAACGCTCCAGCATAAGGGCGTTATACACACATAACGCACCAAGGGAGAGGCATTATGCCAACCAGACCTGAACCCACATGCAAATGATATAACGGACCAAGCTAGGGGCGTTATATCAACATAACGCACCAGCATGGGGGCGTTATGTCCAACAAACCAAAACGAAGTATAACGGACCACAATAGGCACATTATACTAGTATAACGCACAAGGACAGGTGCATTATACCCAACAGACACAAAAAATGTTAACCACAGACCAAGGGCCCATAACGGACCAAGACCAATCCGTCATAGCCACAAAACACACAGGGTGAGGTGCATTATAACAACCGCCATACCCAGACAACCATCGGTCAACAGACCATAACGGATCTACACTTGGGTGTCATATTGACCATAATGCACGGGGAGGAGTCTGTTATGCTAACCGACTGACACGATCTTCGAGGTGAACATGGTCGTCGTGGGCTGACAAGAGCAGTCGGCCTCGAAAACAACCCGACCATAACATGCCTGGACGGGGGCGTTATGCTCCACATAACGGACCAGTCTTGGTCCGTTATGCTCCAAGACCTCAGAAGATGAAAATGATGAACGAAGCATAATGGTCTATCGGGGGACCGTTATACACATAACAGCCTCTGGTAGGACCGTTATGTCAATCTAATGATGAAAACGGTGAAACGGCCGAATCGGCCCGTTCCACGCCGTAGCATAGGGAAAATACACCTAATCGATGGGAAATCACTCTGGGAGCCCAAAAATACCACATGCATGTGACAAAATGCATTAGATCGCAAGATCGGGGCGATTTCGACGAATCGACCCCAAACACATCACCGGTGTTCCTGGACTGCCTTGTTGCGAACCTTCATTTTCAGGTCATGCATACACCTTTGACAACAAATCATATGATAAAATGTCATACACATCTAACTACTATCAAATAACCAGTAAATACATACTGATTACCTCTCAAATGGATACATCCATCAAAATTGTATTGGTCCTCCAACTTTGGCCTCGTATGGCAAATGGATAATCAAGTGCTCCATGAAATTGAAGAACACAGGGGGAAATATCTTCTCCAACTTGTATACCGTTGTGACCACATTCTGTTTGATAATTTGTGCATCCCCAAGTTTGAGTTCTGATGCACATAGAATCCAGAAAAATTGGCTAAATTCGATCAATGCTCCCCATATAGGCTTTGGAAATATGTCACAGAATGCAATGGACAGAAGTCTGTTGAGTACGTTGTGCTCCCTCTTGGTTTTGGTTTTGATGATAACAAAATATTGTGTGTGCATATAGAACAACTTCATGCATGCTTGCATATGTTCTTGCTTGCATATGTCCTTATTGAAAGTGGTAGTTGACTTCAAAGTGATTGAACTTGCATTGCTTTAACTTCATTTATTCTCTTATGCAGGTTTAGAAAGTAATGCCAACTCTATATGCAAAGGTATCAAGGTTCATGGTGAGAACTTGGCACTTTACATATGTATGTTTTTGGGAGAAAATGGTTTTCAACAGTTCAGTCGACCAACGCATAGGGGTCGGTATTGGGGATGTAATTAGAATTCAGCGTAATCCAATTGCTAACTCCTTCAATGTACTCACTGTAGGTCATAAGTAGAAAAGTGTCTTCAACAGAACTATGACCAAAAACCATATCGGCGCCCCTAGCGGACACTCCTAGGGCACGCTCAAATAACTCTAGATTGACTATTATTTCAACTCCTTTAACAATTGTATAGAGATGGTGATTCCTCATCTCTAGGTGCCCATAAAATTCTTGGACAAGACTGGGATAATACCTGGAGTATCTTGTAACAAAATCAATCCAACCATCCTGAACTTCAAAAAGAGCACTAATGTCTGGAAGAAGTTCAACCATCTCCTCAAAGTCAACCAAACGGGGATCGATGATCAGCCTTGGGTGCACCAGCAGTGCACGTCGAGGTGCAGGAGCCCGCTGTGGTTGAAGGGATGGAGCCTCACCTCACCCGGCACTAGACTCTGACTGGGTAGAATGTCGAGAACGCCTTCTAAACGCCATCTAGACAAGAAAACTTGCAGTGGAAACCCTCAGATTGCAAACCGCTACCCTGGGGATGAAGATGAAGACCATATGACACACAAGGATGTGGTGGTAGACTCTTCTCCACACTCTGGAACCTCAGGTGGAAGTTGAAGGATCGCACAAGCCGCCACGGAGAGATTGTCCCGAAATGAGGACGAATACGCCGGATCTTGTGTGGATGGGGAATGATGAGGTTTGGGGAATAGAAATAAGTAGAAGGAGTGTTTTAAGGTTTGAGGAGAGGATAGAAGGATGAATGGGTGTGAAAGAGTGAGAGATGAGAGGTGAAAACCCCTTAACAAGGAGCTCGGATGTGGTTCGGCCGGGCCAGTTCATCAATTTTGGTCGATCGAAATAGGGGCGTCGGTCGACCAAAATGGTCGGCCTTCCCAAAATTTTCATCATTTCATTTTTTTTATTTCATTCATCATTTTTTTAACTGCATCATTTTTTTAACTCTATTATTTTTTTTTGTGTAACTCCATCATTCTCTCTTCTTCTTTTTCTTTTTCTTTTCTTCCTTCTCTTTTTGTGAGAGAGTGGATTAAGTGAAGGATTGGATTGACCCATTTGCCATGAATAAATTTTTTTTTTCTTTTGCTCTGCTTTTTTTGTACGCGGTGTGTCTCTTTTGGTCTATGTGTGGTATAATATTTTTTTAAATTCCAAGCTCATAAAGCTCACCTTGTATTTCTTTCGGGGAATCTTCGTTAGCTTCTTCCGATTGCGGGTCAGCCCCTTATTTTTCTCCATCTGATTTGAGGGTTCAAAAGAGTTCGTGAAACTTGAATTCAGAATTCAAGGGAAAGAGGCCGAGAGACTAGGTCATGAAGACAAACCTGGTAGGTAATCTGCCGCTTACCATCCGCTTCATCTTCTAGTGAAGATGGAATAGCGGGAGTTCTGTGAAACAAAACAAAAAGGTATTGTTTACAAGGCAGCTATCACTATTTTGGCTTCAACACCTTTCTTTCAAGGGAGAAAAAAGAATGATGACTCATCATTTTACCCATCAAATACTTGCCTTGTATAGAGTGTTGCCTTTGCCGAGAGTTTTGTGAGCCTTTGCCTTTTTACTTCTTTATAGAACTCATCCTCAGACTCCAATATTCCACCGTCAACTTGCGTATCAGCACCAGTGGCAGTGGACCTAGTCCCAACAGCTGTAATGTCATCTTGAATGCCATTATCAGAACCGGCTTCTGTTTTTCCAAGAGGTCGGAGCTCACGTTTTCTTTGCTTCTCAGCCATGTCTACCATCTTATCCACATATTTTTTCCGTTTCTCTCCAAGGTCATCTCTCATGGGCAAGTCATCATCACCAGAGACAAACTTGATCACAAAAGCAAAAAGAGCGTGTCAATAAGCATGAGATACAAACCATACTGAAGTCATCAATTCTCAATCTGTAGTAGACAAAGACATCCTAGCAACTTCAAAACGAATCACTTTGCTGGCATAATTGCTCTGGGAGTTCCCCTGAGCATCAACCACCCCTCTCTGGATGAGGGCTTCAATGAAGTCCTGGACATCTAGACATTGTCGGGTAGGGTGAGACACCCTTGCATGATACTTGCAGTAATGGGGGTGGCTCTTGGCCGTCTCATTGTAATAAGACGGCGGGTCATGTGTTAGCACCCAGCCTTCCTCCAGAAGTTTGTCAAAAATCTTCTCAGTGTCTTCCTTGGGAAACGAACACTGATGGGAAGGTCGCGACCCTGGGTACCAGAGTGTAGACTTAGGCGACTGGGAACTGGCTTCCTGGGAACTGACTCCCTCTTCCTGTGGCTCGGAGAGCTGAAAGGCCGTTGCAGTGTGAATGACATTGACGAAGAGGTGAAGAGTCCCCCGTGCATGCGGTTGCGGCGGATTGACCAGGGATTCACCCATATTGACTTTTCATCGTCTGATTAAGTCCTCAGCGAGGGCCTTGAATGGCTCACAATCGTGGACGATGTGGCCTACCATCTCATGATATGGGCAATAGCCCTGATGAAATGTCGTCCCGAGTGCCTGCTCAATAGGCGATGGGGTAATCAGTCTCGCGTGCTTACACGCAAAGAAGATATCCAGGGTCTTCTCTAGTGGGAAGGAGTATAACTTCTGCTCAGGCTGTCCCCCTACGGGTGTATGCTCCACGCCTTCAGATGAATCCGAGGACTCTTCAGAGAGCCAGCCCCTGAGCGGAGCCCGGCCAGTAGGTGATGCACCTATTTCCCGTACATGGGTTGGAGCTAATCCCCTAGCAAATGGGCCAAAGGGGAAGGTGGCCAGCCGCTAGTCGATACTCTCCAGGAACCGCAGCAGACGCCTCTGTTCCTGCTGTAATTGGTGAACCTCCCATTGGACCTTCCGGATGATCCCCCCAATTCTAGTACCATCCCTCAGTCTCAACACCATGGCTTCAATGCCTTTACAGGCCAACCACGCCAATCCCAGTACTAGCTCCCAGTCCCAGCATCGTGGCTTGAACGCCTTTACAGGCCAGCCACGCCAGTTCCAGTACCAGCTCTCAGTCCCAGCACCGTGGCTTCAATGCCTCTACAGCCAGCCATGCTTGTTCCAGTACCAGGTCCCAGTCCCCGCACCGTGGCTTCAACGCCTCTACAAGCCAGCCACGCCAGTTCCAGTACCAGCTCCCAGTCCCAGCATCGTGGCTTCAATGCCTCTACAGGCCAGCCACCCAATCTAAGTACTAGTCACCAGTTCCAACATCGTGGCCACAATGCCTCCACAGGCCAGCCACTCAATTCCGATGCCAGTCGCCAGTTCCAACATCTCGGCTACAAATCCTTCACAGGTCAGTCGACCAACCCCAGTCCCCAGTCTTACCTTTTGGCTGCGATGCCTTCCAAGACCATCCTATCAGCCCAGCCCTAGTCTCTCAAGCCATTACAGACTACACTACTACTCAACAACATAAAGACAACCAGCATTCAGGCATCGACCTATAACCGACGCATTCCAGAATCAATCTCCAATGCTAACCGCGTAGGTCGTCATATCTTGACGAACCTACGCTAACCTCATGCAACACGGGCCCTCCTCTTCCAGGGACTAGCCCCCAGCGTCTGGTCTCTTCCCCTACTCCCTAGTACCTAGCACTCAACTCCCTGTATTCAAAATCCAAACCCAGTCCTCCATTTCAACGCCCGAAAATTGGGTGAACCTGTCCTATTGCCCCCTATACCAGTACATGGTAGGGAAGAAGCAAGCAGACTAACAGTAAGTGGTCGCTAGTCCCTGCATCTAACACTATTCCATGGAACAAGAAGTGGAACAACTCAGTAAACAACATCATCAAAATCTAGAATTTGTCATTGATAGCCTGTAAAAGGGAGCCCAAGACATGCCCTTGGGGTAACAAAAGGTGTGCAGTCCAGATAACTAAAAAAAGGGGAAGAAGTGACACAATCACAACCCAGGCTCGCTCCCCTCAAGTGCCGCCAGGCGAGACTCCGTAGCAGTCAGTTCCACCTTCAAGGTCGACGCAAGCTGCATGCTCGCCTTGGCCCCTATCTCGGCAGTCTGCCACTCGATCCTAGTGAGCTCCACGTCTCGCCGATGCTCCTCCAGGGCCTTTTCCAAGGCCTCCACCCTACTCTCTGCCTCGCTCAGCCGCACGGCATGGTCCCGAGCAAGTGACATGGTCGCATCTGTGCACCTCCTTTGCTCGGCAGCCACCAATGTGAGCCGAGCCCACTGCTCCTAAACCTCTCAGACGGCCGCTAGCCGCCGAGCCCACTGCTCCTGAGCCTCTAGGAGCCGCAGGTACTCCACCCAGATGCAGGCCAAGCCAGACATCCAGAGCTCACGAGGGAATCCAAGGATGTGGTAGCCCTGGGTGCAGTCCCTCAGCCGCTACTGAAGCTCCTTTAGAGAAGGCGGGGGGTCACCTCTTATGTAGCCTCGGGCTCACTGGAGCACGGCCGCACCTACGCTGGCATCCAGCAGCGGCTCCGGTGGCGAAACAGACGTAGGCCACTCGATCCCCAGCTCCAGGGAGGATTGGTGTCACACTCCAATGCGGAATATCGGGACGTACAGTTAGAAACTAGCTAGAAATAACATTAATATGCCAAACTAAACAATTACATAGGTGCTATGGAAAGAAATACTTCTATTGATCAAGAAAGACTCCAAGTTTTATTACAATATTAGATCTATGGAGCCTTAGCCAGCTCAGCGGCTTGCCCATTGATGGGGAGCCTTATGAAGAGGTGTGCCTCCCGGAGCTGATCAAAGATAAAATTGACGGGGATGGCTACTATTCTCTAGGATACTCATATCGGTACCTAATGAAGGCGTACCGATAGTTATATCAGTCAGCCCATGGTGAGAGGAAGCCTCGCCGCGGGGACAGGAAGAGGGTCAGGATGGCCCTGTGGCTGCAGTATTTTTATGATGGGCTGAAGCAGTATGAGGACTTCCCATGCGTCAGCACCGTCGTCGCCCGCAAGAAGCGTGCGAAGCCCAAGACGGACGCGAAGATCCCCTCCAGGGGGCGACAGAGCGGGCCCAACCCGATGGCCGTTGATCCGCTGATGCACTGTGCGGCGTAATTGACATACTGGCTGTGTTCGTTTGCAATGCCGTACGGGGACGAAACGGTGATCTGGCCAGATGCAATCTACCCGGCGTGCCAGATGACATGGGGGATTAAGCTGTCACTATGTCCAGCCACCCTCTGCCTAATATACAAGGCTCTGGGGGATATCAGCACCCATCAGTTCCCACGGTAGGCCCGGTACTTGTGCCCGCTGCATTTCTTCAATGCGTGGGTTTGTTCTCTATTCCCAGAGTTCGCCCCGCATGCCATTCAGGACTGGGGGCTCGTGCCGTGGATGCTTGAATTTGCCAGTGCTGAGCCGGGACCTACCTCCCTGCGACTGTATGATATCCTGGGCCGATTGACCACAGTCCCTCAAGATGCCGCCGGGACTATCCATTTTTGGGCACTGGCTGCGCACTCCAGCCCCCTGGTGAACAGCAAGAGAGAGTGCAAGGATGACCAGGTGGAGAAGTACATCCACCCAATTAGCCAAGCAAATGTGGTTCACACGCTGCTGGAACCCGAGTTAAGGGACTGGGCGTTGTCCATCCGTCCAAGCGTGCTGGCATTCAGGAAGGGGGAGACGTTACTGCTGGAGCCGTATTACCCCTTTCGCTTTGGCCGAAACTTCAGCTACGACCAGCATATTCCTGTACACAGCGCCCAATTCGGCCTTGCGATGCGGACCCTTTAGGGAGGCTTGGTTGCAGAGAATGCCAGAGTCTGGTGGGACTTCTTCCACCTGGTAGACGCCGCCACCTTTAGAGTACCAGCCCCCGGTCGCGTCTCTCGGGTGACACCTGAATACATAAAGTGGTGGAACACCCGCACGGCCTTTTATCGGTCTCACAAGACCGACTGCTGGGATGGGGCGGAGAGAAGATTCTTGAGCCGACAGCCCGTGCCCATCCTTGACATCGACCCAGAGCACCTCTTATGCCTGTGGCGTGGCAAGAGCAAGGATGTGGCTGACTACATGATCGCTCGCAAGGCAGCCCGAGAGGGTAAATAGGCGCCACAGGTCAAGCTACCTCCGGTGGTGAAGGATGACTTCAAGAAGACCCTGCGTGACCTCTGCCGCATCAGATTAGGCCGCCTAGAGCTGATTAATTATCTGCTACCGACAGAAGAAGAAGGCACCCCCGCAACCAGCTGGCGGGCCGAGAAGGACCTAATTTGCCCCTACCACACATTCATAAGGAGGGAAAAGCAGAAGTCGCAGAACTACGCAGACACTACTTGGTTCTACGTCCTCTTGTGGGTGCATGGGCTAACAATTGAAGCTCAACCGGCGGCCATCCTGGGGCAGCGTATACACGTCACCTACCATTATGCCGAAGGATGGGGGATGGATCATTTCAACTTATATTGCCATCTGTCCACCAAGAAACATGCAGACTTGGCACCGCCTTCGTCCGGCTGAGGATGCCTCTGCCGAAGATAGCATTGTATGCCATCATTCCCTTGATCACGATGAAGTCTACCTTAACCATAATGGCTTTGGGCGGGGTGCCGATGGTAACTGGCAGGCTTAGGGCTACCTCGGGATCGGTTGCCAGGCCGTTGAAATCCCAATGTGGGGTTCAGATAGGGCGGAGTCTAGATGGATTCTCACCCATCTTGAGGAAACAATCATAGGAAAGTACATCAGGGGCACTACCATTGTTGACTAAGATTCTGTCTACACTACAATGGTTTATTGTGGCCGATATAACTAGGGCATCATCGTGTGGGGTTGTTAACCCTTCCAGGTCCTGGCCGAAGAATACTAGGGCCTACGGTTCGCTTGCTAGTGGGGCCTTAGGGGGCTCAGAGGCTCAGCTCGACCACTCGGCATGACGCTTCCTTCCTCGACTACTATCTCCTCCTGATGCAACTCCTCCAGCAATGATGTTGATGTGGACCCCGCGGGGAATGTTGTTGATCTCCTTGAGGCTACCTCGGTCCTCCTTCTGCCCGGACACCTACCGGGACAAGTGCCCCTGACAGAAAAGACGCTCAATCTCATCTTGGAGCAGGTGGCAGTTGCCGGTGTGGTACCCGTGGTCGCTGTGGAAGAGGCAGTGCTTGCGGCTGTTGTGATGCTTCGCCTTCATAGGCTCGGGTTGGCGGAGGAGGCCCGAGCTTTTGATGTCTTCGTAAATCTCATACACCGGAGCGGTCTAGGGCATGTACTGCTCGTATCTCCAGGAAGGCTCTTTATGCTCTCCGTCTCGGTTCTGCCTTTTTCCTTGGCCCGAGCTTGGCTCGGACGCTCGCTTCTTGTCCCCCTCCTGACCTGAGCCAGTTGTGCCACGGCAGGCGCTGAGGAATTCCTCGCACTTAGCATGGCGCATTGCTAGGGTTACTAGCTCGGCAAGGGAGGTGGGAGGATGTAGGACTAGCTCGTGCTGGAGGTTTTCATCGCGGGTGCCTCTAGTCAGTGTGGTTATGGCTGAGGCTACATCCAGGCGGGAGATGCGTAGGGCCTCTGATTTAAATCGGTTGATGTAGGCCTGCAGCTTCTCCCCCTATTCCTTTTTGAGCGCCAACAGCCCTGCTACCGACCTAGGGGGACTGCTGCCGATGAAGCTTTCCTTAAACACTCGCACGAACTGCCTGAAGTCTCGGATGGAACTGGGGGCGAGGGCCTGAAACCATGGTTGAGCACCCTAGACTAGTGTGGTCACAAATGCTCGGCACTTAATGGCATCGGACGCCCCATGAAGAGTCATCAGAGTGTCAAAGCTGTCGAAGTGGTTGGTCGGGTCGCCCTGGCCATCATACGACTTGAAGGTCGGGAGGGAGATCCTGGGAGAGATCTTTGCCTTCAAGACGTGATCGGAGAATGGGGATTTCTCCTCTTCCTCCACGGGAGAGGCCTTCTGCAAGGCGCGGAGGGCGCGCTCTTACTCTGTGACATGCCTCTCAAAGTCTCATAGCTGGAGAGACAACTCTGGTTGTCACTGGGTCGAGGGGCTATGAGGGCACTCCTGGATGCTGCCTCCATGCCCTTCGAGAGCTTCTGTCCCTGGAGGCAGCCGGTGCACTCTGGACTTCTCTCTCCTTGGAGTAGAGGAGGCTTCTTGTTCTGGGGGAAGGGCATGCGACGGTCCACCTGACCGGTTGTGAATTATTTGTCATCCCCGGAGGATGAAGCGGCCCCCTGCAGTTTGCAAGGAAGCATCCCCACGGTGGGGGCTCTCCCGGGGAAGTCGATTTATGCTAGGATCAGCTTGGTAGGAGAAGTGTCAATTTAAGTACGACAAGATGATATATACAATAAACACAAGCTATTCATAGAATTTGACTATTATTGGGGTCCAGATGGTGAATTATACAGAGATGTGAGAGTTTATGGAGAAGACACAAAAGATGAGGGAGAAGAGGAGCAAGGATAGCAGGAAGCTCAAGGGCAGGCCCCACCTCTAGTTCAAGCGGAGGAGCAGCCTCCTCCTCCTCCACAGCATGAAGATTTGGAGGTCCCGCCACAGTTCCATCACGGGGAGTCATCTACTGAAGGTGCTGAATAGCCCTCTTGGGCAGACTTAGAGGGAGTTGATAGGCGCCTACATAGAATAGAGACTACAGTGGATGCTTTTGGGGAGCAACTTTTGATGCGGGACGACATGAGACTCAACACCAACTCGTTGCGAACCTTGGACTCTATGAGACGACGTGACTAAAATGACGACGCGACCAGCGATGACACGAATGACTCGGTACCTAACAGGGTTCCTGAAGAGGTGAACGTGCCCCAAATAAGAAGTACTCACTCACGATCGTCCCCAGCGAGGGAAATGTGTCGATCTGCATGGTTGAGAAATCAACACTGAGTCTCGGGTGGTCAGCTCACTCTCGTGCTCGGATCGAGTCACGGGACGGGTCATGCTCTCTTTCTCACAGCGGTGATTAAAATTGACCTAGTTAGGAATCAAAATAACTCACATGTAGTGGCTTAAGAACCTATATGGATCAAGCACGTAAGACACAAAGGGAGGCGAGTGTACCTCCACGCTCGGGGCGTGTGGAAGACGTCTGGGCCAAGATCCATAACTCCCGGTACAGAGGTACAGTCTTTGCCCTGGAAACTCTGACTGTTGGATGAATCCTAAAATTTGATGGTTTGAATCCCATCGAGTCCTCTTCGCATCGGCATTGGTCTCATCCCGATCTGACATTGGATCTAGGCGTGGTGGCCGATCTTGCCAAAGTGCACAGTTCTGTCCTAAGACAGGCCAGCAAAGGAGGTTACCGTATAAATCCACTGGAAATACGCCGGTGTAGATCCAGTGACCGCCACTCTTGGGGGTCGACAATGGACCCTCTGCCATCATCCTAGTGAGCCGTCGCCTTCAGAAGGTCCCTGGAGGTCGACGTCCCTTTGGACACCTTTGTTCGCTGTCCTTTCGGCTAACAAATTTTAGATCCGGAGCCACAGCCTGCAACCGCCCCACAACCCCGCCGCCTTACTACCCGTCAACCCAAGATCGGTGCTCCCGGCGTCATTGTGTAGCCTGTTACCTCCCTGCGTGGAGTGGGCCGTAAAATCATTGCTGTAATTAAATTTTACCACTATACCAAGAGTTACGGATCTTGACCGAGACGTCTTCCCCACGCCCCGAGCATGGAGGTACACTCGCCTCCCTTTGTGTCTTACTTGCTTGTTCCATATAGGTTCTTAAGCCGCTGCATGTGAGTTATTTTATTTCCTAGCTAGTTCAATTTTAATCACCGCTATGAGAAAGAGAGCGTGACCTATCTCGTGACTCGATTCGAGCACGAGAGTAAGCTAACCACTCAAGACTCAGTGCCGATTTCTCAACTGTGCAGATCGACACGTTTCTCTCGTTGGGGACGAACGTGAGTGAGTACTTCTTATTTAGGGCACGTTTGCCTCTTCAGGAACTCTGTTAGGTGTTGAGTCGCTCGTGTCATCGCTGGGCGCGTCGTCTCATAGAGTCCAAGGTTCGCATCAAGTTTGTGTCAAGTCTCATGTCGTCCCGCATCAATTAGTTTAATTTATTTAGAATATGTTTATTCCTTATTATTTATCCAGGGTGCTACAATCATGGTCTCGTATGGGACTACCACCTCCATCCCATAGGTAAGGGCGAGTGGGGTTTGCCCAGTGGCATTACGGACTGAAGTGCGATAGGCCTATAGAGCTTCAATAAACTTTTTCGGCCAATCCGAGAACTTGTTAGACTCAGAGATTTTCTTTATGATTTTGATCAATGTTTTATTGGTGGTCTCTGCTTGGCCATTGCCTTGTGAATAATAAGGAGATGAATGGTGCAATACAATTTTGTACCTTTTGTAGAGGTCCTGAAGGTCCTTGGAAATGAATTGTGGCTCATTGTCAGTGATGATAGTGCTTGGGATGTTGAACCTGACAATGATGTTCTTCATGACGAACTTGCAGACTATTGATGCCTTGATTTCCACGTAAGCTTTGGCTTCGACCCATTTAGTGAAGTATTCTGTTGCAGTGAGGATGAATGATTTCTTCTTGGTGAGGGAGTTGGGATCACTGAGGGACCAATGATGTCAAATACCTACATGGAGATAGGGTATGGGGAGGATACAGGATGGAGAGATGAAGCGGGTGAATGGATTTTGTCAGTGTGAAGTTGACACTTGACATACCTTCGGACATACATAGCTCAATCCTCTTCCATAGTGGGACATTAAAAGTCTTGTCGAAGGATCTTCTTAGCTTATATTTGGCAATTTACATGGCCACCGCACACACCTGAATGTTCTTCCTCAGCACACTTCCGGACCTCATCGTCGTCAAGACATCTTAAAAGAACACCAGTAAGGCTTCTCTTATATAGCATTCCTCCAACCAGCATGTATTTCTGGGTCACTCTTCTTATGGCCTTCTTGTCTTCCACTGTGGCTTCTTCAAGCTGAGATTGATCTTTGTAATATTTGGTAATTTCATAGAACCGTAGTTTTTCCTCGCCGGTCAGTTCTTCTTCAAAGTCTGCCAACATGATTTCCCTTTCCTTAATTCTACCTTAATTCTCAAGAGGGAAGCATCTTGGACAGTAGGGGTGAGATGCTTGTAGATGGTGATGAACTCAAACTATCCTCCTAGAGGAAACTTTAAAGATGATGCTAATGAGGCGAGAGCATTAGCTAGAATATTATGGTCATGAGGGACATGGACAAAGATTAGCTTGGTGAATAGTTTGGCATAAGCTAAAGTGAGTTCCTGATAAGGCTTGAGCTTGGGATCAAGGGTACGGTATTTGGTGAGCATCTAGCAGAGAACAAGTTGACTATGTCCTACAATTCGTAGCTCGGTGACACTAAGAGAATGGGCGGCTTCCAGGCCAATTACAAGGGCCTCATACTCAGCTATGTTGTCGGTGACTGGGAAGGACAGTGCCCTTCGCATGAAGACGAATAGCAGTAGGATGGAGTGCCAGGAAGAAGCCAAGCCTTCTTCAGTGCTGTAAGTGGCACTTCACGTAGGAGGCAAAATAGGAAGAAGCTCTGCTTCTTCTTGTTGCAGGCAAGACAGTAGGAGGAAGGCAAGGAGGCAGAGCAGCTTCACGAGGCAGCAAGGGTCTTCGAGTAGCAACAGCATCAACAGGATCCTGCTGGTTCGACGGGGTTGAACTTTTATAGGGAGGTAAAGATTTGGAAGGCTTCGAAGGCTCAAAAGGGCAAGGATTGAAAACTTGCCATGCAACATCCGTGAGTTATGAAACCCTTCCTGGTTTGCAGCCTCTAGCCATTTTTTTTGCTTAGAAAAACCCTAATGGCCTTTCCATCGATCACGCATGCAATTGGGCCTGAAACCTATCCAGCTCAGACCTTACGTCTGTCCTGACGAAACCCATATATCCTTTCACGTCCCACCTGTGGTGAGAACAACTAAAACCTACCCAGTCTAGACCTTACGTCTATTCTGATGAGACCTATAAACATTTTGTTGCATCGATATAAACCCAATGTCATTGACAAGACTAGCTACCGGTCGACTAGTGCGTTGCCCCAACCAATGTTGAAGCCTACCAGGAATAGACCATTCGCCTGTTCCTGATGATGCTCTAAAGCCCCCATCTACACCTCTATGAACAGCCCCACTCACGGAACACATGGCTGAAAATCCAGTTTGAGCACCCTTTTGGGTACCGTTATGCGGTGGAGCGAGTCCCCCGCCCTTTCCCTGAAAGGGCGGACGCTCTCCTACTAAACATGGGTTATCGGCGAAAGGATTGCCAAACCACCACCCACCCCTTATGGAAACACAAAAGGAAATACACATGAGGCGGTAATAAAGTGTCCTTTTCATTACGAAGAAAAGAAGATACAAATGTGACCCTCGAGGGGGGGCATGTACAAGGAAACGATGTCTACAGATGCCGAAATATGTCTTCAAAAGCCAAGAGCCCTACATATGGAGCCGATCCTAGTTCATGCAGGCGAGCCTCCTCCTCTTGGAGCTGGATGGATTCATCTTGGAGAGATGCCACCTGTCCCACCAGCAAAGCTACCTCTTCGGTAAATTGTGGTCGGGTGATCCTTACCCACGGCAACAAAGCCCGGAGATCATTTAGCTCCACTTCAAGCATGCCTATCCGATCACAGATAAATTGCTCCCGATCAGTCAAAGCCTCCAGCTGGCCTTGACGCTCCCGAAGGGCAGAGCTTGTTTTCCCTAGCTCGAAATTGCACTCTGCTCTCTGCAACTTGAAAGCAGCTAGCCTGTCATTCATGACACGCGTCAGGAAGTCCTGACGATGTACAAACTTTAGCAGTAGTAAGACACGCTGAGCCCATGTTTCTAAGGGACAACCCATCACCTGCAAACCAGCGGTGAAGCAGTTGGCTATCTCCTTCAGTTGCAGATAAGTTATTCCAGGCTGAGACTCCACTAGCTGGCGCAACATGTCCAGATTTTGCCACACAAAGCTCTCAGATGAGGCGAAGCCAAAGGAAACAGACGAGGCGACTTCGAAGGTCACCTCATTGTCAATATCCGCCCATAGTGCAACATCCGGCCTGGAGGAAGAGGATGGGAGAACTACTGGGGGAACTGACTAGATCCCTTCTGTAACTTCCTATCGGGCTGATGCCTCCTCCGCTGCCACCTCTTCATGGACTGCCACCCGAATACTCAAAGAGGGGGATCTTGCGGGTAATGGAGCTGCTTCCTTGTCAGTTTTCGGCATAAGGCTTGTGTCTTCAACGCCTGCCTCCTGGGGCACCATCCCTTCTAATGCAGAACCCATGAGAGCAGGCTCCAGGGCTGCCACAGCTGCTTCTTCCATCGACAGGTTGGCTGGGGCTACAAGTTGAGAGGCCACTAGTAAAGTTGAACGCTCAATCTCCAATGATGCTATTACGGGGGATGCTATTTCAGCCGTGATGGTCATTACCGCAGCAGGGACAAATGCAGATCCCCTGGCTGGGTCAGCCTCCACCCTTAGCTCCAAGGCCCCACTTGGAGCAGAGCCTTACCTTAGGGCCCCCAGTTCTAATGATACCGTATCAGTGGCAGATTGCACTCTCACCGGCACAGGCCGAATTACTCCGGCTGTCCCTACAGAGGTTACCGTCAGAGCAGGTATGACAGTCAGGGCTTCGTCACGGTTGGACAGTCAAACCAGGTGCCGCACATGGTATGGGCGGCCAACCTTGGACTGTTTATCTACATGGGTTTTGGGACTTGTGTGGCCGCACGATAGACCACACATGTTATGGGCGGCCCGATAGGGACCGCCTATCCCCACTTGGGTGGCCAGCCTTCAGCCACCTGTCTTTCTATTGGATTAAGTAGCAAGCATCTGACCGCTCATCCCTGTTGACTCTTGGTCAACTATTGAGTATCGGTCGCATTAGGCGATCTGGTCAAGACAATTTTGACTGACACTATATTAAGTTGGTTCCATTCAGCGATCCAGTCAAGATCATTTTGACAAGGAACTGGTTTGGGTTGTGGGCTTGAGCATCCAAGACCTGATCATGCATCCCCTTGGGTGGTTTGGCCTTGACCGTTTATCCCTGTTTGGATCTCCCCCTTGAACGGCCAATCTCGGACTGTTCATGTTTGGGCTGTCCTACCCTTGACCGCCCATCTCCCCTTTGAGCAGGTTGTGGCTGACCGCGCATGCCCTTGTGCGGTCCTCCCAGAACCGCTCATCCTTGTGTATTGTCGGTTTGCCTTAGTGGCTTATTCCGTAACCATTTGAGTGTTGTGGTGGCCTCCGGTCAATCCAGTTGTGACCCAGTGGTCGACTTTTGGTCTCGTGAGTGTCCCAGACACCCCAGAGATTTCGTGTCCATGTTTTGAGGTGTTCGTGAGTTCTGTGTTACCGTGGTTTTAGACCTAGGGACTAGGCTAGATCGATGGTGTTGTGCCATCACATTCAATGGTCTTGACCCCGAGTCTCATGACTCAAGGACCGTTGGGTTAATAGGTGCAGTGGGCTCTCCAGAGTTTGGTGGCCTCGAGCCACCGGTTACTTTGTATTACTCATGATGGGTGTGTGTATAGCTTTCTATGTTCACATCAGTGACCCTCTACTAGTCGCAGCCTTCTTACAGCATGCGCGTGCTGACCCACCCGGGAGTGGTGGAGGGGCATACCCGAGTAAGACACTGAGTAGGCTGGTTACCGTAGGGCCCCCACATACAGTCGAGTCTGGGCTTAGGGGAAAATTATAGCTAGAGGACAGGCCTAGGACGTATGGTCTGAGTGTGCACATGAGGCTGAGGGTTCAGACCCATGCTGACGAGCGCGATCTCATCTAGTCTTTATTTGTGGCACTTCTGGTTACTTGGTGTGTCTGAGTCTCGTGCCTGGGACATTGTAGCTAGACATTTATGACATGGTGTAAGACGTCAGGGGACACATCCGATCATTCATCTAGTGGGTAGTGCTCTCGTCACGTGATGTGAGTTGTTGTGTCCTGGGATTCCATTTCTCATCTGCGAGACAGGGTTTTGGGTGTTATTTTCGGGAGCGTTCCCATAGTCGAGGTCTGGGGTTTCCGGTTAGCGTCACTGAGAGCTTTCCCAAGACGACGTAGAGTTCACGACAATGAGGTCGTGACTGTGTTTCCAGACTGTGTGGTTTCGACTCAGGCCCTGCTGTGACGGTAGGTATCCGTGACCGAGGGATCGTGGCATTTTCCTAGTAGTGTGGCTAGGGTGGTTCGTGTCAGGTTGTCCCCCAACCGTGAGATTGGGATGTCAAGTGCGTGACTTGGTTGTCCCCCGACGGGAAACCGAGTCGTGTTTTCTAGCACGGTAGGAGTAGCTGTAGTGCCGAGTTTTGACTAGCCACCAGTTTGTTATTCTTGCTGTTACTATTGTTCCTTCTGTGGCTAGCGTAGCATTCCTTTCCACCGTTGTTTTCTCAATTGGGGTTTCGCAGGATATAAAAATTACATGCTAGGACTCAAAAAAAAATACATAGAGGCACATGATGTCCTCATCAACTTCACCAAGTGGACTAAAGCTGAAGCGTACGCGGAGATCAAAGCTACCACAGTTTCCTACTTCATCATGAGGAACATCATCTTGCGGTTTGGAGTGTCAAGCAGCATCGTCACCGACAATGGGCCCCAGTTCGTGTCACAGGAGCTTGAGGACCTCTGTAAGAAGTTCAATATTACATTGTATCATTCATCTCCATATTACCCCCAAGGCAATGGTCAAATCGAAGCCACTAATAAAACCCTTCTTAAAATCATAAAGAAAACGTGCGAATCTCACAAATTTTCTGATTGGCCTGAAAGATTGGTGGAAGCTCTATGGGGGCAAACCCCCTATGCTCTCACTTATGGGATGGAGACGGTGCTCCCATATGAGATTTTGATCCCTTCCCTAATGGTGCAGCTCGATATAGAACTTAATCTCGACGAACATCGGGAGGCGTTGCTGGTCTAGCTAGAACTCTTAGATGAGAAAAGGCTAAATGCGGCCAATCATATGTCCGTTTATAAAAAGAGAGTCTCACGTTATTTTCAAAATAAGGTAATTGAGCGTAAATTCAAAGTAGGTGATATGGTTTTGAAGTGCAACTTCATTAGGCCTGGAGGTCCTAAGTCTAAGCTGCAACCTAATTGGGATGGTCCGTTCGTTGTCAGGGAGGCTTATCCAGGGAACGCGTATCGTCTGGTCAATGCGGAAGGTTAGGAGCTATCTCACCCATGGAACGAGTTGTCTCTTAAGCATTTTTATCCTTAGAGTCTGGCTAGTGACAACCCAGTACCAAGGTGTCCCTCCCCTGGATCGCAAAGGAAGATTCCGAGCACGGCATTGACACACTACATGGCAACCCTGGTTAGCTTTCTCTTTTCTATGCGACACCATTTCTCCCTCGGCCATACCTAGGGGAAGTGAAGGTCTCTGCTTCTCTCTGCTCGGCTGAGTGTAGGGGCAAGAGATTGACAGCTAAGATGATCTGTAGCAACTCAAAATTTTATATACACATTTTGATGCGGGACGGACACGCAGCCTGGGACTCTAGCTCGCGGGCGTCCCTAGCGAGCGATGCGTGGGACCGTGCGCGGTTGAGAAATCGGCAATGAGTTAAGTAGTCAGCTCTTCCGTGCTCGGATTGAGTCACGGGATGGGTCTCACTCTCTCTCTCATAGCGGTGATAAAAATATACGAGCTAGATTAACCTGTCATGCTCTCTAGCAGCGGCATATACAAATTTAAACTGGTAAAGCAAATTTTGAGTAAGGTAGCGAATACGATACCTCCACGCTTCGGGCGTGGGAAGGTGATCCTGGCCAAATGCGGTGACTCCCGGTTAAACAATCGTTCAATAATTTACAGAAATGATTTCTACTGCACACTCCACGCAGGGAGGTAAAGGGCTACAAGTGGAGTCCGGGAGGACCGATCTTGTGTTGACGGGTAACACTTTGATCCACTCCGTCGGTACCATCCAGAGGATGCTTGCTACTAGTTGTGGGGCCCACATGCTGCTCAGTAAGGGCCGAGTGGGGTCAGAGTGGTACCGCTATGACGGTGGCTCCTGGAGAGACATCTCCTGGGAAGGCGACGCACTGGTTCACCTCGTGGAAGGTGAGACGGTGGCCGGACGGTCGTTGCGGTTTGTTGTCCACGAGCTGGATCTTGCTCTTTTACCACGCGCGACCCGACGAGATCAGCTACTGCGATCAACCCCGATGTCAAATTGACGCATGGCTGGTACCATTGCGGGTTGGGACTCTCCAAGAGAGTCCCGACCGGACTGCCTACGTAGTGGGTTGGACGGTCTCGCGATAGACCGCCTTTCTGTTTGGGCGACCAATCGTAGGCTGCACGACCATGGATTCATACGGCCTATATACTACCGCCTATCATATCCTGCGGCCAGTTACTGACTGCTCAACTTCTGATACATGCGGCCTAGAGGGGGGCGTATAAATCTTGTGCGGCCTAAGGACGACCTCCCATTCCCCTGCTATTCTTGTTTGATACTTTCCCTCGTTCCTCTCGTCAAGCTAGCCTCTCTCCTCTCGCGTCGTCTCTCCCGCAGGGTCAGCGTGTCTCTCTCCTCTCGCGTCGTCTCTCCCATAGGGTCAGCGTGCCTCTCTCCTCTCGCGTCGTCTCTCCTGTAGGGTCGGCGTGCCTCTCTCCTCTCACGTTGTCTCTCCCACAGAGTCGACGTGCCTCTCTCCTCTCGCGTCGTCTCTCCCGCAACATCGGCATGCCTCTCCCCTCTCGCGTCATCTCTCCCATGGAATCGACATGCCTCGCCTCTCTCGTGTGTCCCACTCGTAAGTCGGTCGTCATCTCTCTCCTCTCACTGCTCTCCTATCTCCCACAGTCCGATAGTTTGCATTTCATACATTCATGCATAACACAAGAAAATCAACAGAAAAGAGAAAAATAAACTATGTCACTATCATATCATATCATGTACAAGTGTCTGGAGTACCAAATCAGGCTGCCTCCTCTGGCCTATCACTGTCACATCCTCCCTCCTGTCTCTTCGACGGCGGGCCCATTGTAGAGGTCGCACCCTCCTCCCTCTCTTGTCACTGGCATCGGTCCTCCTCCTCGTTCCTCTGCCGCTGAGAGGAAGTCGCAAGGTAATGCCTGACAGAGCCATGAGTGGCCTGGCTCCTGCTTGGGGCCGCACGGCTACCACTCATCCCGCTGCGAGATCGGCTTATCTCCTTATATGCTCACAACTCACCACGCAGCTCGAATGCCTCTCGCCGGTACTGCTCCAGCTCTGAGGCCACAGCTCAGAGTCGCTCTACCACTGCTCGAAGGAGTGCCATATCTACTGAGTCTGACAGTCCAGCCTGTGCTAGCTGTTGTCGAAGGCAGGCTGCCTCCTCCTGTGCCGCAACCTGGCCTCGCTCCGCCTCCTCCCTTGAGTGAACGCTCTGCTCTAGCTCGGCCCGTAGGCACTCCGTCTCCTCCCTCGAGTGAATGCTCTGCTCCAGCTCACCTCGTAGGCGGGTCACCTCCTCTCTTAGGCGATAGCTCTGTGCCAGCTCCTCCCATAGATGGGCGGTCTCGTCCTGAGCCAGTACGAGCTCCTCTCGCAACTGGTCACCCTCACCTATGGCGGCGGTCAGCTCCATCACCGGCACACATGCATTCACCATCAGTCAACTGCATTTAACATAGAAGCATAATTCACAAGGGAAAGTGTAGGGTGTACCCGCTCAGAAAGTGCTGAATAGGCCGCCTTGGCCCGCTCCACCATCCGCTGAAACTCTGCCTCCCTCTCTGCTCGGTTGGCTGGAGTCTGTGCCGAAGAAGTAGACGGAGCATCGGCCCCCTGTCTCTGGGCCTCCTCCCCTCGCTGCAATCAAAAACTCCAGGTTAGTTATGTCTCAACATAATCATAATAGAAATGCATTAGTTAAAAGTCTAAGTTTAGAAAACTCACCAGAAGGGCTAAGGCCTGTCAGGCCTCATCGTGCTCCCTGATCATCGCCGTAAGGAGCCCTGTCAGCTCCGCAAGACGCCCCTCAGGGTCGAACTGCATTTAGCATGCCCCTCGGTCCCAGAATATTCTTGCTGATGCACTTGCATCGCTTGCTTCTTCCCTCTCTTTCCCTCTCAGTCGCTCCACTGAGACCATCATGGTCCAGCGGTTAGATGCTCCTTCCCTCCAGGATCCGTGGTTCGATAACCTTAGGAAGTCTACAGAGAAGAAAGCTGAGTTGGAGGACTTGAAAGAAATATCTTTAACTGAACTCGAGGAGATCATAGAAGAAGAGGAATTGCCCTGGTATCACGAAATTGAGCAGTATTGTAGGGATGGCTCATTCCCAGAAGTGGCCAACGCCGAGCAACGCAAGGCCATTGGAAGAGTCACCTCAAGATACACAATTATTGTAGGAGAACTATATAGGCATGCTCTAAATAGAGTTCTTATGAGGTGTCTAGATGATAACGAGGCCTGGAAGGTTGTTGAAGCAGCTCACTCTAGTGAGTGTGAAGGGCATGTCAATGGTCAGGCCTTGGCGAAGAAGATTCTTAGGTAGGGCTATTACTGGCCAACCCTAGAAGAGGATTGCTCCACCTATGTTCGTAGGTGTCTTCAGTGCCAACTCCATGCTGATAAGATTCATTCTCCTGCTTCACCTCTCCATCCTCTCTCTGCTCCTTGGCCATTCTCCATGTGGGCTTTTGATATTATTGGCCCACTAGGTGATCCTAATTCTCAGACCAAACAAAAATCCTTCATCCTCACCGCTACTGAGTACTTCACCAAGTGGGCCAAAACTGAAGCGTACGCGGAGATCAAAGCTACCACAGTGTGCCGCTTCATCATGACGAACGTCATCTCGCGGTTTGGAGTGCCAAGGGACATCGTCATCGACAATGGACCTCAATTCGTGTCGTAAGAACTCCGGGATCTCTGTAAGAAATCCAATATCTCATTATATCATTCATCGCCATACTACCCCTAAGACAACGGCCAAGTCGAGGCCACTAATAAGACTCTTCTTAAAATCATCAAGAAAATGTGTGAGTCGTACAAATTCGCTGATTGGGCCAACAGATTAGTAGAAGCTCTATAGACTTATCGCACCTCTGTCCGTACTCCCACGGGGCAGACTCCTTTTGCCCTCACTTATGCGATGGAAGCGGTACTCCCATACGAGATTTTAATACCTTCCCTATGAGTACAGCTTGATAAGGAACTCAATCTCGACGAGCGTCGAGAGGTGTTGCTGGTCCAGCTAGAACTCTTGGACGAGAAGAGGCTGAATGCATCCAATTACGTTTCCGTTTATCAAAAACGTGTCTCGCATTATTTTCAAAAGAAGGTCATCGAAAGAAAATTTCAAGTGGATAATACGATGTTGAAACGTAAATTCATTAGAACAGGAGGTCCTAGGTCTAAGCTGCAACTCAACTGGGAGGGTCCATTTGTAGTTAAGGAAGTTTATCCTGGGAACGTCTATCTCTTAGTCAACGCTGAGGGTGAGGAGTTGTCTCACGCATGGAATGTGTTATAACTTAAGCATTTTTATCCTTAAAAAAAAAGAGTCTGGCTAACGATGGCTAGGTAGTGAGACAGCCTTACCTTAGACACTAGGGAAGATTCCTTAACACAGCACACACACACTACATGACACCCCTTTGGTCAGGGTCTCCCCTTTCTGTATGACACAGTTTCTCCTTTGGCCATGCTTGGGAGAAGTGAAAGTCTTTTTCTTTCCACTTTTCGGTCAGACATAGGGGCAAGAGATTGATGGATTAGACAATCGATCTGGGGGGGGGGGCCGGGGCGGGGGGGGGGGGGGGGGGGGGGGGGGGGGGGGGGGGGGGGGGGGAAAGTGCATGATTAATATTATTATACATAAGGGGACTTAGTATAATTTTTACGTTATCACAATCATCACCTGAGTTTTTATTTTGTGGACAGTGCATCTTCTCCGCAGGCTTCACGGCGAGCAGAGAACAGAGCATCGCCTGACCAGCCACTAGCGGCGGTGCAGGCCGGAGGAGGAGAAGACGACGGCGTCGTCGCAATGCTAACCAGAGGAAAAAGAAGACGGCGGCTGGGCTGGGCTGCTTGCCGGCCAACGAGAAGAGAAGAGCCATGCGGCGACCATTCGCAGCAGAACAGAGCCTGCGGTAGAAAGCTCAAAGAGCGTTCGTGCATGGGAGGGGCATTCGTGTGCACAAGCCGGCTAGAGAAAGAGGAGAAGACGGTGGCCATGCTGGTCGAAAGAAGAGCAGAATGGCAGCTTCAATGTGTTTCTCACGATGGGTGGCTGAGGGCCCATGCACACAGCCACCTTCACGCTAGACGTGCTCCAACGGTGTAGGCTTCACGCGAGCGTCCCCGGCCAAACCTTCACGTCTCCTCCTTTGGCGTTCTCACGTGGGCGGGTGACTGCCCCCTTAGCAAGCTTCACGCCAGCCGTCTCCCATGCATGCTAAGGCCCACGAACGTGGGCTCCTCATGCAGATAGCTCCTTCACCTGCGTCCCACCTTGCATGTCGTTCTCTCTCCCACGCATGTCGCTGTCGACACTGCCAGCAGCCACCGCCATGCACCACTCTCGCAGGCGTCAACCTCTCCATCTCTCTTTCTCTCTCTAAACCACAGCGTCCCTCTCCTCTCCCTTCACAGCCATGCTTGGCCCTCTCTCCTTCACTTCCCCTCTCACTCTCTTTCTCTCTCTAACGCAACCACCGCCTCATCTCCCCTCACCCGTCCGCCGAGCCTCTACGTCCCATAGCCAATGCCACTGCACCACCCACTCGCCTCAACTCACCCTCCCCCTCTCACCCTCGCCGTCTTCTCATCGCCTCTCTCCCTTCTTCTATCTCTAACCTGCACAGCCACACACGCCAACACCGCCGCGGTGACCCCCTCTCCACACCCAGCTGGCCTTCCCTCTCCCCACCCACTCTGTATCTTCACCCTCTGGCTGCACTTCGCCAACGTAGCCACGCACCTCGTCGCCTCCCTCCGTTCCCCCTCTCCCTTTCCACCTCTGCACTCCCTCTAACCCACTCTCACAGTAACACACACCCCTACAGCTCCTCTCACCACCACACTTCACCTCCCTCGTCCCTCACCCACCTTCATCCCCACCAACTCACAGCCCTCACCATGTCCCCCCCACGTTAGGTCGACCCCCCTATGCTCTTCACACACACGCACCGACACCACAACACACACATGGATTTTTATCCATTTATTCTCTCTTTTTATTCCTCTCTTTAAAGTTCACATGGGAGGCATATGGCACAGCATGGGTTGGCTTCAATGCTTGATTGAATGACCAAGCAAAGATTGGCACCGAAAGTAAGTTTTCAATGAGTGTGGGTCACAAGGAGAAAACAACATGCATAATGGGTAATTTTGACCCTATAAAAGAGGATCTTGAGGGACGCTTCCAGGCAGCTAACCCAGTTACGTAGAAGATCCCATTCTCTCCTCCTCCCTCATTTCTATAGTTAGGAGTAGGGCCTTTCTCTACCCCTCTCTCTCCCTCTTTATTTCTCTTGTTACGTGGGAACTTCCCCCCTTTTTTTCTTCTTGTTCTTTCACCCTTGACTTTGTGTAATTTATTTTATTATTTTTGTTATAATTTGTATGCACATGTAAGTTTGAATGCAAACCAACCCTGAGGGGCGTCTTGCGGAGCTGACGGGGCTCCTTACGGCGATGATCAGGGAGCGCGACGAGGCCTCATAGGCCTTAGCCCTTCTAGTGAGTTTTCTTAACTGATGTATTGCTATTATGCTGAGACATGACTGACCTGGAGTTTTGATTGCAGTGGGGGGAGGAGGCCCAGAGATAGGGGGCTGATGCTCCTTCTACTTCTTCAGCACAGACTCCAGCCGATCGAGTAGAGCGGGAGGCAGAGTTTCAGCGGATGGTGGAGCGGGCCAAGGCGGCTGAGGCAGCACTTTCTGAGCGGGTATGCCCTACACTTTCCCTTGTGAATTATGCTTCTATACTAAAATGCAGTTGACTGATGGTGAATGCATGTGTGTAGGTGGCAGAGCTGACCACCACTATAGGTGAGGGTGACCAGTTGCGAGAGGAGCTCGTATTGGCCCAGGATGAGACTGCCCGTTTGTGAGAGGAGCTGGCGCAGAGCTATTGCCTGAGAGAGGAGGCGACCTGCCTATGAAGTGAGCTAGAGCAGAGCGTTCACTCGGGGGAGGAGACAGAGAGCCTATGGGCCGAGCTAGAGCAGAGCGTTCGCTCGAGGGATGAGGCAGAGCGAGGCCAGGTTGAGGCGCAGGAGGAGGCAACCTGCCTTCGGCAGCAGCTAGCATAGGCCGGACCATCAGACTCTGTAGAGATGGCACTACTTCGAGCAGAGGTAGAGTGACTCCGAGCTGCGACCTCGAAGCTGGAGCAGTACTGGTGGGAGGCGTTCGAGGTGCGCGGTGAGTTGCGAGCATATAAGGAGATGAGCCGATCTCGCAACGGGATGAGTGGTAGCCGTGCGGCCCCGAGCGGGAGTTAGGCTACTCACGGCTCTATCAGGCATTACCTTGCAACTTCCTCTCAGTGGCAGAGGAATGAGGAGGAGGACCGACACCAACGATGTGAGAGAGAGGAGGGTACGACCTCTGCGATGGGCCGCCATCGATGAGGCAGGAGGGAGGAGGCGATAGTGGCAGGCTAGAGGGGGCGGCCTGATTTTGTTTTATACTCCTAACAGTTGTACATGATATGATATGATATGATATGATAGTGACCTAGTTCATTTTTTTTCTTTTCTATTGATTTTCTTGTGTTATGCATGAATGTATGAAATGCAAACTCTCAGACTGTGGGAGACAGGAGAGCGGTGAGAGGAGAGAGATGACGACCGACTTATGAGTGGGACACACGAGAGAGGTGAGGCATGCCGACTCCACGGGAGAGACGACGTGAGAGGGGAGAGGCACGTCGACCCTGTGGGAAAGACGACGCGAGAGGAGAGAGGCACGCCGACCCTGCGGGAGAGACGACGCAAGAGGAGAGAGGCACGCCGACCCTGTAGGAGAGACGACATGAGGGGAGAGGGGCACGCCGACCCTGCGGGAGAGACGATGCGGGAGGAGAGAGGTTAGCTTGACGAGAGGAATGAGGGAAAGTATAAAACAAGAATAGCAAGGGGATGGGCGGCCGTCCTTAGGTCGCACAGGATTTATACGGCCGCCTCTAGGCCTTATGTATCAGTTGGGCGGTCCGTAACTGGCCGCAAGATATGATGGGCATTAGCATATAAGCTGTACGAATCCAGAGTTGTATGGCACACCATTGGCCGCCCAAATAGAAGGGTGGTCTATCATTAGACTGCCTAATCTACTATGTAGGCAGTCCGATCAGGACTCTCTTGGAGAGTCCCAACCCGAGGTGTTCTACCTCAACTCGACCCAAACACTATCCAAACCCCTTCTAGGCTGAGCACATTGGATCAAGTCCAACCTCGTGCATGTTTTGAAGTCAGAGCATACACTGTGGCTAAGCCAGTGTAAGTCCGAGTAGGTCTATGCTATCACTGCCTTAGTCGTAGCAAGTCCGAGCAGGTACTGTAGCAATCAGTCTAAATATTCTAAACATACTCTGTGCATACCCCGTGCATCTTTCTTCTGACTAGTATATTTTCAACTGAACTAACAATTGTTTCTATGTTGACAGATAATGTTTGGTGAAAAATAAGGGTGGCACGTGATGTCATGCCCCGAGCGTGGAAGGAACTCGGAGTGTGTGACGAGTTTGTATTCAATCATATTAATCAGAGCGTTAGTGTATTCGACACAAAGATAGAGTGCGTAATATAACAATAAAACCCAATCCTTGATTCATTAAACACCAAAAATATTTTCAGTACACTTCTCTTGATAAAAAAAGTACGAAGACTCAATTAAAGGAAAAATACAATGAACGACTCAAGTGAACTGGAAAGACAAGACTAATAGACACTTGACAAGATGGATGTAACTCTAATCTCTTCACTCTTGCTCATCCCCATCCGTATGCATTTCGTCATCAGACTTACCTGAAAAATAGGAAAAAATACTAGATGAGCGAACGCTCAGTAGGGATTATATCTCAAGTACTTGCTTGCTTTAAGTAAGTTACAAGTTTCATGAAATGCGATAAGCTATGCATGTTTGCGTAAAATGACAAGAGAGAATGTATAACATGATCAAAGTGTATATCAAGCAATAATCAAGTGAACTAGCATGTCTCATGTCAATAATAGCAAGATAGTCAAGCAAGTACAATTGTCATGTTATGTCGAGAATTGGATATCAAGTTTAAGCAAGTACATCAAGTAAATGCCCCCCTTTTTTTGGGTTACGCAAGTCATGTCATGTCAAGTCAAGTTAAGTCAAGAATTGTGGAATGTCACGAGAACTTTCATGCACTTCGGTGCAATGCCACACCGTGATTATTACAACTCCCATGGGTACAAGTACTTTCGGGTGCTCCTCCCAAGACCAGATCGGGGCCTTATATGCGCAGGCATTGATCATATATTTCGACATCCACTATAGTTATAGCCAATATAGAATTCCAAAGGAATATACTTTGTAGGAACTTTTAGGGTAGATCATACAGACTAGAGTTTCAAGGATTGAACAAGATACGTATGGACGATAATAATGGTATAATCTCAATTACGATAAAGCTAGGTGGAATAGGCTCCATAAATAGGTGCCATGATATTAAGAATAAGCATCCATATATATATAATGGTCGCTCATTCTTGTACATGATAGGCTGATAGAATTAATGTCCACAAGTATGACACATAACTGTTAAGGGATATTAATGGTATGGTTCCCCATTCCATTAATTCAAGGATATTCTCATGTCATCCACATAGCTTGTCATGAGGGCCGGTATACCATGTTTCTTTAGAGTGACATGACAATAGTATAGTATCATGGATTTTAATGGTACAACCAGCTCAGTCGGCCTTGAGGGAATCCAAGGCTACGAGGAGACTTACGAAGGTCTCTATGACTAACTCACTAGTCCAAAGGAATGGAACGTCCAATGGAGGCTTGTATGTCACCGAGAGATAGAGGGTGATTGATAAAACACTGTGAAACATGGGACTATATTCACGGAATGGAATATAGTGCCTAAACATATAACCTGTCAGAAGGTTACAGAAAAACTCGATTCGCAGAAAATAGTTAAATGGCACCTTGCCTCAAGTCTTTATTTCATGAAATAGCCCCCTGCTTTTAATGTTTCAGAAAGTTTTAATATTGTTAATGTAAGATAAGTATATATGAAATTAACCCTAAAAATAAGCCTCAAATTACATTGTGAGTTTAACTTCAAAATTATTCCCAATCAAACGGGTACGTGGTACAACGTGATCGTGGCTCGTAAGGAGCGGAAGGGGTCGTACGTCGCAGCACTCACCGCCCAGTAAGCAAGTGTGGCCCCACATCCCAGTCCCCTTCGTCGCCGCGGACGAGATGCGAAGCCGCCGCTCTCGTTCTCCGCCGTCCATCACCGATCGCTCGGCTGAAAACTGACACAAGCGTCCGTATTTCGCGTCGAGGCGCACGTGGTATCGCGGCCACTCCCGGAACCTACAAAGCACGTCTTTGCGCGCCCACAAGGGCAGCAGCAGCTGCAGCTCCGGGGGGACGCTGTGTGTTGTGCTCGTCGCCTTCTCCACTGCTCTGCTGCGGCTTCCCCTGGGAAGCCCTGCCCTAGGTGATTGGCGCAGCTGGTCCGCAAGGAGAGAGGGCAGTTGGGATCTTTGCGGAGGGTGTCTCCTTGTTATAATCGGCGTGATCTGCTGCTGCTGCTGCTGTTAGTTGCTTGGTGCCCGCGCGGGGGAGCTATGGATTCTCTTCTCCTTGGTGCCTCCGCCACGCCTATCCGTCTTCGGAAATGTGCTTCCGTCCGTGGTACGCTGGTTGAACTCTCTGTAGGAGATTGCCGTTGGTGTTGTGCTTGTTTTCTTTTGTTTCTAGTTCGGCTAATTTGGCCTCTGGGAGCAGGAGGGATGTGAGTTGTTGTCGGAGGTTTTGGGACCGAAGTGGAAGGGGTGCAGATTTTGGTGGCTTTTGCGGAGTGGTGAGTGATGGGCCCTTGGTTGGGTCGTCTATTGCAGCGGGTCTGGCGCTTCGGGAACTCCGTAAGCTTTGTCGGATTTGGGAACGAGGTTGCTGAACCTGTGGAGTTGTACCTCGGCTTTCATACTTCCCTTTCTTTTCCGGAGTTCCACTGCTAGTACTTGGGTCGGTGTTGATTTTCCGCTGGTGGTATTCATTATTCAAGTATAATGCTAATTGGAATCTTCGTGGAGGCAATTTGTAAGAAATAGCAGATGGGAGAAGGAGACGTGCTTCTGCAAGAGGTTTGGACGAAAAAGGATCTGTATAGTACTTTGTGCTATTTTACGCATTCACAACTTCAAAGATGAGGGATCCAGGAAGTGGGTTGAACAGTTCTGCGCTTTGTTGGTAACAATGGGGTCGCAGGTTCAATTTCTCTTGGCGGTTAAGCACGCTGTGCATTCGCCATAGTGTCCGCCATCACGGGTGGTTCCCTGGCTCTGGTCTGGGCAGCACTGCTCGGGGGTTTTACCAAGCCCGCCAATTGCCCCAGCCAGTGGAACCCATGAAACGCAAACGGTAGGGCCCGGAGGTCCAAAGCGGCTTCATGCTGAGGTTGGTGGCAGGGGTTGTTCCCCCGGTCATCCCAAAAAAATAACAATTGAAAGATGAGAGAAAATCCTTGCCTGATGCCAAACTTGATCTGACCATGTAACGTGCTTGAATTTCTAGCAAACATTCTTCCTTAGCACTGTCTTCTGCTTTGATGCGTTAATGAACTGTGGTCCCTTGGCTGCCTTTCATATTCATTTCATTTGCGTGGGTAACTGAACAACCAAACTCATGTTCCTTTTGATCTTTCTTTTTACATAATTGCTGGTAGAAACCAATCCCATTAGTGGCACACTAGAAAAAAAGCCCTGGGCAATCCCAGGGGCCAAGGCCAAGGTGTGTGTCAAACTAAAATATGGCTCGAGTTGGATCGAGACGGACCGAGATGGGATCGACTCGACCCGTCCCGGGTAGTGACCGGGATAGGCGGTTCGGACGGGACGTCAAACCCTGCATAGAATGCCACGTCGATGCATATTCATGCATTTAGAGAAACAGGTTGATGCATATATGTAGTATGGTCTAGAAGGTCGACGTGGCTATAGAAGTCATGCACTCTCAGGTCAATGCACATTGTACATGGGACGATGTCACGATGCACTATATGTTAGCTGTTGCATTATCATGTCAATGCACAATACGCCAGCAATTGCAATATAAGGTTGATGTGATAAAGGCTATCATTTATAAGGTCAATGCATTCATACCATACATCGATGTATTTATGTTGTTTTTGTATGACTGGTCGATGTAGTTTCATCTGTCTTAGCTCAACAGGTTGATGCATGTTCACAACCTCTTGTGCTTATCCATTCTCACCGTGCATAATAGGTCTACCTATGTTTTACACAGGGGGGTGCAATTCCAATTGGTTTACTACATTCATTCAACTGCGTGTATTATTAGGTCGATGCATTTAACTATGCATCGATGCTATTAATCCTTGTCCGTTGCATATGTTCATATCTTTAGAAAGTAAAGTCGTAGCACATGAATTATGCATCAATGTTTGTGTATGATCTCATGTTGTCTATCATGTGACTATCTGATCCATATGGCATTCATCTAAGTCATGTTTATTTTTATGAACCATGCATAAGCTGAAATTTCCTCAAGCACTTCTATGGATATCTCATGATCTACATAAGACACGGTGTATGATGAAATTACACTTTGTATTTTACAGAAATGTCAAAGAGAGAGCATCAATCATCTCTGTAACCTGAGCAAACATCTGAAGTGTAGAGATTGACGAAGAGCAAATTGGTCACGTGATTCAAGGAAACAACTTATCTGACACATGATCCAAGGCTAATAGCTCAATTGAAGAATCTGCCACGTGGAATAACTTTTCGTCTGCACCAGACACGTGGACCCTCGAACTGCACTTTTTAGAAGAATTTCTGGTTGGGAGTGTTCCTTCCACGGGCCTAATTTGAAATCCTATGGGGACCACAGGATTCACATTCGCAGGGATAAATATGGATCAAGCGTTCGAGCTCGATAACAAGGAGACAGTGTGCTACAAGGGAAAAGAGAGTTTAAGGAGAAGCAGGAGGAGATTTGCGGGAGCTACTGCTGGCCAGAGAGTGAGAGTCTCTATGTTGAGAAGAGTCTAAGAGAAAGAGAGAGAACAGAGTATCAGATGAAGGAGAAGAACTCTGAGAGAAAAGAGAGGGTGAGAAGAAGCTGTGTTGGTCTCGACCTCTAGATCAGATCTAGGATCAGTTGCTCAAGTGAGAGGTACATTTGTTATTCTATCTTTGTTATTTTTCTTCGTGTTTCTTCATTTTCTCTTGATCGATTGTAAGTTGTGTAATCAGCGGTTCAAGCTGTGAGGCAGTGGCAAGGATTTGATCCTCAGACAGCAAGCTGTGAAGCTCAGCGGGTTCAGCAAGCTGTGAAGCTCAACAGTTTGTAGGGATTTCATCCCCGAAGCTGTAGATCAACGGATTGGCAAGCTGTTTGTTAGTGGAAGCCTCACTCAATTGAGTAAGGGGTGGATGTAGATCTCAAGATTGAGATCGAACCACCTTAAAAATTATTGTGTCCACTGTGTGATTGCTTAATTTTTCATCGCTTCGTTTAGATGTATGTGTAGGACTGTTCCCTGTTGGCATATGATGTTTTTGATATTTCCATTCTTATCGATTCGTGGCATGGGAAAGCTATCCTTGGGCGTAGCCTTGTTGAGGTCGGTGTAGTCGATGCACATTCTCCACTTCCCGTTGCTCTTGGGAACCAGCAGGACGTTGGCCACCCAGTCTAGGTACTGGGTAGGCCTGAGTAGCCTTGAGCGTAACTTCTCGCTCACTTGCTCCTTGATGATTGCTTGTTGTTCGGGGTTGCAGTGTCTTCGACGCTGTTGGACAGGGCGATAAGAGGGGTCCAACCTTAGTTGGTGAGTGATAACCTCCGGTGGGATCCCGGGGAGTTCATCCTCGGACCAAGCGAACACATCTTGGTGGGTCGCGAGGAAGTCTGTATACGCCTGCCTCTCGTGCTCGGATAGGTTCGCACCTATTCTAAGCGTCCTGCTTGGATTTTCCCCCACCTGTATGAGAAAGAGATTTTCTGCCGGTGCACTCGTGCTCGGGCCCAGATCTTGCGTCCTTGCTTTCTTCTCAGGTTGCATCTCCCCAGGGTGCCGATCGCACGTAGAGATGAGGTAGCACCTATGGGACTCCTTTTGATCCCCCCGGACCTCTCCCACACCCCGGGGGGTGGGGAACTTGAGCTTTTGGTGGTAAGAGGAAGGGACCCCCCTTAGCGTACTGAGAATTCCTCGGCTGATAATGGCATTATACCCCGTCATCGCCTTAACTACTGTGAAGTCAGCGAGAAAGGTCACTTCTTTTGGCACTGTTCCAAATGTGATTGGCAGTGAGACACGCCCTTCTGGGCGGACGGTCGTGCCTGAGAAGCCATACAGCGGTGTGTGCAATGGTTTGAGTCGAGATATATCCACACCCATGAGAACGAGGCAGTCGTACGCAATAACGTCGAGTCCGCTCCCATTATCCACTAAAATACGCCAGACAGTACACTGATTGATGGTGGCCGAGACCACCAATGCGTCGGAATGGGGCGTCGTGATGCCCTCTAGGTCCTCCTCAGAGAAGATAATGGGATCTCCTGAATGCTCCGGGGCGGGGGTTCCGCACTGGGAGTTGTCATTGTGGCCGTCGTTACCGGCCGCCATCGCGTACCGCTGCCCCCTGCTCGCGCTATCACCTCCCACCGCTGGACCTCCAAAGATCATCATGATCTCTTTGCCATTGGGTCGATTGTTGATGGGCGGGGGCGTCTTCTGCCATCGCTCTGCGGCCTTGGTGAGGAACTTATCGAGGAGCCCCCTCCAAACAAGGTCCTCGATAGCGTCCCGGAGGTTGATGCATTCGATGGTGTCGTGGCCGTGGTCGCGGTGGTAGTACTTCTTCTTATTCCTCATGCTCGGATCTGACTTCATCCGGGGGGGCCATTTGAGGAAGGGCTCCTCACGGATCTCCATCAGGATTTGGTCAGGAGTAGTCAAAGGCATGTAGTGACGGTAGGCACCTTTCTCCCTCTCGGATCGGTCGCGGTGATCCCCGTCGCGCCGCTCGCGCTTGCTTCGACTCTCTCGAGGAGGGTTGGCCGATCTTTTACGGTCGGCTCGCTCAGTTCCGGTCGCGCGGCCCAGGGCCGCCGTGTTCTCCTCACAGTGCGCATGCTTCTGCGCCAGGGCGAGGAGGTCGGGAAGGGTTGCCGGGGCCTCAACCCCAAGGGCGCGCTGAAGGATGTGGTCTCGCGTCCCCTGGGTGAGGGCGGTGGTGACGATGTCGATGTCAAGGTGTGGGATCCTCAGTGCCTCTACACGGAAGCGGGAGATGAAGTCCCACAGTGTTTCCTCTGAGGGGCGTTATGTCTCACATAACGGGCTCCTTGCGGTCCGTTATGCTCCAAAAATCACACCCCCCCTCTCCCTTCTCTCTCCTCACTCTCTCGTGACACACTCTCTCTCTCCCTCTCTCTCTCTCTCCCAAACGTTCTCTCTCTCCGTCTCTCCCATTCTCTCCCAGTTTTAGGTGAAACGACGTCGGACCGGAGCGCGGGAGGCGCTGTTGGAACGGGCTCGACGAGTAGGTCGAGGCAGTACCTTCTATTCCGCGGTTCGGGGAACGGGGAGACGAGACGGGCCGAGTGGAGCCGCGACGCCCTGTTGCCCGATCTGCACCATTTTACGGGCCTCGTCGTGATCGAGGTAGGGAAATGTGTTCCTCGTCTTGCCAAGAGCGTTTTGACGCCTCATGCATCGCCGATGACGGACGTTTTCCTCATTTTTCATGTAAAAATCTTTTTGGTGAATTTTAGGCCTAATTTAGGATTTTTCTTCCCTTCTCTCGGTTTTGATCGATACGGATGCTGATCGAGGCACGGGAGGTACCGTTGGAAAGGTCATGCTGCGAGGATCGCGTGGACGTCTTTCTTCCCTCGATCCGCGGAGCGTGGAGACGCGTGAAGTTGGGAGGTCACCGTTGCCCTCGTCGGCCGTTCGGCATCGAATCGGCTTCCTCGTCGCGTCTGAGATAGGGGGATGAACTCTCTTCCTCGCTAGGATCATTTCCACACCACTTGCACATCCATCCACGGCCGTTTGGCCCAATTAATGCCCATGTTTAGTTTTACCCTAAAATCTGCTAAAAACATGTTAATTAGTATTTTTAATTATTTAAGGGCATGTTAATTGTATTTCCAGCTTTTATTAGCTTGCATGGATGTATGGCGTGGTTTGTATTTCATTTTTAACAGGTTTTGTAAGTGAACCCGTCGATTTCTATCGACCGGGGAATGGCTCGGTCGCAAACCGAACCCGTTCGTCGCTCAGACCGCATGGCGGTCACCCCAGTGACCGTCATGACTTTAACGCACCTTTTCAGGCGCGTTATGCCCACATAGCGGACCACTCTAGGCCCGTTATGCTCCTGAGAACAGTAGATAGGTGGTTAGTATAGCGCACCCCTCCATGACCGTTATGGTCATGGGTTTTCTGTGGATTTTCCATGTTCGGGTGACTTTAACGGACCCCTGGTAGACCGCCATATCACCTTTGACCGATGGTTTGACCGTTGATCGTTGACTAGTAAGGCGGTTAGGATGGCAGTATAAGGTAGATCCGTCGTGCATTATATAATGCTCCTTGCCCGATGCGTTATATACTACATTAAACTATGATTTTTTGTGGATTCTTGGTGTTCGAGTGACTTTAACGGACTCGAACCCATCCGTTATAGTCTCATAGCGCACCCGCCCTGGTGTGTTATGTCCCGTGGTTTCTGGTTTTAGCTCGTGCGAGTATAACGGCCAGGATGGGCACGTTATACTCAGCATAACGCGCCATGCCTGGTGTGTTATGCTTCGCGTTTCTGATTTCACGGCGTTGTTCATTTAAGTATAGCGCACTGGAGTAGACGCGTTATACTGTACATAACGCCCCAATGCTGGTGCGTTATGGTCTGCATATTTGTGCCTTGTGTTCACCTGAGCGTTCGGGTGAGCATAACGGTTGAAGGGAGACACATTATGTAATGTATGACACCTCTTGCCTGATCCGTTATGTGAGGTAACGGGTCCAGCTTGGTCCGTTATACCTCCTGGCTTTCGAAAAAGGCATGCTTAGTTTCTAATGCATTCAATAGTGCATATTCGCCATGTTTAAGTTATTTTATAAAACTATGACATTATTTTAGACCCCGATAGGTCCGCTCGAGTGAAGCTACCAGTCCGTGAGTTACTTGCTTGCTAGGTCCGAGGGTCATTTGGTCGGTCCCTAGGTCGTTTCACATCAATAAAAGGAAGAGACATACAAGAAACTGGAGCCAAGTGGTAGACACCCTACGCAGAGGGCTATGACAATTAGAAGCCACGGCTCAAACAACAAGAAAATACAAACTTAATAGTAGGCTGACCAAAGAAAGCCTCCTAAAAAGAGGCAACAACAGAGAACGAGCCCAAGGAACTAGCAGCCACATGAAGCTTGTAGACAACCAGGGCCAATCAATCTTCATCGTGAGAAGGGCTAATAGATTGTGACCTGCGTAACGAACGGCGAGGGCAAACAGGATCAGGTCGAGGAGGCTGCATGACACGACGAGGGCCCAAGTCACCAACCCAATTAGCATGGATATGGCTAAAATTAGGAGGATGTGATGGCTTGAACCTAGAAACCGTTAGAACCTGAAGAATAAGAGGCGATTTAATAGGTTCCAAGATAGATGGAGAGGACGAGGCTCCCGACGAAGAGCCACCACTAGAGATGGAAGGACTGGCCGACATAGGAGGACCTTGCGAGTTGGGTGGTGTAGTAATAGCATGATGCCTAACAGACCGCCAAAGGGCTTGGGCAAATGAGAGATGAGGAGCAGTAGTTGACGTAGTCGGTTGGGACCCAACACTCGCAGTAGCACCAGTAAGACAGGGCATGGAAGCCGAGCCCTCTATAGGAACATCACCAGCTTCAGACGAATCTGAAGCCCCTTCCACATGTTCGGCCTCAACACAAGGTGAAGGAGAAGGGGAAGGAGCATAAGGTACACGAACTGTAGCAACAGGAGGATCAATAGTAGGAGCATGAAGTGCCACTGTCAGGGAAGGAGCAGTAGGAACATGAGCAGGAAGCCATGGAATAGCCGCAGCATTAAGCGAAGGAGGCACCCTCTTAGAAGAAGAAGGGTCAACACTTGTAGCAGAGGGGTCGACCCCTTCAAGAACCTCAGTAGAAATACTAGAAAGAGGGTCATCCCCTGCACCAGGAGGATCGACACAAGCAGCAGAGTGGTCGATCCCTTCAAGAGCACCAGTAGAAACAGGAGATGGCGCCAACGCAGACGTTACAATAATAGGAGGAGGCATAATAGCAGCATTAACTTGATCATTCAAGGAAGGCACTGGTTGGGACTTAGGATCACCAACAGGGGCATCAAGGGTCACCAAAGGGCCAGCTTCATCATTCACAACGCAGGGGAGCTGAACAGGCCTATTAACGACCCTCCAAACCTAAGCAGCCGTGCATAGCGGAGCACCACCATCAGAGGCCGAAGGAGCACCGTCGAAAACACCATGAGCACGGGAACCAGAAGCTCTAGAATTTTTGCAATTGCTAGAGCTATGGCCAAGACGATAACATGAAGAACAATACAATGGCAGATGGGGGTAGACAACAGGTTGCTAGAATCCATCAAAGCCAATTCCAACCCAAACACGAGCAGTGACCTTCTGTGACCCATCCAAAAGGGCACATACATGAGTAGCATGAGAACGAGACAACAGAGCAATGTTAGGATCAACCTATAAAACTGACCCAATGCACTCTGCAATTGATCTAATCATGGAATCTAAGAAAAAATTTCCAATACTCAACCTCTTCGTCTTCCTTCGACTCTATAAGAAGAGGGGAGTATCTTCTTTCATTCCCATCTCTTTCGACTCGATTTCATTGCTCCAATCTCTTATTCTCCTCTCTTACTTTTAGCTATTCGTCACTGTCTTCACAGTTTATCCCCATGTGCTGCAACCTCCTATCCCTGGAAAACTCCTGATCTTGTACATTTCTGTTATTGACTCCCTAGGAGCCGTCTTTGCTCAAGTGGACGACGAAGGAAGGGAAAGGGCAGCATACTACCTTTCTAGGTTGTTTAATCCCGCTGAGTCTAAGTATACTACCATGGAGAAGACCTGCGCGGCACTAGTATTGGTAGCTCAGAAGCTTAAGCACTATTTTCTTGCCCATGAGGTCAAGTTGATCTCTAGAATGGACCCTATTCATTATCTCTTGGAAAAGCCCATCCTTTCTATCAGATTAGCTCACCAGCAGAGCTTTCTCTCCCAATTCGACATTACATTCGTTGTCCAGAAAGTGATCAAGGGGTACGCTATCACTGAACATCTTGCTCATTCTCCAATCCCTTGCACCGATTCGATCCAGGATGAGTTCCCTGATGAGCACCTTGTTGTAATCACTCATCTCCCCTTCTGGTCTTTGCACTTTAACGGTGCATTGAATTCTCGGGGCTGTGGGTTCAGGGCCGTTCTCCTTACTACAAAAGGAGTAACTATCCCTATTGCTTATCAGCTCACATTCCCTGCGACAAATAATATAGCCGAGTATGAGGCTCTCCTCGCCGGTCTGAAGCAAGCCTATCTTCTGGGCGCACGCTATCTCAACATCATAGGGGACTCTCAATTGGTGCTGCGTCAAGTTCTTTCAACTTACCGCACCCGTGACCTCACGCTTAAGCCTTATCAAGATTTGGTCACACTCTTGGCTAGGCAGTTCCGTAAGCTCATCTATATCCATACTCCTCACTCCCAGAATATTCTTGCCTACGCATTGGCATCACTAGCTTCTTCCCTTTCTTTCCCTCTTAGTCATTCCACTGAGACCGTTATCATCCAATGGATGGATGCTCCTTCCCTTCAAGATCCTTGGTTCCATAACCTTAGGGAATCTGTAGAGAAGAGGGTTGAGAAGGAAGATCTGAAAGAAGTATCATTAACCGAGCTCGAGGAAATTTTGGAAGAAGAAGAACTACCGTGGTACCATGAGATAGAGCAATACTGCAGGGATGGATCATTTCCGGAGGTGGCCAACGCCGAGCAGCGAAAGGCCATCAGAAGAGTTGCCTTAAGATATACAATTATTGCAGGAGAATTATATAGGTGTGCTCTTAATAGAGTTCTCATGAGATGTTTGGATGACGATGAGGCTTGAAAAGTGGTAGAAGCAGCTCACGCAAGTGAGTGTGGATGGCACGTTAATGGACAGGCATTGGCGAAGAAGATTCTTAGGCAGGGCTATTACTGGCCAACCCTAGAAGAAGACTAGACCACCTATGTCCGTAGGTGTCTTCAATGCCAACTCCATGCCTATAAAATTCATTCTCCTGCTTCCTCTCCCCATCCTCTCTCCGCTCCTTGGCCTTTCTCGATGTGGGCCTTTGATATCGTTGGACCACTCGATAGCCCTAATGCTCAGGTTAAATAGAAATCTTTTATCCTCACAGCAACCGAGTATTTCACCAAGTGGGCAAAAGTCGAAGCGTATATAGAGATCAAAGCAACCACAGTGTGCCGCTTCATTATGAAGAACATCATTTTGTGGTTCGGGGTGCCAAGCGAAATCGTCACCGATAATGGGCCTCAGTTTGTATCGCAAGAACTCCGGGACCTTTGTAAGAAGTTCTATATTTCTTTGCATCATTCATCACCGTATTACTCCCAAGGTAATGGCCAAGCCGAGGCCACGAACAAAACCCTTCTTAAAATCATTAAGAAAATATGCGAGTCACACAGAATTATCGTTTGTGGGTGGAGCTGCATCTCTGAGTGTTTGATTTTATTACGGGGCAAGGTTCCCCGAGTTTGTCTGTAGACGAAGCTATGTCTCCGTGGGGGTTTTGTGTCCATGGTGTGTTCCCCAACTGCGTGTGTGTGTGCTACAGTGGCAGCGGCTTGGGGCTAGGCCCTGTGGTTGTGCATTACTGCGGAAGCAGCGTGTGTGGTGTTGGGGTTCGTCTCCATTCTGCTATGGTTCGTAGCATTTAGTGAAGCCTCACTAGGGTTTGGTGAGGGGTGAACGTTGTTGTGTCTCCTCTAGTTGCATGTGTGATTTATGTTTTGAGTGATTGGCGACAGTAGAGTTGACTTTATTTTGACCCTGGTAACATTACAAATTTTGATGACGTTTATTTAAGTCAGATTCACTATACAGTCAATTATACATATCACACAGGTCAGTGCAAGTTGTGTTTCTCATAAAGTGAGGTCGATGCTAGTTGCGTCGCTCATATAGTGAAGTCAGTGCCAGTTGTGTTTCTCATAAAGTGAGGTCGATGCTAGTTGCGTCACTCATATAGTGAAGTCGATGCCAGTTGCCTTGTTCTCTTAATAAGGTCAGTGCAAGTTACCTTGATCTTCATATAAGGTTGATGCTAGCTGTGTTTCATGCATATCCAAGGTCGGAGTGAGTTTACTATAGTTGACGCAAGTATTAAGTTTGTTGCATATAAGGTCGATGTTACCTTGACAAGGTCAATGCTAGTTCTCGACAAGGTCGATGCCTGTTCTCGACAAGGTTGATGCTAACTTCTGAACAAGGTCAATGCTAGTTCTCGCATAAGGTCTACGCCAGCTCGGTTTGGCCGATATATCTTCTGAACCAAGGTCGACCTCAGTGCTCATAGCAGTTACATAGAGGTCGGTGCTAGCTGCATCCCATGCATCATATAAGGTCGATGCTAGCTCGAGATGATCTATGCTAGGTTGTGCATAAGGTCGATGTTAGCTCGAGGTGATCTATGCTAGGTTGTGCATAAGTTCGATGCTAGTACAACATGTTTTGCATATAAAGGTCAGTGCTGGTCTGTTATTTCTCACGTCTGTACATGTCCCTATTATAACTTACTTATGTCAGCACACTTTATCAGACAACCAATGCTCCTATTTAATGTACTGCCAGGTCAGCCATTATGATCGAGCATCTTACTGACAACATGCGAACTTATCTCACGTGGACTTTAAGTACCAAGATATGGCACGTGATCTAAGACAAGGAGCGAATCAGAGACTCTGACATGTGGAGAGGAATAACGCCTTGATTCAAACACGTGAAAAGATAGGGATATTTTTGCGGGAACGTGGTGAACACACGCCGATCGTCTGATCCCTACTCTCTATAAAAGGAGGTAGAGAAGAAGACAGAAATGAGAGATAGAGACGGATAGAGTGCTAGAACGGAGAGCGATTCAGGAGAGATCAAGCAGCAGAGAGTTCAGAGAAGAGGGGAGCGTTTCGGCGAGAGTCTGTGAAAATCGTGAGAGAAGGAGTCCAGAGAGAAAAACAAAGTGTCAGAGTGAAGGAATTGGGAGAGTGAAGGTTTCTGTCTGTGTTCCTGGCTTCTGGTTCAAAACCAAGTCAGTCTGCTCTTGTCAGAGCTACATTGTTTCATTTCTGTGTTTCAGTTCTGTTTACATTTTCTGTTACAAATTCTTATTTCTCAAGTTGTTAGTCAGCGATTGTGGCAAGCTGTAGTGCCCAGCAGCAGAGGTGGATTCCTCTGGAAGCGAAGCTGTAAAGCTCAGCGGTGTGTAGTAAGGATCCGCTAAACTACGGGTGTTACACCAATCGTGGTGGTATCATCAACATTGGGTCTTTGTCGATGCAAGGGATCAAGTATATCTAGCTTAGACTAAAGGTCTAGGTCATATCCGTCGGCTAAGAAGAAAAAGTCATGGATGCTGAGCTAATGGCATCATCTATATTGGGATTGTACTGAAGCAAAGGATCGGGTTTCTCTGACTTAAATGAAAGGTTTAGTTCATACCCCTTGGCTAAGACCAAAACACCATGGGCGCCGAGTTAATGATATCATCGGTACTGAGATTGCACTGATTCAAAGAGATCGGGTTTCTCTGACTAAGATGAAAAGTCTAAGTGATCCCCTCGGCTAAGACCAAACGGTCATAGACTCCAAGTTAATGGTATCATCGGTACTGGGATTGCACCGAAGCAAAGGAGATCTGATTTCTCTGACTTAGATGAAAGGTTAAGGTCATACCCCTCGGCTAAGACCAAACGGTCATGGAAGCCAAGTTAATGGTATCATTGGTACTGGAATTACACCAAAGCAAGGAGATCGGGTTTCTCTGACTTAGACAAAAGGTCTAGGTCATACCCCTCGACTAAGATGAAAAGTCATGGGTTCCGAGTTAATGGTATCATCGGTACTGGGATTGTACCAATGCAAGGAGATCAAGTTTCTCTGACTTAGATGAAAGGTCTAGGTCATACCCCCCGGCTAAAATTGAAAGTCATGGAAGCCGAGTTAATGGCATCATTGGTAGTGGGATTGCACCGAAGCAAGGAGATCAGGTTTCTCTGACTTAGACAAAATGTCTAGGTTATCCCATCAACTAAGACCAAATAGTTTTGGATGCCAAGTTAATGGTATCATTGGTACTGGGATTGTACTGACGTAAAGGAGATTGAGTTTCTCTAACTTAGATGAAAGGTCTAGGCCATACCCCTCGGCTAAGACCAAACGGTCATGGACGCCAATTTAATGGTATCATCGATACTGGGATTGCACATAAGCAAGGAAATTGGGTTTCTCTGACTTAAATGAAAGGTCTAGGTCATACCCCTCAGCTAAGTCGAAAAGTCATGGGCACCAAGTTAATGGTATCATCGGTATTGGGATTGTACTAATGTAAGGAGATCGGGTTTCTCTGACTTAGATGAAAGGTCTAGGTCATACCCCTCAGCTAAGACTAAAAGTCATGGATGCCGAGTTAATGGTATCATCAGTACTGAAATTGCATCGAACCAAGGAGATCGGGTTTCTCTGACTTAGATGAAAGGTCTAGGTCATACCCCTCAGCTAAGATGAAAAGTCATGGGCATCGAGTTAATTATATCATCTATATTGGAATTGTACCAATGCAAGGAGATCGGGTTTCTCTGACTTAGATGAAAGGTCTAGGTGATACCCATCGGCTAAGACTAAAAGTCTTAGATGCCGAGTTAATGGTATCATCGGTACTAGGATTGTACCGAAGCAAGGAGATCGGGTTTCTCTGACTTAGATGAAAGGTCTAGGCCATACCCCTTGGCTAAGATGAAAAGTCATGGGCGTCGAGTTAATGACATCATCGGTATTGGGATTGTACCAATACAAGGAGATCAGGTTTCTCTGACTTAGATGAAAGATCTTGGTCATACCCCTCCACTAAGATGAAAAGTCAAGGGCGTCGAGTTGATGGTATCATCAGCACAAGGATTGTACCAATGCAAGGAGATCGGGTTTCTTTGACTTAGACGAAAGGTCTAGGCCATACCCCTCGGCTAAGACTGAAAGGTATGGATGTTAAGTTAATTGTATCATCGGTACTGGGATTGCACCGAAGCAAGGAGATTGGGTTTCTCTAACTTAGATGAAAGGTCTAGGTCATACCCCTCGACTAAGATAAAAAGTTATGGGCGCCGAGTTAATGATATCATTAGTACTGGTATTGTACTAATGCAAGGAGATCGTGTTTCTCTAACTTAAATGAAAGATCTTGGTCATACCCCTCGACTAAGATTGAAAGTCATGGATGTGGAGTTAATGGTATCATCAGTACTGGGACTGTACCAATGTAAGGAGATCTGTTTCTCTGACTTGGACGGAAGGTCTAGGCCATACCCCTCGGTTAAGATGAAAAGGCCTTGGGCGTCGAGTTAATAGTATCATTGGTACTTGTATTGTACCAATGCAAGGATATCGGGTTTCTCTAACATAGATGGAAGGTCTAGGCCAATCCCCCTCTGCTAAGACCAAAAGGCCATAGATGCCGAGTTAATAGTATCATCGGTACTGGGATTGTACCAATGTAAGGAGATCGGGTTTCTCTGACTTAGACGGAAGGTTTAGGTCATATCCCTCGGTTAAGACCAAACGGCCATCGGTACTAGGATTGTACCAATGCAAGGAGATCGAGTTTCTATGACTTAGACAGAAGGTCTAGGTAATTACCCTCGATTAAGACAAAATGTCATAGGTGCCAAGTTAATGGAATCATCAGTACTGGGATTGCATTGAAGCATGGAAATCGAGTTTCTCTAACTTGCATGAAAGGTCTAGGTCATATCCTTTGGCTAAGATGAAAAGTCATGGGCACGAAGTTAATGGTTTCATCGGCACTGGAATAATGCCAAAGTAAGGAGATCTAATTCGGGTGGGACTAGGAGTTGGTATAGGCACATGGTAACTCATCAAAAGAGCTCCAGAGCACAAGCTTGTTTGTTAAGGTATATTGGTTTTAGCTGATCGTCGAGCTGAGGAAATGATGCGTGGTATAGTTTTTGGTGTCTTCCATTGAGCGGTGGAAATTGAACTTCCCCCCGGTGGTAAACAATGAAGTAGGCTCCACCTTCATAGACTTTCTGGACCACATAAGGTCCTAGCCAATTTTTGTTTAATTTACCTTTGGGGTTAGCCGCCATAACTTCTTTTCTCTTGACCATAACTAAGTCTCCCTTCTTGAATTCGCACCCTTTGATGAGCTCATTGAAGGTGCAGGCCATACGGGCTTGATAGACTTGTATATTCTGTTGCGCCTTAAGTCGTTGTCCTTCCAAATCGAAGACCTCCTCAAATCTTCTTTCTGTATTTGCTTGGCCATCTTTAACCAATTCATGTTGGATTGCAACTCATAGTGAGGATATCTCCAACTCTATCGAGACAACTACTTCTGAGCTGTACACCAGCGAGAATGGTGAGCAACCCGTTGGGGTCTTGTAGACGGTGCGATACACAAATAGTGTCTCATACATCTTTTCTTCCCAATCCTTCTTGATGGAGCTTATTGTCTTGGCGAGAAGTGTACAGAGAGTTTTTTTAAAAGCTTCAGAAAACCCATTTGCTTGTGGGTTCTATAGAGTGGAGGTCCTCCAATCAATTTTTGTTGTGCCCCGGTCTGTTTTGACGAAGATCTTGATTGAAATTGTCTTGAATTCAGTTCATGTGATTTGCATTGATCCAGAATTGATGAATGATGGAGTTGAATGAATTGCATTGATAGATTCATGGTGATTGAGTGCATTGAATGATGGAATGAATGTTGATCAGTTAGGACATGTTTATAAGGAGTTTGAGAAAGTTCGATGTTGAATGTGTGCTCAATTGAACCACCATGTTGCTACATTGCATAGTCTTCACATATTGGATTGAATGAGCACTGAGTGGATGCTATGTGCTTTATTATGATCCAAGTGCATTTCATTTGAATGAGAAGCTTTTCTATCGAAATCTGGCTCTTACACTTGTGATTCTCTCTTACAAGTTACTTGAGTGAATGGGAAAGTCATCTGCTACATCTTACTCTTGATGTGAATTGAATTGAGTAGTTTAACTGCTAACCTTGAGTTTGAGATTGAATGAATACATTGATTGAGTAATTTGATATAAGTTGATTTAAGAATGTCAATTGGTTAGCTTGAGATTAATGAGAATCTGTAATGTGCAGGTACTATATGGAATTGACCTTCAAATCTTGGAGTGATGGTAAGAACATATTTGTAGGTCGTTCACCAAGTGAATGAAATGGCCTTGCTTCAATCTGGAAAATTCAGGTTCACAATGGATCATTTTTCCCAAATTTTCAAGCCCATGGTAAGAATGTTTGATTAATTGGTTTTGAATGTGAATGGTTTGATCAATGTTGAAATCAGGTTTTGAATATGTCAATCTGAGTTGTAAGTGCATATTGATTGATCTTGATACCATGTTCCTCGAATTGTGGTGTTTCATTGATTTTAATTGAACTTTTCCAATGTCAAGAAAAGTGTCGACCCATGGGGTCGACACTTTCCACTGTGGTATGCCTTTCTAACTAAGACAGAACACCCAGGAAAAAGAACTGGCGAAGTCAGGAGTCACCGATCCGTCGTCGAGACACCAGGCAAGCGAAGGCTTACAAGAAAGATGCAAAAGCCCTAGAAAAACCTATATAGACAAGACAGACCCTAGGGCATACACGACTCGATTGCCATCCACGCTCTTATAGACACGACCACACACACACACGACTAGAACGTCGTGCACACAACATAATATTGACCTCAAGCAAGACCATGAGAGGGCTAACCCGAGAAGGTCATGACGTGTGAGAAATTTGAGAGTCACGTGTCACATGATGGAAGCACCTCCTCACTAGAAGAATAGCCAGCTACATCCACTGACGTCTTATGTTGTGCCTCGAGTGTCCGTCTACGATGCCAAAAACACGACAGAGATTGAGACACTGTATGAATAGAACTAGGAACTATAGTAACGAGTGACTAGTCAGGGTCACGCCCGTCGGCATTCGTCTAAATGCCCCTGACCACGTGTACACACACAAGCTCAATGTCAGGTGCCAGGCCTCCAGCTAGTTTTCTCCCCCAGCGGACGCTACTGCCAGGCAAGGGAGCCCACGAAAACTAGCTTAAAAATCATTTCTCGAGAACTGTCACACCACCACTCCCAGGTGGGCTGACACGTCGAAACGTGTCGTTAGGCAATGACTAGTGGAGGCTCACTAGACACAGACTCTAAAACACAAGTGCTAGAGTACAAACAGGCTAAATAAGCACTGTCACACGTACTATGAAGCACCAAGGCAGCACAGCAACTGCCAGCAGACTCAGGACAAGGCAGCTAGACCTACTAATGCACGATCCTTGAGTCTCACGACTCAGAGGCAAGATCGTCACGCAACGACGGAGACATGCCGCCAATCGGTCTAATCCTAAGCCAGAGGAAATGACACAATCGCATGAAACGACTCATGGGGACTTGAGGGAACACCGAGACCCTCAGCACACCTGGACACGTAAACTGAGATAAGACGATACCTGAAGGCATCCAGAACCACTATCTCAGGCTAGACAGAATAGTCGAGACACACACAAGGTCACCTGTCAACCACTGGGTCTCACCGAGTTGACCAGAACCCGACAATGACTCACATACATGACACCATATACAAACACTCCCGGCTATCTTACAACCTGGTCATAGCCCTCATAGGACGTCAAGAGACATCCACGGAACAGCGGGCAGACCACAAGGTCAAGCCAAGACAATTAGAAATTGAAACACTGGCAAACCATACTGACAGTCGTAAAATGGGCCATTCAGGGACTGTAGCAGTCAAGGAGTAGGCCGCTAAACTCAGTCAACCCTCAAACCGACGTATTCAGCCAAACTAGCAAAGCGGTCTAAGATGGACTCGCCATGTGGACTCAGCGATTCAAAAGTGAACCGCCAGACTCACCGTCCTAAGACACGGACCTAAAACAGAGGGACTGTAGTGGCCCAAGAAAAGGATGCTACGACGACAAGAGGGATGAGGGTTAAGCCGCCAAGGCTAACCGACTCAACTACGGACCAAAACCACTACGCGGTCTACCAAGGGCCGCTCAGGGGAACAGAATGGTCTACACGAGGCCGCTCAGAGGAACAGAATGGTCTAGAAGAGGCCGCTCAAACGAACCGACCTACTACAGTAGTTCGGTCAAAATGGTCAGAACGGTCAGGGAAGGACCGCTCAAAGAATGGAATAGTTAAGGAGAAACCGCTCCATGAACCGCCTTAGACTACTGAACGATCTATCGACCGACCGCACAATAGGCCTGAGGAAATAGAATGGTCAAGCAAGGGCCGTTCAACTTGTCTGTCTTAGGTTCTGTTGTAGGGCGGTGTCTGTGATGGCTCATTCCCTGACCGTCACATCTGTGTGGCGCGTCCTTAATAGACCGCCACAGTCCCGTCTCCTCTAGAGGGTAACGGCTCATCCTTAGACTGTCACCTCCGTGTAGTGGTCTAAAGGGGGAGTGCTACAGCCCTAGAGTCCTACTTTTCGTCGTTTCGATTTCTGATTGTCTTGGCTTGTCCTTGTGATCCGCCCGCTTTCCCGTGGGTGCCTCCTGACATCCTATGAGGGCTAAGACTACATTATAAGGCTGTCAGGAGTCTTCTTACTTGTGGTAGGATTCTCTTTCCTACTGTTGAGTCGTCATTGTCTGGTTCCGGTCAACCCGGGGTCACCCAGTGGTTTACAGGTAGCCTTGTGTGTCTCGACGGGTCTATCTAGTTTGAGACATGGTTTTGGCTACAGTGAGGTATCACCTTACCTCATTCTATGTGTCCAGATGTGCTGAGGGTCCTCGGTGTTCCCTCAGGTCTTCGCGTGTCGTTTCCTCTGATAGCGCCATTTTCTCTAGCTTAGGTTTAGACCGATTGGTGGCTTGTCCCGTTGTGTACGACAACCTTGACTTAGAGTCGTGAGACTCAGGGTTCGTTGTAGTTTTAGGTCTAGTTGCCTTGTCCTGAGTCTGTCGGTAGTTTCCTATACTGCCATTGGTGCTTTGCAGTACGAGTGACAGTGCATGATTAGCCTGTCTGTACTTCAGCACTCATACTTTGGCGTCAGTGTTTCGTGTGCCTTCACTAGTCATAGCCTTACGTCACGTTACGACATGATGGCTCTTTTAGGGGGGCACTTTCCCGATTTATGGTTCTTAAGCTAGTTCCGTGGGCCCCCGATCCAACCATAGCGTCCAACGGAGGGGGAATACGAGCTAGAGGCCTGGCTTAGGCAAGAGCCAGTGTGTGCACACGTAGTCAGGGGATTTGGACTGATGCTGACAAGCGTTCCCCTGTCTAGTCACTCGCGACGGTACTTTGGTTCTAGTTCTGACAGTGTCTTGGTCTCGCCCTAGTCCTTGCGGCAGGGTACGTGGACAACACAGTAGTAGGCGTAGCATAAGACGTCAGTGGACGTAGCTGGCTGTTCTTCTGGTGAGAGGCACACCAGTCACGTGGCACGTGACTCTTTACGGTTCTCTTTGTGGTTCTTGTGCATCGTGACCCTCTGGGACAGCCCTCTCGTGGCTGCACTCGATGTCAGTGCCCTGTCGTATGCATGGCATTCTAGTCATGTGTGGGATAGTGTGCATGACGTTCTAGTCGTGTCGTCTGGGTCTACATCTATCTAGATTTTTCCTAGGTTTCTTTATCTATTTTGTAGGTCCCTTGCAGCGTCGACAGATCGGCAACTCCTAACTTCGTCAGCTCAGAGTCACCTTCCTGTTGCTGCCTGGAGTAGTCTGGGGTGCTGAGGTAAGTTCTGCAGCCATTCGTCTGGTACAGTTTCTTCCCCTCTTCTTAGACTGTTCCCTACTCTTACTCCCTGCCTCTTCTTTTACTACTTTATAGCATAGTATTATAGCTTTATAGTTTAGTTTTTCTGCTTTACTATCTACTATTTTACATATTCCATGTTACTGCGTATTTTCTAGTGGGGATCCGCGTGACCCCTACTGAGCCAATGACACGAGGCTCACCCCAACTTTTCAGGTGGGTCATTGGTCGTTCTGCTTCTGCGGGTCCTGGTGTGCGAGTTCGTAGCTGCCAACTGGTACCTTCGTCGGGCTTCCCCCGACTTTCTGGGTATGTCTTTCTTTGGGTCCACCGGGGCATCTCTATTTTTAGCCCCATTTTGTTGTTGTTTTGCTGTGTTTTTTTTGTCTTTTGTTTATTTTGTTTTTGTTTACTTACCTGAGAGCCTGGCGGCTAAGCTGTGGTTGATGTAGTGGTGCCCCCGCTTTGGTCACTATGAGGATGAAAGCAGGAGGCTGGCTTCTGAGGGTGTCTGACGATGACTCTGGGAGGGGTCCAGTTGGCCCCCTGGCTTGGCTGGAGAGAGTGACTGGTTCAGTCTTCTCGGAGAGAAGGCCAGTTCCGATGGCTTGGACTGGGAGCATACGCCTTATCCGGTGTGGCGTGCGAATTCATACTTTGGTGTATGGTACAGCTTTATATGCTTGCCATTGGGAGGCGGGAAGGGCGTGTGGCCCTTGTGGTCTATGACTGTGTAGGCCCCACCCTCATAGGCGTCGCAGATGATTTACAGATCATGCCAATTCGGCGAAAGTTTGTCACTGGAATGGCCTACCATGACTTCTCTTTCCTTAATCATGACTACGTCGCCTTGCTTGAAAGCTCGTCGCTTGACGAGCTTGTCGTAGGCTCACGCCATGTGGGCCGGATATACTTGTAAGTGTTTGTAGGCTTCGAGCCATTTGCCTTCTAGATCGGCATGCTCTTCCAGCCTTCTCTGGTATTCATTTTCATCAGAGCTGGCCAAGTCGGTATGCACCGCTACGCGGTAGGATGCTAGCTGGATTTCGACAGGGATGACGGCTTCTGCCCCGTAGATGAGGGAGAATGGCGAGCATCCCGTGGGGGTTTTGTAGACCGCCCGATAAGCCCATAATGCTTTGGAGACCTTTTCACCCCAGTCACGTTTCCAGTGGCTAATGATCTTAGCCAAGAGTTTACAGAGAGTTTTATTGAAGGCTTCGGCCAAGCCATTGGCCTACGGGTTATAGACTGAAGAGGTTCTCCAGTCGATGTGGAACTTGGCCGCCAACTGATATACGGCCTTGTTCTTGAATGGCGTCCCATTTTCAGAGACTATATGACTGGGTGTACCGAAATGGTAGATGATGTTGTGTCGGATGAACCTGACAACCACCTCGCCAGTGACTTCCCATAGGGGAAGGGCTTCTGCCCAACGGGAGAAGTAGTCTGTGGCAGCCAGAATGTACTTGTGGCCTTTGAAATATGGTGGGAAAGGCCCTGAGATGTCCATACCCCACTCGGTGAATGGCCAGGTAGGGGCCGTGGGACGTAGTGGATTAGGAGGCCTTCTGGGCACTGGGCCGAAGGCTGGGCACTGATGGCATGTTCGAGCATATTGGACGCAGTCTGCGTACATGGTAGGCCAATAAAAGCCTTTGAGCTTGATGTTGTGCTTCATCCTGTCTCTGGCCTGATGCGCACCGCACAGCCCAGAATGAACCTCGCGCATGACAGCTCGAGGCTCGACTGGGGAGACACATCTCCAGAGAAGGGACTTGTCCTTTTCGTGGACGAGCTGATATAGGGAATCGGCAATCAACTCATATGACGTTGCCCGACGAAGTAGCCAGACCCTTTGAGCCCGGTTAGGGGGGAGCCATCTCTTCTTGAATTTGGTGATGGGCTCACGCCCATCTTCTTCTTCTAGTGGAGTGTCTTGGTCGACGCCTTGGACCTCGTAGACTGTGAGACAGGAGTTGCTTTTGAGTGAGCTGGGCATCGGCCTTCTGTGCTTGACTGTGATGTCCACTTCACCCTCAGGCGGTAGCTTGATGGCCGCAACCAGTTTTGCCAGAGCGTCAGCCTGGGCATTGCCACTTCTGGGAACATGGTCTATCCATCATGTTACATTGCATCCATCGCATTTTTTTAATACTATTTTCTCTACCTATTTAATGAAGGCTCCACCCCTTGGCCAAATATCAAGAATGGTCAATTTCTAACTTGCTCAAGGCAAGGGGTTGAGCTTAAGAATGGATCTAACTTGTTTTCTTGTCTAAGTGTGTGCAGAATGCAGGTTTTAAAACTCAGTTGCTAGCCACTATAATGCACCTCAGATGCACTGTTATATCGTGTTTAACAGACCCATATCACTCTGTTATATTCCTCGGGGGCCTTTCTCAAACAATGATTGTTTAACGCACTCAACGGAACCCGTTATACTCATGTGGTGGATCATTCATAGTCTGTTAATATTTCCAGAATGCGATGCTCTGATTGGTTTTCCTGAGTTGTTTTATGACGGATTATGATGAGTTCGTTATTCTTCTATGATGGCTTGTTATAGGTCCGTTATGTTATCCAGAAGCTCTGTTCCCAGAACTAGTTTGTTCAATAACAGAATCAAGTCAAGTCCTTTTCATATAACAAAAAGCTTTCCTTCTCATTATTCAATTGAGTTACATTGCATATCAAACCTCAAATTCCACTCTTCTCATTACATTAATGAAAAAGAAAATCAAAATACATTTAGCTTCTTGTCGGCTTGAGGCCGGATTTTTTGCAATTCCTTCATGTAGGCCCGGCAACGATCGTCCTCTTCTTCCACTTCCTCCTGCCATGGATGCACCTTGCTGATCTCCCACATGGTCAACGCGTTTCGAACTGATCTTTCATCTTCCTCGGTCCCTATCTTCCTAGCTTGAAGGGGAGGGTAGTGTGCAAGAGTAGGAATGTTGATTCGAGGTAGCCCGATTTGAAGGTGACATCGGTGAGGGTTGTAGATCGCCAAGGTAGTGTCCCCCACTAGCTGAAGGTCTAGGCTAGGTCACTGTGATAGTCTAAAAGAGGCACTCCGAAGCACGTGTGGACGCATCTTGAACCCGTCCATTGGCATGGTGTTGAGGAAGAGACGCCAATCATCACGTGTCTTTTTATTCGCTGTCTGGCACTTAACTTGTTGGGAGAATCTGAAGGCCCCTCCAATGAAGAAGAGTGGGTGGCTCCCGAAGATCCGGCTCGTCGTGATCAACTCTTCCTTGTGCTGAAACTTAATTCTAACTCCTATCCAGCACTCTAGCAAAATCATGGAACCGAAGAGAGGACCTCTAAGGCTAGCCGAGCTGAGCCCTTCATACAAGTATACGAGGACCGCTTAAGAAATAGACATCCCCCACTATAGCCCGCTAATGATGCTCAGATTTTGGATATGTAGTAGATGGTTGGTGGTGGAGAAAAGGAAAACCCCGCATAAGCACACTGACACCGCTTTAGCTATCGCTTCAAATCTCCCACTTTTATTTTTGCAATAAGCGGTGATCCATTGGGCTATTGGGAGCAAGTGGATATGTTTGGGGCTGATCATCGTCCTCACATCCTTCTCACTATGGATAAAGTCGCTCAAGATCAGTGTGGGATCTATGGGTTCTACAGTATGGCACACTGGATCTTCATCCCCGGCTTTAGTCTTAGTAAAGGAAAAATAGGTTTCTACTTCTTCCAATAGGACCGTGGCTTCAAAGGAAGGGAAGACAAAGGTATGAGTTTGGGGATGCCATAACTCTGCAAGGGCAGAGATGCTTGCCCAATCTAAGTGTAATTTCTGAAAATTCTTCCCTAGAACAACCAAAGAATGAAAATGCCACGCCCTTAAAATTGACAGGACCTCTAAAGGAAGCTCTTTGATCATGGGAGCTGATGGAGTTTGAAAAAACTTTAGAGATAAAGAAATCAAGACCGCGGGTGGTCTGGGAATTTTATTGAAGAACTTGGAGCATATAAAAGAAACAACGGAAGGGTGAATGGAGTTAAGGGAAAAGAGGCTGGCCCACAGCCTATCTATAGTGAAACCATCTTCGAACGGCACGTCCGACTCCCCTGTATCAATATAATTACTCAGCATCTGCCTTTTGTCAGTTATGATTACCAGCTTTTCTATTAACTCATGAATCAATGGTGGCCATTCTGGATCAGTGGGCATAAATAGTCGGCTTAGCGCAACAGTAATGTCATTCATATCAAACCACCGATACCAGCCACACTCCGGATCATCCATTTTTCTTCTTTTAAAAGGCCTTAAAGATTCTAGGGCCTTGTAAGTGACTAGAGGTGCTAAATGACTAGTGAATTGGCGTGAATGCACATCTTGGTAATCTAGCAATGAAGTAATCATTATAGTTTGCTCGTCAGATTGTTGAGTAGGCCCCTTAACAAAATGAGTATGTAAGGACCATGTGAGTGGTTATCTGTTTGTTTTGAGAGTAGAAGTCATAGCTGCCCATGGTTCTTCACTGTTTTCATCGAATGTTTCTTTGCTTGGCCCCTTGTACCCCAGGCCACCTCGAGAAATTAACTTGCACTTCTTAATGGGCTTTACTCTGCCTTGGAGATTAACACCCAAACCCTTGCTGTATCTGTACCCCATTCTCATCATTATATTCCAACCTGGGGCATCCATCATATTCTTCTTCTTCTTTCCCTTTGTAGGTAGGGGCAGTGTTGGCGCTGAAACCGACGGTGAAAACTACGGCCTTAGCAAGTCTTACTGTGGATCGGCAAGATCTAAAACTGATAACAAGGGTCTATTAGCTAGCCAAATGGAGGGCACAGAGGTTGCAAAGTGTTTATCAACTGATGGCAAGATAGGCATACTGGTGACTTTGATGATATGCCCCTTATGTGGAAACTTTATACATTGGTGATTTGTAGAGGGCACGGCATCAAGCTCTTGAAAATAAGGACGTCCCAAAATGCCATTAAAAGTCGGATCCATGTCCAGAATATGAAAATCTGCTGTAATAGACATGGGACCTAGCCTGACTTTCAAAGTAATCATGCCTAGAGGCGGCTTCTTTGTGTTGTCATAAGCAGTGACTATAATAGTAGACTGCCTAATCTGATTGTCTGGAATGCCACAAATTTTTAAAGTGTTGGGAGGCAACACATTAATGGATGCTCTAGTATCTACCAAACACTATTTAACGGCCACTCTATTGATATCAACAGTGATGCACAAGGCATACTTCCTGGTTGGCTTCGGAGCTAACTCATGCTCATGAAAGACAATAGCCGGTTGGTCACCTGCTGGGGTTAAAACTAAAGTGATTTATTTAGCAGGGATATCTTCATTGACCATCACCTTTTGTAGATATTACTTTAAAGCCTATTGATGAGTGGTGGATCTCTTAATCAGCTCTAAGATAGAAATCCTTGCTAGGGTTTTATCCAGATGCTTTAATTAGTCATACTGAGTACCCGGTATGGATTCCTATTCTTGCTCTTGCTCCCCTTGCGGAAACACACGGTGGAATATCCATCTACTGCGGAGCACCATGGTCTGTGACAATTATGCCTTTGTCAGGTTTTGGGTGTGCGGAGGGTTGGTGGATGTGGAAGGGATGTTGGGATTGACAAGTGCTTGAGGGGGAGCGCCTAGAGAGGGAGCCCTTATGAGGGGTAGCGTTGGCTGAAGGTTAGTGGAAGCTAGAGGGTTCCACTTATTCCTACCTCTTATCCTTTATATTATCTCGAGGTTTATCTATAGATCTCGAGATTTGGTGGACTCTAGTCTCTAAAACCGTGGGGGAACTTTCTAAGTTTTCTGCAGTTTCTATATAAAGAGCCCTGTGCAGACCTTGCAACAGGGGCACGTTTCCAAGGCGACGGCGAAGCCATGCTGAATTGTCTTCATCCTCCTTCGACCCTATCCTGAAGAGGGAAGTATTAACTTCATTTTGGTTCTATTTTGGATTCATTTCATCATCGTTTACCCTCCTTTCTTCGCCCCAACGTTTGGCAAATCATCACAGTTTGCTAGTTTTCTGCTACAAAGTTACAACAGGGGCATGTTCATCAAGCCTTGACGGAGTTATGCTTCATCCTCTTCATCCTCCTTTCACTTAATCTTAAAGAGGAGAGTATTAACAACATGTTGATCATATATTTACCTTATTTATCACATCTTTCCCCCCTTTTCCAAGTCTCAACTTTTGAGATTTCACCACTCTGTTCTGCACTTTTCTGTAACCCAGATTTCTTGCGACAAGGGCACGTTTGCGTCGCCGGAGCGAGGCCATGGTGCACTCCTGATCCGTCCTTCCAACTCCAAGCTATTAAGGGAAGTATAATATTCATTTTACACCGTTATGAGCCCATTATGTTGTCATCTTCATGCATATCTTCCTCCATTCTTTTTACACTTTCATTCTGTTTTCACACTTAGTATCTGTTCTGTCATGTTCTACACCCCATTATTTTCTTCTATTTTTTACCTAATTTTTCACTACTTTATTCCCCATTTTAAATTATTATTTTCACCCTATTTTCACCACAATATTCCCACCTTTTCATATCATCATTTCCCTCCATTTTTTGAGTCCATCTTCTGCTCTGTTCTGCATTTTCTGCACTGTCTGCATTTTTCGCCAAATATCTGGCCTCATAACTTTCTGTCCCGACCACTTTTGCGAGTGATTCTCATTCCTAATTCTTCCCAATACTCAGGTATTCTATCATACCAATTTTCACACTATTTGGACTTCGTTTGTCCTACTGTTTGCACCAGTCTTGACACCCTATTTGCACAGTTTGCACAGTTTCCTTCATTGTTCTTGCATGACACGCACTTTTGCACATTGCTTATCTATGTTAATCATGACATGTTAAATCAATCTCTTAATTTTAATCTCATCCCAATATACACACCAATTATTTTCACCCTTCCACAGGGGTTAAAAACCCTCCCCCGATGAGTTTGCCCTCAATCTTTTATGCTAGTTTATGCACTTGGACAGATTTCTACACGGCATTTTCTAATGGGTTTTGCCTCTTGTGTTGTCTTTGTTTCGCAGGAATGCATGGAAAGTGAGGACCTTACCTTCTAGCCGGCTGGAAGGCGAGGAGAGGTAATCTACATTGGTTCCCGCATCCTTATATTGAGCGCAATCATCTTCTTTTTCGAAGGTACACAACGCACAGATAGTCTTCTTTCACACTCTTTGGTGTTGTCTTCCCTTGGTGGCGATCACAGTGTTCTTTCTCTATCTTTTATCACATTTGCCTTGCTATATGATCATGTTACCATATTTACATAGTCACATGTTGATGATATTCACTTGATTGGCACATTATATCATCATTTATATACATATGCTTATTCATGTGACTTGTGACGCCGCGTTTCACATTTTTACACCCACAACTAGAAGTGCAGAAAATTAGGGTTAACCTCCAGCCTTAAATTCGAAGTTTAAAGCTCAGGACAGAGGTAGGTCATCTCATGAACGGTGATTTTCTATTTCGAAAAAGGGAGATACACGTGCTTCGGGGCATACCCCTGGTTACATGTCAAAAAAAAAGGGAAAAGAGAAGAGAAGAGAAAGAGAGAGAAGCAGAGTACAAGAGGTGGGTCAAGGAGAGTGGCACTCAATCTATCCCTCGGAAGATCTCCTCGAGAGGGAGGATCCCGACACAGGGGAATTCTGTCATGTCGTACAACTGGTTCCTCTGCCCCTCGAGGCGCGCCAGCTCAAACGTCACAGATGCCGTTTCGACTCTGGCAATGGCAATCTCCTCGGTCTCTCTGATCACGACGGCCTCAGCTTTAGCTAGCTCGGCCTTGACGGTAGCGAGATGATCCCTCAACTTCTCCACCCTGCCCGTGAGGGCACCCACGCGACATTGGTTTTCGTCCAGGCCCCTTCCGTGCTGCTCTTCGTTGCTTCGCTGCACGTCCAGCGCGTGCAGGTATTCATCCTCCTGGGCACTGATGGCGGTAAGTTCATTGGGAGCCCAGGCCTCGAGGAACTCGCGACGGTTGACGTACTTTAACAGCAATAGGACCCGTCGCGACCATTCCTCCAGAGGGTAACCCAGCATTTGCAACGCCCCGATCAGTTGCGCCACTACGGCATGTACCCCCGGTATGTGAGGGAGGGGTCGACGAAGATCATCGACCACAGGACCAGCAGCATTTGTTGGACTGACGCGTCCAAGGTGACGTGACCAATGGAGGGCACGACCAGAGGGTCGAACTCGACTAAGTCATCCACTACCGCCCACAGATCCATGTCCACCATGCCCGAGGAGGACGGGAGACCAACGGCTAGGTCGCTTGGGCGCCCGACCCCAATAGACGGCTCCCGGCTAGTCATCGCCAATGGAGCTGGTAGAGCTACAACTGAACCACCTGGCTCCGCCATCACAAGGGACTGCTCCACCCTGCTCTCGGTCGTAGGAAGGGCAGGAAGCAGAGCTGAATCAGAGGCCGCTATTGAAGGACCTGTCACCTCTTCCGCCTGTGCTCCCTCTTCCCTGGAAGTCGCAAGGCTGGCGAGCGTCTTTCCTAGAAGCTGGCCCTCCTCGGGTGTCATAAGCGGTCAGGGAGGTGGAAGAGGAACCATGAGTTTCAGCCCGCTCCCCGACTGTAGGAACAACACTAAACGCTCCACCTCCGACGCCGAGAGCAGTTGTGGCTCGTCAACCTCCGCAGGGCCCACTGCCTCCCTCCGCTTCGCGACGGCCTTGTGGGCTTTAGCGATGCGTGCCTTGAGGAGCCTTCCTTCCTCCTGAAACATGGAAAGTGGGGTTAGCCTTCCATCGATAGAGGCAGGTTGCCCCAAGCCTCGAGAAGATGTAAGAGAGGTCCCAGAGGCCCCATTTTACCTCTGTCACCGGAACTATTCTACCTTCCGGTGCTATCTCTCCTTCCTCCAGAGCCTAACCGGCTGTTGACACGATCTTCGCGACTACGTCTTACTGCAAGACCTCGAATAAGGCCGCCAACTTCCCCAAGCCAGCATCGCCGCCCCCGGATCGCTCTGCTGGTGAATCCGGGATGGGCGCCTCCACGATTTCTGGCTGGATTTGCCCCTGCAAGTTGACCGGAGGATAAGAGACAGAGGGCCAAAAGCTAGCCACAAAGGGAGGGCCCCATAGGAATGGACCCACACTTACAAAATCCTCGCCCGAAGCCACCTCGTCAGAGGAGTAGTCGTAGTCTACCTTCTGATGCGGGACGGACCATGGACACCTAGGACTCTAGCAAGCTCGTGACTCGTCCCTTAGCGAGGGAAGCGCTCGGACTGTTAGGCTTAATGGGCCCAATTGTAAGGGCTAGCCCAGGGGTGCCCCCTTTTGGATAGGTTTGGTCATTTTGTGATAAGTCAAGGGTAATATGGTCATGTAAAGAGTTGAGCTCCTATAAAGAGGACCCAACTCCCTCATTTGAAGCTAATGAAGAATTGAGAAAATTTGAATCCAGTGTTTTCCTTTTTATTGGTGGATACCAATTTGCCTAGGGAGGATTCCCTACTTAGAGAGTGGATTCTCTCTACTACCTTTCTCTCTCTTCTCTCTCTTCTCTCTAGGGGGCGACCCCCACTCTCTCTCCTCCCTCCCAAGTTCACCCCTCTCTCCTCCACCTCACCCTCCAACTCATCCAACCAACCCTTGCCACATCACCACCACTTGCCACCTCACCTAGCCACATCACCCTTGACGCTTCATATCCCCATACCCCATTTACTACCTCATTAACTCCACCACCATCCCAAGAGAGAATCCCTCTCCCCAAGCCACCCTTTCATTCTCCCAAGCACCCTTCCACACTCCCCATACACCATTTCCCCTCCCCAAGCCGAAAATTACTCACATTTACTCCCACCATCAAGGGAGAATTCAAACACTCCCTCCCTTCCCCAAGGGCCACTTGCGCCCCCACTCTCTCTCACTCTCCACCCCTGGCCGCACCTCCCTCCCCCTCCACCTGCTAGCTGCATCCCCAGCCTACTCCTCCGACATTCTCCTGGACACAACCCTCCTCCTCCATCCCCCTCACACTAGAGAAGGCCCTAGCTCCATCTCCCACCATTTCCTCCCCCTAATCCCTCCTTTCTCCCTCCCTATCTCTCCTGCTACCCAGTCTGCAACAGCAGTAGATCTGACCTCTGGAGTGCAGCATCGACCCCAGCCACTCCGAGAGGTTTCAGGTGGCCTACCATACACCGATGGAATCTTCATCCTGTCTGCTTCACAACGAAGGTGGTCTTGCCATCATCCGACCTCGGAGCTACCCAGAGGAGTAGATCTCGACGACCTGCATAGCCTGCCTCTAACAGACATCCAGAAGCGACTAGGTTCATTTACAGAGGTGGCCATGACCACATCCCTCACCTCATAATGTTCCCCTCTGGTGGATATCATCTAGGGTCACACAGATTTCATCCAAGCTCAGCCCCGCCCCATTCGGAGCCCCCGTTGGAGAGCATCACCCTCGGCAAGTCTACCTTGATATGCAGTCTAGCATGCCTGAGTCTTGAACAGAAAGCCGACCACATAAGGTATCACATCCACCTCCCACCTCTTCTACTTTGGCCATTTGGAGGAGCTCAGCACGGGTCTCCCAGCTTTCCATTGGGACTGGTCTCGCCCTGATCTGAACTCCCAGCTAGGAGATACACCCCCAGTAAGACTTCCTTATCCGTCTGGAGGCCTCACCTGTGCGACCTCAGGAGAATGTATGGGCGCTTCCAGACTCAGACCATGACCATTTTAGTTCTGGAACATTTCTGGAGTGTGCCTATTCACGTCGACTCTAGCCTGACCCGATCTGACATCATCCTAGCAAGATACACCCCGGGTAAGTCAATCCCAATTTTCTGCTCCTACACTGGGTTCGACCCTGCCAGCGTTCAGAGGCTACCATCGACTTGATCGAGCAAGATCGGTGGAGATTTGTGGTGGAGGAACACTAGACCCTCCCCTATCTCCAACAGAAATGGTCTCGCCTCGATTCGACACTCCAGCTGAGTGCACCTCCCTGAACATGTGCCCTCTGGCCTGTAGAAGACTGCTACCTCCACAGCACCACAGGATTTGGTGGATTGGCTTTGCTCGAGCTCAGAGCGGTGCGATTCTACTTCCTGGTGACTCACAGTCTGACTAGCTTTCTAGTGACTCCAATCTTGCCTCCATCGGACGTCCCAGTAGGAAGTTACCCTCCCGACAAGGCGTTGGTTGCAGACAGCCAGGACAGCAACCTGGGCCGCACCGACTGGGAGTCGATCTTCTTCGGCCACACTAAACTCCCCTCCCCGCTTGGCCGGCTGAGCACCCCTCCCTATGTGGAAGTAGTTTTGATGTAATTTGATCATTCTCCACCCCTAGTCCACCCCTCCTGTGAGAGGAGTAGTGTTGTACTTAAGCTATTTCAGGTCAAAGTGACTCTGACGCAACATGCGGGGAGCAAACCCACGCTTCCCCGCTCTCCCTCATCTCCGATCGGGGGCTGATTTCTTCAAATCGGCCAGGTATAGCTCTCAGCCCTAGGTCCCTTTTTGGTGCTTGCTCATTTAATGTTCATCATTGCTCCATCATAAGTGAGAGAGTGCCCGATCCCGAGGCTCCACTGCCATCGAGCGATCGTCGTGGATGTGAGAGAGAGATCTCATGCCCTTTGGCACTTGGCCGGCCCTTTGAATCGGGAACCCGTACCCAAGGGGAGATCAACCTAAGCCCTCCTGGCCCTCCACCAGCAAGGATCCAGCCCCATAATCCTCGACTTGTTATCCTCGAGTTGTTGTGCCCCCTGGGCTTTGATGATGGAGTGTTATTTTGATGATAGCAACTTTCTGAGTCACCACATAAGACTGCATGTGCTTGAGATGAATAAGACTGCATGTGCTTGAGATGAATGGCATTGTTGCCTTGTTGCTGCTGTCTGTTCATTGCTTGTGCATATGGGCTATCCAGCAGATAGCTTCTTGCTTGCTGCATTGGGTCTGTGTGTCGCCTGACAAGTCCGAGCATGTTGCATGCCTTCTAGGCTAAGTCGGTGCATGGTCAGAGCATACACGGTAGCAAGTCCTTGCATGTAGTGTTCTTAGGCTCAAACCAAGTCCGAGCAACCACTGCATAGCATATCCTTGCATTCTTCTGCAAAGTCCATGCACATTCTTACGGCTTACACTTCTTAAGTCCGTGCAGTTTCTCGATTTATAGTATAAAGTCCATGCATATTTTACGCCAAGTCTGTACATGTCCTGTTAAAATCCATGGAGGTGTTAGAACAGGTCCGTACATATTGATATTCAATGTCTATGGATGAACAGTCCACTGCACAGTTAGTCTTCACATAGTCCGTGCATGTTCAGGCCTTGGCCAAGAACATGAGTCCGTGTACATACTACTTAGAAGGGAGGCAGAGTCCGTGCACATACTACTTAGAAGGGAGGCAAAGTCCGTGCATGAATAGTCTCTGCAAACTAAGTCCTTGCATGCCTTCACAGGGTCCGTGGAAGCCAAACCCCGTGCAAGATTTGTGTTTCAAACAAAGTCCTTGCATGCCTTCACAGGGTCCGTGGAAGTCAAACCCCATGTAGATTTTGTGTTTCAAACAAAGTCCTTGCATGCCTTCATAGGGTCTGTAGAAGTCAAACCTCGTGCACATTCTGGACTTAGTGTATTGTTGATTGAGTTGCATACCATGTTCGTGCACGCCTTCACAATGTCCATGCACATCAAACCCCGTGCATATATTCTTGGTGTGTGCAATGTGTGTTTAATTTCGTGAATGTTTTGATAGCATTCGAAAACTTGCATCCATGCACTTTTTGTCCCTGCCTCTTAGAATCTGCACCTGTGCAGGTTTTAACTGCTTCACAAAACTTGCATCTGTGCAAGTTTCCTAGAAACATGCATCCGTGCATGTTTGCCTTGCTTTACATAGCTCACGACTTGGCAATGAAGTCCGTGCGCATTTTATAGCTCGTGCACATTCCACGAGCCAAACCCCTTGCATGCTCTGCCTGCCATCAACTGCGGAGTTAGTCCGTGCATGACCTTGCTCGCTTTGTTTAAATGTCAGTATATGCACTGTTGCAAGTCAGTGTATGTCCAAGCATACGCTGCTATACACGCTAGCAAAGTCCGAGCATATAATAACGTCCGTGCATTTTTTAGTCTGAGCAAAAGCAACCCCGTGCATGTTTTGGGTATTGCAACCCCGTGCATGCATAGTGGTACTGCGTGCATGTTTTGGACTTAGGCTGATTGGTATTGGGTTGCATCGTAAGTTCGTGCACGTTTTACCCTCCAAGTCTGTGCATATCTTAGTCATGTCCGCGCATGTTAATATTCGTGCATGTTTCTCTAAAGCTTCAAGTGATGAGGGCATCTCACAACGCTCTCTTTGGCTCGGATCGCCGGCATCACTTTGAGGAGTCCGACTATGTTATCATATGTAATTTCCCTTTCATTGAGTCATATCTTATGTAATTTCCTTTAATTGAGTCATGTTGTTAGTCCATTTCTCTTATTATGTTTAATTGGGCCTTAGTACCTTAGTTATGGGCCCGTAGGATTGAGTCTAGGATAGGCTTGGTCTTTTAGACGACGGTTCGTGGCTCATCTCGCGCCTGGGCCCGGACCCGAAGAATCTTCATGCCATGCGCTTCAAGCCGGTGCGCTTCACCAGCGCGGGAGCGCCGGTCTACGACGTGAGCAAGGGAGAGGTGTTGGCGCCGGCACAAAATCCGGGCGGCGATGGACACGACCAGATCCTGATGGGAAGCGATGGGCGGCTGGTTATGACGACTCCGCCACCGCCGCTGTCCCGCCTGGGATTGGGCGGCGCGCTGAACGGCCAGCCGGCGTGGAGCTATCCCTCGCTTTGGCCGGGGCTGCATCCCTCGCACAACGCGCCGGAGCCGAGCGCGCCGGGCATGTTGATCGGGAGCACGCGGCTGCTTGGCGGGCTGGTGACGCCGAAAGGCTCCGAGGCCGCGCCGCTCTTTTTCCTCAACAGTAACCAGGGCGACATCTACGCCTTCACGGAGGACGGCCTTTTCGTGGCGCAGCTTTTCCAGGACATGCGGGAAGGCATTCCGTGGGAAATGCCCAACCCCATTCGCAATGCGAAGCTCAACTACCTCACGCTGCATGACGAGAATTTCATGCCATCGGTGGCGCAGACGCCTTCCGGCCAGGTCTACATCGACAGCGGAGGCCTCATGGCATTGGTGCGGGTCGATCATCTCGACACCATCCGCAATATCCCGCCCTGCGAGATAAAGGTCACAGCCCAGAACCTGATGGCGGCGCACGACTTTGTCGTCGCGAGGGAGGCGGCACGGCAGGCCGACCAGGGCTCGGGCTTGTTGCGGGTGGCGATGGTCTCCACGCCGCCTTCGCTGGAGGACAATCTCAGCAGTTGGGCGGACGCCCATTGGGCGCCGATCGATCACCGCGGCACGAAGGCGTGGTTTAACTCGGACACGAAGCCGTTCGACATCGACGGCGCGGTGGCCGTTACCAACGACACGCTCTATGCCGCCTGGAAAGCCGGTGACCCGAAGCTGATTCAAAACGCGGGCAATGTGCCCAACGGCCTCTTCAAGTCCGGGGGCGCGCTGGATCTCATGATCGGCACGGATGCCACGGCCAAGCCCAACCGGCCAAGCGCGGTGCCGGGAGATGAGCGGCTGCTCGTCGCGCAAGTGGACGGCAAGACGAAGGCGCTGCTCTACCGCGAGGTTGTTCCCGGCACGAAGGATGAAGACAAGATTCCGTTCAACGCGCCGTGGCACGGCATCACTTTCGACCAGGTGGCCGATGTCAGCGACAAGGTGCAACTCGATGCGGACAAGAACGGCAACTATCAAATCGCCGTGCCGCTCTCGGTGCTGGGCCTGAGCCCGCGACCGGGCATGCGCATCAAGGGCGATATCGGCGTGCTCCGCGGCAATGGGCAGGAAACCAGCGCGCGCGTTTACTGGGCAAACAAGGCGACGGGCATTGTCTCCGACGTGCCTACCGAGGCGGAGCTGACTCCGGGCTTGTGGGGCACATGGGAGTTCACGCTGAAGTAGGGGGCGAAGCCCGACTTGATGTGTCTACGGGAACCTGTGCAAAAGTCGAAACCATGGCGCCAAGGTCATCCCGGGCGAAGCCGAGGGATCCGTTCCGTCAGGCTTTCCTCAGAGGCAACCGAGATGATCCTTCGGCAGGCTCAGCCGTAACGATGCCGTTGGAGTCGCTGTGGATTCGCTTGGCCGGCTCCAGGCAAGCCGAAGGCCTGAAAGTCCATTAGCCGGTGGTTGAGCGAGTCCGCGAGCGACACCACCGGTATCATCCCAAAACGTGAATGCACCCCGAAGGTGGTGCCAGCGCTGCGATCCCTCCAGGACTACCTTCCCAATAGGCTTAACCTATCTTTCCAGTAACACCTTTTAATATACCGGATACAGGGACAAAATGTAACACCTTGGACCGACTACCCTAGACTCAAACTCACTCTGATACCAATTTGATGCGGGACAACATGAGACTCGACACCAATTTGATGTGAACCTGGGACTCTAGGGGATGACGCGACTAGCGATGACACGAACAACTCGGCACCTAAAGAGTTCCAGAAGAGGCAAACATGCCCCCAACAAGAAGTACGAGCTTACAATCTTCCCAAGCAAGGGAAACGTGTCGATCTGCATGGTTGAGAAACCGACACTGAGTCTCAGGTGGTCAATACTTTCATGTGCTCGGATCGAGTCACGGGACGGGTCACACACTCACTCTCACAACGGTGACTAACTTTAATCGAGATAGGAACCTATCATACTCATGAACAGTGACATCAAGATCATATACCAGATAAGCAAACACGACAAAGAAGGGTGGTATGCGTACCTCCACGCTTGGGACGTGGGGAAGACATCTCGGCCAAAACCCGTAACTCCTGATATAGTAATAACAAATAATTACATATCCTAATTTTACTGTCCACTCTAGGTAGGGGGATAAAAGGCTACACGATGGACCCGGGAGCACTGATCTTGGGTTGACGAGTAGCACATCGACGGGATTCCCGGGGCAGATGCGGGCTATTGGTCTGGCTCAGCACGAATCAGGTCGACAGGGCAGCAAGCGATGGTGACCACTAGAACGGGGTTCCCCGGAGCTCTTCTGATGGGGGAGATTGGCTGGGACGATTGTGGGGCGTCCCTGGTCGATCCATGGAATCGGCGGCCAAGCAAGAAGATGTGCCCAAGATATTGAAGGATACGCCCGCAGGCCCCGTGCCGCTTATTCTTCGATTACGTCACCTGCAGGTGGGGGGCATTTGTTGACACCTAAAATAATACAAGAAGGAAAAGAAGAAGTCAAAGAGAACTCGAGGCCTTAAACATCAAGCAAGGATGCGGCTCCGATGTCATCCCTAGAAGTTCTGTAAACTAGGATAGACGAAGATCTGTTACCTCCAATACTCTGTCTAGTCGAAGCCTTTCCAGTGAAGCTGCTATCTAGCACTACTATCGTTTAGACAGTCAGGCTGATTAAAACTATGTCAAGTCTCGGGAAACCATCTGCCTGTTGAAAAAGGATCCTTAGGATATTCTGGCACTTACAAGGAGCCTATATGATCAACAAGGCCCAACTGTTCAAAGTCATGGGCGGCACTGATTCATGAAGTAAATGGGCCAAAGCCCGATACAACGTAAGCAAACCGAGAAGTCCCGTGCCAAGAAGGCTACTTCGAAGGAGCACGCCGATGCAACTCCGCCCTGGAAGAGCGCCGCACCGAGTGGAGGAGGCCTTCCCCTCTATATAAACCCCCGTTCTCGTATACAAAGAAAAGGAGAGACACATAGAGATTCAGACATATAGAGTGAGATACAGGACCAGAAAACAAAGAGAGAAAGGAAAGGAAGAGAACTGAGAAGAGGGGGTCTGGTCGTCCAGAGAGGGGGTCCAGAGAAAGAAAGGAGAGCAGAAGCGTGGGCGAAGGAGATTCAAGGTGGAGGTCTGGTCGTCAAATGCCCCTCGAGGCTACATTCTCCTCTCTTATTACTCTCTGATATGCCATCTCTGTGGCTTTCTCCTCAGCATTATTCTCAGTTGCCACTAAGCGTTGGTGTAATCCAACAGATTTTTAGAAATCTATGTGTGTAACCATGTGGGCTTTTTCTTTTATGCTGAATCTATCTCTTTGTAGCCTCATAAAAGGCCATTGTAGGAAATCCATTTTCCTTACTGTTCCATGTGCTTACAAAGGCCTACATGTATCTCATCAAGCCTTTTTTTGTATCCCTTGCCCTTCATTTCCCAGTCTTTGGAGAGTTTCTTCATATCATGAAGTTTATATTCTACATCTACCGGAAAATATGGCCACTATCATATGGAAGCAAAATACTATAACAGAAATAATAAGGAAAGCAGTCGACGATGCCAGAGTACTTGGGGGTGGGAAGTCCTTAAGGGACTGTGATTGGGCTTGAAGCTTGGACTTGATCACGTCCAACGGGTGGCAGCAGACCCAGCTCACCACCCTGGCCATTCCCCCGATGAACAGCATGGTCCCCAACGTCTCCTCGCCGGTCCTTCGGCAACCCAAGTGGAGCCTCTCCCGCATGTACTTGTACGTCCAGAAGTAGACGTCGTGGGAGGGGGCGTCCCAAAGTACAGTCATGGAGAGGGTCCGGTATATTCCCATGATGCCTTCCCTTCGCAAGATGCTCCTTGCCATGCTCACCGGGCCTTTGCGGACGGCACGGTAGTGCTGGCTTATGATCATCTATAGCTGGAGGCGTATCTTGATGAGTTTAATCTGGGTCAGCATCATGCTCTGTAGAGCGCATGTTCCCACTCTGGCAAGCACCACACTTTTGTATGAAGGAGGATCGCTTCTGCTGCCGATGTTGTCGTTGTTTGAATGGAAGGCTCTAGAAAGGACAACATACACATGGAAGACAACGGCGTTCTGCACAAACACATAGCACTTACTATTCAGAATTTATCTCAATTTTGTAGACATCACTACTCAAAGAATGCACAAAATATTCAGATTTGAAGCTTCAGCTGGTTAACACACAACAATGCGTAACATTTCTACAAATATGGGAGAATCTATGTTATGGGTATTACTCCAATTAAAGGCCGCATGCACCGGAAAAATCACATATGAATTGGATTACAGAGGAACCAAAGAAAACAACAATCTTTTTTTGTTTCTTTCTTTCTGTCGGAAGATCAAAAAAAAAATCAATCTTGGCAACAAATAGAAGGGATGCAATCCAAGAAGAATAGGGGTAAAGCATCTCCTGTGGAGAATCAGATTTGTGGTGAAGATGGGATTGAGAAGGAGACCCAGGAATGCCATGGGTGAACGAACCTGGAAAGCCACGGAAGCGAGGGGAGCCGTCATGGCCTTATAGAGCACCGAGGGCCCCTTGGACACCATGATATTGTGGAGGAGCCTCGTCATGGAGATCTTCCCACCATCTAGGTACCCAACTGGTGGCTACTGGAGGTGGATCCTAAGAGTGTCGAGGGGGTAACCGAAGATGACCCCGGCCATGCCCCCGAATCCCCCCGCCACGAACTCCTTACCCCAACTGCTCGCGAGGAACTCTGGCTAGAACTCCATCACCGCCCACTCCCATACCAGAGCACACCCCCAACCCACCACGCCCGCTCTCATAGAACATACTGGTGGAAACCAAAATCTCACAGAAACTCTGCCTTTCCTTATCTCAGATTCCGATGACCTCGGTATCCTTTCCACCCTAAAAATCATGCCTTTCCTCATCAACCGAGGATTCGATTCCCGGGCACCGATCCCGTATATGAATCGCTTTCCCTGTCAAGACATGGACACAGAAGGAGCACCGTGTAACATGCTGGCCACTTGTATGGAGGTGGTCTGGAGGTTTCGAAGGCGGGTTGGGGAGTAAAGAGAGGGAGGGTGGCGGGCTGGGGTAAGTTTATACTTTTAAGAAGACGCGTCGGGAACGGAGCCTCTGTTTCCTGTCTCGAACAGCTGCAGCAACTCTGCTCCAGGAAGACGTGGACGCCCCGGGTTTTTAAGAGGGATTTATTTATCCCCACCTTCTAGATCCTGACTTTGCACCTAACACACGACGGAGGGAAGAAAGCAAAGAGGGAAGAATCGCAAGATGGCATCCTCTTCCTCTAATTCATCGGGAGATAGAGAGCTTACCCTCCTCCCCAACATGTAGGGGCACTTGAGCGCGTCGGTGAAGAATGGTAAGGTAAGGCCGTGGTCAGTGTGTGTGTGTGTTAGCTTTGATTCAAAATGGATTCTTTTGATTGATTGATTATTCCTTTCTTCTACTATTTCAGTCCATCCCAGCCTTCCCGAGGGCAAGTCATCACTGCGCTATGGCTGGCTCCATGATATATTGGTCATCGTGACACCAGCCATGAGGGTATTTATGCACTAGTGGTTCCTCACGTGCCTAGTCATCATGGGGAAGCGCCTTCATGGCATGAGGTGGAATTGGGAGGCCTTAGGCACGCTGATCGAACTATGGCACCCGGACACTCACACCTTCATGTTTCCTGAGTTTGAAGCCTCAATGCTAGTGGAAGATGTCGACTTCCTATTCTAATGGAGTGACCTAGAAGCAGGTGACCTGATCGATCTCCCCCCTTGGGAGGAAGTCCTGGCAGAGATAGTGCAAGACAAGCGCGAGGTTTGGAGGATGATAGATCAGCAGGGGATCCTAGTCGATCACGTGCCCTAGTGGATAGTGAGCCAAGTGAAGGATAAGTCAGTGGAGGTAGATTGGCTGATGCGTGGAGTGACATTATCCCTTGGCGGGGTATTGCTCTACCCTATGATTGGAGATGTATTGAGGCGAGAGCACGTGTGGCTACTCACTCTCCTATGGATGGGGCGCTCCCTCTCCCAGGCAGTGCTCGCTAATTTACACTACGGACTCACTCAGATGAGTTTAGGTGGGAGCACCATGGGGAGGTTTTATCTACTACAAGTGTTGATGGAGATCCACCTGAGCTTCGACTTCGATGAGAATGTGACTAAAGCTTCCCGATTCTTTAAGAAGAGTGCACTCTACCCAGCTAGGGCCATCTTTGGTCCTGAAGATCAGGTTATATGCAAGACCGCATTCTTGAAGACCCAAGAAGACTGGCAAGATTATTAACTTCCTGCCTGAGGATCAGTTCGTGTTCGTGCCGATGATGTACCTATGTGAGGAATTCAAGATATGCGGGACATAGGAGCAGGAATTGTGGCTAGTAGGAGCTCAGGACTTGGTGTTATACCTGGCCCATCACTATCATCGCCAGGTGGGACTACCTAAACAGATCCCATGGACCACCTCGAGGGTAGCTTTAATTGTGAGGCACTTTTTGGGAACCGAGGAGGATAGACGATGGCTTCAAAAGAGAGGGAAGGCATGGAGGCACCATGCCACCGTGATCAAAGGTTGAATCGATGTGGAGGAGGACAAAGATGAATTGAAGAGGTATATTGACTACCTATGGGGTTTTAGGCCGAGAGTGAATGAGTTTTATATGAGGCGACGCACCTGATTATTAGTGCCTGTTCAACATTTTTTATGTTTGATCTTGTAAGAAAATGAAAAGATGGAATAAAACTATCTATATATATTTTATTTGTTTGATTTTGTGGGTTGTATGGTTGAATGCCAAATATGCTGTTGAACTGAATATGAGAATGTATGCATTTTTCCTTTTTTTTCTCTTTTTTCTTTTTTTTCATTGAATAGGGGAAGGGCGGCCAGGGTGCTGGAGCTCTCTCCCTCTCAGTCGGGTCCTGGCAGTAGGTGGCTCGGGCACTCCCAATCATACACTCTCCATACTCCTCCATGGACTCCCCCGACCTCTGTCGCACATCTCCTAACCCCATAGCCCTCGTCAAGTCTGTACGGGTAATCATCCTACATGGGAGATCGTGCGCTGTGTATATACCCAAGAGACGTTGGGCCATCTCACTATAGTCTGGGAGGGTCACCCCGCTCACGGCCTCACCATCCACCCTCAGCCCAGTGATCCTAGTGATATCCTCTAGAGACGGCACCATATGCCCCCAGGGCATTAAAAATGCCCAACTAGTCCTATCCTATCTCTCTCTCAAAACCTAAATAAGGACTAGGTTAGGGCGTACCGGCTCAATGCTAAAAAATGGACCAAAGCCCATCACCTCCACCCTTGCTCTCTGGAAGGCGGGAAGTCCCTCATAGGTGGCCACAACCTGGATCCATGAGATACGGGTCTGTATCAACCCCTACAGCACAAAAGAACAACAATATACATCAATGGCCAAACACATAATTAAAAATAATAATAAAGAAAAGGGGGTGTCTTTCATTACTTTAAATGGCGACTGGGACAGGGTCTCTATTTTAAATCGCGACTAGGCTGAGGTCGCTTCATTATTAGGACATCCGGGGTCCGGGCGCCATTTCTTTTACATAAACTCCGTAATCTAATTGCTTGTAAAAATATTTTAAAAAAAAGTAAATTGTGACTCCGCATTGGTCACTGTTCAGAGAAAGGCGCCAGGGGTCTGGTCGCTATTTCTCTGCAACCCCTCCACTATCATGGTGCCCATGATTGAGGGTTTTGAAAGAATGAGAGGAAGGGAGAAGGGGTACTCACCGTGCTCGGGAGTGGGTCCATGAACCCTCCCCGCATTGGCCGATGGGGAGGAGGGAGAGCTTCGGTGTCACCGTTGCTACCATGATCTTCAACGTTGTCACCATCGCCGCCATCACCACCGCCTCCTCCTCCTTCCTCTTCTTCTCCACCTTGACCTTCTTCTCCTTCTCCTTCTTCTTCCTCTTGCTCACTCTCATCCTGGCCAAGCTCTAATGTCAGAGCTTCCTCGGCCACCGCGGTAGGAGCCACCTCCTCGTCATTGTGATCCTCATCCAAATCAACCACGACGGGGGCCATTACCCTTTACCGCTTCCCAGAGCCACCAGAACCACCCACGTATGCCATAGCAAGAAGAGAATGAGGGAGAGAAGAGAATAGAGAGAATGGGGGAAGAGGACTACGTCACCACCGGTGGGAGTTTGTTGCAGAAATGGGAAAGAAGGAAGAAGAAAAGAGATTGAGGAGGAAGACGTGGGTGATTTAAGGAAAGAAGTTCTGGCGGTTTCGGTTCAAACGAAATAGCGCCTTGTCTGCAGCCATGATTCGAGGATTAAATGCCCGATTGGGAGGGTGCTACTTGATGAAATTTCTCTTTTTTTGAAAAGAATGGAATTAACGACTGTTAACCTGGCGCTATTTCATTGTGTATGTTTTGGAAAGCGCAGCTATCAGGTAATTAATGAGGTTGTCATTTCAACGGGTGTTATTGAATAGCGACAGGATCTCGGTCGTTGTTTCAGGATAAGGCAACATCGTATGGAGGCGCTGTGTCGGGAGTTAATTAGTTTCTTTTTAAAAAAAACCACGCTGGAAATGGAAGAATTCGCGCCCCTGAGAAAGGTGATGTTCATGGAAATCTCGTATTCTGTGACAGTCGCCATTTTTTGTAAGGTGTAACTGAACCAAGCTATTTTGAGGAATTGATCAACGAAACCCTACGGTGCGTTTATTTCTCAATTCATCGACTCGCGGACTACGCAGTTGCAATGTACTCTTCGCGAGGATCGTTTCAGCTATTTTTACGTATTTTTCTGGATTAGTGCATTTTTGGCACATTTTTTGAAATTTCAAAAAATTAAAAAATTTCTAATTTTCCTTTTTATTTAAACCTAACCAAACCCACCCCACCCTCTCTCTCTCTTCTCTCATGCCATCTCACTCTCTCACTCTTGTTCTCTCATTCTCTCGATCCATCAGCTCCGACTACAAACGGAGGCGACCGTGGGTGAGGTAGCGATGCCGGGAGGCTGTTAAGACGCATGGTGGAGTGAGGAACGGCGTGGATTTGGCGCGATCCCGAACGGTGGATTCAAAGCCGATGGTTCAGTTCGCGTTGTGGTTTTCGACGTGGTTTAGGCACCTCGGCACTCGGTTTCATCGGTGGAGGTAGGGAGATGGATAGCCACTTCGTCCTCTAAGTTTTCCCTGTAATTTTGCGTAGATTGGTGCTCGATCAGGGGAGATCAGGCCAATTTAGTGAAAGACGTAATTTTTGAGGTTTGTAGGGTTCACCGAAAAATGGCAACCATTCGTAGTAAAATTAGTGTCAAATTGACCGCTGGGATGTCAGGATCCCAACATCACCAGTTTCGTGTCGATTGCTCGCCATTTGGGGCCGGTAGGAGTCTGGGAATCCCGGTGACTCGTTTAGGGTCGATTTGTCGAAATCGCCCCGATCTCGCATTTTAGTGGATGCATGTGCCGTTTTTGACTCCAGGTGTGTTGTATGATCATTTGGCTTTGTTTCCCCTGCGCTACGGCATGCATGGGGCGTGGAACGGGCCAATTTGGTCGTTCTACCATTTTACCGGCCGGACTAATTTAGCGGTCCTACCAGAGACCGTTATAAGCATAACGGTCCCTCGACAGACCGTTATGGTTCGTTCATTTTCATCTTTCGACGTCATGGAGCATAACGGACCAGGCCTAGTTCGTTATTTGAGTATAACGCCCCTATCTAGGTGCGTTATATTCAGATTATTTTCGAGGCCTGCTACTATTGTCAGCCCCTCGACGATCGTATTTTCTCGAAGATCGTGTCAGTCGATTTGCTGTAACGGATCTCTCCCTGTGCGTTATAGTAGGTAACGCACCTGTGTGGGTCCGTTACATTGTGTTTGACCGATGTTTGATTGGGTATGGCGATTGATATAACGTTCCTAACCCTGTGCGCCATGTGGCTATGGTGGACTCATTGTGGTCCGTTATATGCTTTTTATCCGTATTAGTGTTTTGGGTCCGTTGGCTTTAAGCGCCTGTTGTGGTGTGTTAAGCTAGTATAGTGCGCCTATGGAGGTCCATTATATTCCCCTTGGTTTGAGGTTTGGTCTGTTGGCCATAACGCGCCCGTCCTGATGCGTTATGTCGATATAGCGCCCTTGTCTTGGTGCAGTATATTGTCTGTTTTAGTGTTTTGGATCTGTCTGTCATAACGCCCCTTCTGTGGTCCATTATAGTAGGTAATGCCCCTATGTTGGTGCGTTATAGTCCTTTTGTTGGCAGTGATGGTCCTTGTTTTGTCCTATGTGTTGGTCAGTCTTAGGTCGTGTTCTAGGGCAGTGTGTGTCTGTTGGTGTTTGTCTGGATCGGTCGGTTTAGGTGACAGGGTGTGGTCTTTTCCTTGACCACGATAGTACCCTAACGACTCAATCTCGAACTGCCAGTGTCCTTGTCTCTGGTTGCGTAGCGACTATGCCTTGACTGTCAGGTTCGCCTAGCTGTTGGAAGAGCACAAGGTTGAGCAGCTCACGACGTTCGTCGTTACCTACAAATGGCAACTTAGAAGCAAGAAGAAGGCTAATCGGGATAAGCCCATTGTCATCTACAAAGGAGACATGGCCCCTCAAGCCCCATCGGATGATGACTTCGGCTGGTCCAAGCAAGTCAACAACACCCCTGAAGTGGTCCATGTGATGGATGACTTGCTGCCACACATCCGGGAGATGTGCCTCAAGCACCATAATCCTTAATGGCAAGGTTCCACAGGGCGTGAGTATTTTCACCAGTTGTGGACCCCTTCCCAGGGCAGGGGGCAACCCCTGTTCTCTTACAAAGATACTAGGGGACCAGGCTACAACCAAGACCCAGACTCCCTCGTCTACTATGCAGTCAGTGTCGTGGGCCCGGTGCATCCAGTCAGTGACCAAGCTAACATTGACACCAAATTCGACAGCTCCGAGGATGAGGAGGAGGATATCCTAATCCCGCTCCCCGCCAGGGCCAGTACCCCAGTTCAAGCACTCAGCGAGTTTGTGCCATTCACCTGCAAGGACATTGGGGCTGAGGAAGCCCCTGGCATCTCCCAGCCAATCAAAGAGCCCAGTTCGGTATACGTTCCCGATGAGGAAGGTTCACAGAACAATGGTCACGAGGCATCGCTAGCTTTAGCAGGCAACTCTAGCCAAGCTTCGATGGCACCAGCTGGTAACTGTCAACCAGGCACTGGCAGTCCAGAACAATCCCAGCCAGAGCCTAGTAGTAGTGATCTTCCAGTTCCTTCGACATCAAGTAGTGGCTTTGGAGATCAAGAAGTGCACGAGGCTGACATTGACGATGAAGATTTCATCGACTTCCAACCCGCTCCTCCCGAGTTGGAGGACGGTGGTCAGGCAACCATCGACGAACTTGTGGAAATCAACTTGGGTGAAGATGAAGCCCACCAGCCAACATTCGTCAGCGCTCTCCTCACTGAGGTAGAAAGGCAGGACTATAAGTAACTCCTGCTCAAATATAAGGACTACTTTGCTTGGACGTACAAGGAGATGCTAGGACTAGACCCCTCTATAGCGGAGCACGAGCTAGCCATTTCTCCCTTAGCTACTCCAGTCAAACAACCACAGCGGTGCATGCGCCACGAGCTGGAACTCCAAGTTTCGGTCGAAGTCAATAAAATGGCAGAGGTCGACTTCATCGAGCCATGCATCTACCCGATCTGGCTCACCAATATTGTCCCGATCAAGAAGAAAAGTGGTCAAGTCTGCATCTACATTGACTTCTGGGACCTCAACAAAGTCTACCCGAAGGACGACTTCCCAGTCCCGATCACGAAAACAAAGGTCGATATGACCACCGGACATGAAGCCTTATCTTTCATGGACGGGTTGTCTGGTTATAACCAGATCCGGAGGTCCCTCAAAGATAAAAATCACACTGCCTTCAAATCCCCTAAAGGGATTTTCAACTACAAGCGCATGCCCTTCGATTTGAAGAATGTCGGCGCTACATATCAGAGGGCCACGACCAAAATATTTGACGAGATGCTGCATAATATTGTCAAATGTTACGTCGACAACCTCATCATCAAGACTAAAAGGCGGGAAGACCATCTACGCGATCTACACCAGGTCTTCGAGCCTCTTCGGCAGTATGGACTCAAGATGAACCCAATGAAATGTGCCTTCGGCGTATCCAATGGCAAGTTTCTTAGTTTCATCATTCGGTACCGAGGAATTGAAGTGGATCCCAGCAAGATCAAAGCAATCTAGGAGCTTCCACCACCCAGCAACCTCACTGAGCTTTCGAGGCCCACCAAAAAAGAGAGAAGGAAACAAAAAAAACTATTGTAGTGAGCAACGGAAGATGTCCTCAAATTCCAAAATCCCCAGGGAGGGATGATGGATTAGCTCCTGCAAATGAGACTCTTTGGTCTACAACTACATTAGCTTCTCCTCAAGAAAGGCAACCTGTCCTTCTGCCAACTCTGCCTCGTCTATGGTCTGGACCTGCTGCTGCTCGATTAGTTTCAGCTCTGTTTCAGCCTGGGAGAGTTTGACGTGCAGTTCAGCTATCCGAGCTGTCAAGGAAGTCTGACGCTGAGTAGAGATGTTGGTAGCATCCTACATCTGCTAGGTAGTTCCTCTCAAGGATGCAAGAGTGGTTTGACACTCCGCCCGTTCAAGCTTTATGACCGTCAGCTGATTTGGTACACCATGGCCGATGAACTCCCTTCTGTTCACATATTTCAGGAGCAAGAGCACTCACTGCGTCCAATCCTCTGTGGGGCAGTCAAAGGCAAATAACGTGCGAGAGAGGTGTTCCTCGAGACCCCTCAACTGCACATAGGTCAGGTCTTGACGGGTTGTCACAGTCTGTCACAGTGTCTCCAGATATTGCCACACTAGGTCACTTGATAACTGCAAACCAAGTGATGGTGTATCGGGGAGCTAAAATTCCACGTGATTGTCGACTGTGACCCAAATATCATCTTTCGACACTGAAGACGATGACAGCATGTCTTGTAAAGCACCTGCGCTGGAGCCGGCCCCAACAATTAGTGCAGTGAAGGAAGTCTCGGTAGTGGCAACCTCTCCCCCAACTTCAGACAAGGGCATTGCACTTTGGGCTTCAATAAGGGGGAGCGGTTGGGCACCATCGCCATCTTGTCCAATTTCCACCAGTCCGATTCCGAAGCAAGGGCTAAAGCCATGGAGACCCTGATCGCTTCTTCCACAATTTCTCCCACTTCTATTTTAGGAGTGCCCTCAGCACCCTAGAATTATTCTCCACCAACAATGAGTTGCTGATGTTCCAGAGCCGCGATCGGCTGGTCAGACCTGGCAATCACTCCTGGCACCTCCAAGCCCACTACTGTGATATAATCTTTGGGGTACCGCAAGGCTATAGGTCTTAGGACAGGCGAGAATGCTGGTAGATCCACACCCAAGGGTGGAAGAGGTATCTTTACGGTCATGGCCGGCAGGGTCACTTCCACCTGAATAGCAGGAGCCTTCAAAAAAAGGGTATAAACACAATATATCTCAGAGGTTAATATAATGATCGATGAGAAGAAGCACAAGACTAAGAAGGGCCAAAAGGAGGGGCTCTCTTACCTCAGTCGGCACCAAGCTCAAATCTCTAGTGGTAGAGGCTCTTATTGTCATCATCCTAGCCCCCTTCCCTATAGAGGGATCGGGCAGCCCGAAGCTACTCCATGTCAGTCGGGGCGGGCTAAAGGTGGTGTAATCACTTTCATATGCAAAAGACACCTCGGCATCTTCAGTCTCTATCTCCACTGAGGGAAACTCCTCATCACTAGAACCACCACTATAGTCCACCTGTTCTGTGGAAGATGAGCTTTGTTCTGGTGCCAGACTCTTTCCTATCAAGGTAGATGGTTCTTCGACTAGATAATCTCTGGGAGGGACATCTCCCTCGACAAAGACCTGATCGGTCGATTCCATAGTGGGAACGGCAAGTGAATGAACTTTGGGAGTAGGCTCACTCCCTGGAATGATCTCCTATTCAACAGGAGCTCCCTCGGCAGCCTCGACAATGGGAGGCAAAGGCGGTTGGACCTCAAATGAAGCTGAAATGAAGATATGAAAATTACACGACTCGACTCAGAAAAATATGACGGACATAATGGAGCCATACTGGCGGGCAACCGGGGTCTTGAAAAAATATGAAGGGCGAGAGATGCCCCCATCTGGAACTGGTGTGATCTGACTCTTGAGGGTGTAGTGGTCACCATCATCGTGGGGTGATACTGAGGTCACCGTCGACGGAATGTCAGGGTCAACGACCCTCGTCGGTGAGGAGTAGAGAAGGTGAGGATTTTTGTATTTTTCTCTTTACCAGCTCTGCCACCCTTGCGGGTTTTCGCCAGAGTTGGCCCCCTTTAACTTTTTTCGGCATGCCCTTGTGGATTTTCATGCTGAGGGGTCACCCAATTTTACCTGAGACGCCCTTTCAGGTATTCACCTCAGCTGGGTTGATGGCAACTTTTGCCCCCAGTCGTCTCCTCGTAGAGGAGGAAAACGACTGGGTCCATCGGGGTATCTCTATTTTTAACCCAATTTTGATTGACTCTCTCTTTTTTTATTATTCTGGGGATTGTTGTCCGTAGCATGGTGCTGTTAAGGGACGTGTCTGGGAGCTGGGGAACGTAAGCGACAAGGTATGGGTTTACCCCAATCTGGAGCTTTGGTTGTTGTGGAACTGTGAGATCGAGCGGTACATTGCCCTGGCTAAATGTGACTGGGGGTACTGGGCTATGGAATACGGGAATGTGCAAAGGCGGAGGTCTGAGGTAAGCTGGGACTGGGTTTTACCAGACTATCGACTGGAATGTCGTATGGAGACTGAAATCGACTGGAAACTGGAGAAGGTGATATGAGGGATGACTGAGAAGTGTTGGGCTACTGGTTTGGAGACATGGATTGATCGGTGATCGGCGCGAGTGTGTCCCTTGGCCTATTGGAAGGTAGGTGAGGACCACCTTGACTGGTGGGAAAGAGAAGTTTTCCCGTTATCGGCTACAGCACCCTTTCGGGTTTATGCCAGAGCCGACCCCCTTTAGGTTTTTTCGACTCGCCTTCACGGGTTTTTACATCGAGGGGTTTTCCAATTTTGCCTGAGGTGTCCTTTTCGGGGTTTCACCTCAGCTAGGTTGTCGGCCTTTTTGCCCCCAACTGCCTTCTCACGAAGGGGGACAACTGGGTCTGCCAGGGCACCTCTATTTTTAGCCCCATTTTTTTATTGTCATTTTTTTTTTGCTTACCTGGGAGCCTGACGACTGGGCTGTGATTGGTGCAGTGGTGCCCCTGGTCTTGTCGTTGCGAGGACGAAGGTAGGAGATTGGCTTCCGAGAACGTCTGACGATGACTCTGGGAGGGGCTCAGCTGGCCCCAGGGCTTGACTAGAGAGAAAGACCAGAAGGGGTGACTAGGTCAGTATTTTGGGAGAGAAGACCAGTTCCACTGGCTGGGACTGGGAGCATATGCCTTAGTCGATATGGCGTGCGAACTCATGTTCTGGCACATGGTACAGCTTTATGTGCTTGCCATTGAGAGGCGGGAAATGTTTGTGGCCCTTATGGTCCATGATCGTGTAGGCCTCACCCTCAGAGGTGTCGTAAATGATGTATGGTCCTCACCAATTCGGTTGAAACTTATCACTGGAATGCCCTATCATGACTTCTCTTTCCTTGATCATGACAAGGTCGCCTTGTTTGAAGGCTACTTGACGAGCTTGTCATAGGCTCGCGCCATGTGGGCCTGGTACATCTGCAAGTGTTTGTAGGCTTCGAGCCGTTTGCCTTCCAGATCAGCAAGCTCTTCCAACCTTCTCTGGTATTCATTTTCATCAGGGCCGGCCAAGCCGGTGTGTACCGCAACCTCGGCCCACCACCCACGAGCCCGAAGACTCTGAAGGGTTAAAGGATGATGTGAGGGTACGTAAGAAGCTAAAATCACCACAGAAATAGCATAATAATTAACCGAATAAGAATGCAGAAATTAAATAAATAACTATACTGCTACAATGTCCAGTACATCTCATGCCCAAATATAAATACATTCAACTGAAAGAAAAGTACAAGTACACGGGATATCCCCCGGCTCTGGCAATTGGCACTAACCCTAGCTAGTAGAACCACGCTGAAACTCTGCCGCGCCACCTGAAGACTCGGCCTCACCTGAAACACGGTGAAATCACTCAGGAAATGAGCCTCATTTCATAGACTCAGTAGGGATCCCATGAACCCCCACCTAGCACGAAAAACAAGGCAAGAAACATAGGCGAGCATGGAAGGTAGCGCTATCTAATAGAAGTACAGTAAAGTCAACAGATAGTAATAAATAAATGAAAAAGTCAACTACACTACTGTACCGTATAGACCAACCTCAGAACGTCAAAACACGAGTCCACACCTGCCAGGAGACAAGAGCACTATCTACTAGAAGAACAACTGGATGCATCCCCTGACGTCCTATACCGCGTCACAAGTGTCTCCCTACTTGCCCCAGGCGGAAACTAAGACACGCAACAAGTACCACGAACAATGACTAGCTAGGGTCGCACTTGTAAGCGCGCATCCTGAGCCCCCAACTACGTGTGCACACATAGACCGTCTGCTCTAGGTCGGGTCCTCTAGGTGGTTTTCCCCCCAACCGAACTCGGGCTGCAAAGGCAAGGGGCCCTACGACAAACCAGCCTAAAAAATGTCTCTCACCAAGTCACGCTCTCCACCACTCCCGGGTGGGTCCGCACCCGCGTGCGCAGGAAGCTACGACTAGTGGACAGGTCACTGGGAGAGCAGACTCTCTAGTTACGAAAAATTACGTCTGAACTGAACAAGTACAAGGATCGCTCCTCGTACCGACATCGACTCACGGTGACACAAACCGAGAATACACCTCCCGGGACCCCACGGCATCCTAACACATGGCCCCCACATGATGCCCAGCATCAGTCAGATCACGGGTCAGAACGTGGATCGAGATCCACCCGCCCGGGACTCGAATTGGCAAGGAAAGAACAACCGATAAACCATACACAGTAAACGGTCCATCATGGGCTGTTCCTAATTAAACGGACGCTTAGTAAACGGTCCATCACGGACTGTTCCTAATTAAACGGACGCTCAATAGACCGCTTCAAGGAATGGAACGGTCCATCCTAAATCACCCTAAGCCATGGAACGGTCACTAAAGGGCCACTCCACCTCAGACTTACACAGTCAAACTCGGACCGTGGGGAACACACATGGTCCCTCTTGGGACCGCTCAGACAGTGAACGGCCACCCACGGGCCGTCCAACTTCTGGACTGAGCGAGAAACACATGGTTGTATTCAGACCGTTCAGAATGCCAACGGTCAAACGACAGGCCGCTTGAGTATCTGAACGATCCCCATGGGGCCGTCCAGTCACCCAACGGCACAAAATATAAATAGTCCAACCTAGGACCGTGCAAGGGACCAAACGGCCAACTCTGGACCACATGGACCCAACACTATGCAACGGTTAAAAAGTAACGATCAGAAATGCCTCGAGAGTCACGCTGGCTCCACGAGGTACACGGTCGACCAATGGGCCGCCCAGGGGTAAAATGTGTTGGGGATGTAATCTCAGAGAACCCGCTCTGATACCAAGTGTTGGGGATGCGATGAGGGAGCAGATAACTGATCCGCTCCGGATTGCGCCGATCCGAACACGAAAGATGTCCGGAACACAAGTTCGGGCACAACGGAGTCAGACACTCGAAGAAAATAGATCCTGGACCTGAAAATAGGATCCAAAATATCCAAAAGGAATCTGATAAGACCCAATAAAGATCCGGGGCATCACAGCCCTCCCCCTTAAAAGAATTTCATCCTTGAAATTTAGGACAAGCACCAAGCGACAGAGGAGAACGTCATAAGCAACTGACAACGCCGTCAGGGCCCCAACCAAACCTTGATATTCGTAAAAATCACGATCTTGAGGGACGCGGCCAGACAATGATCACGGACAACGCCTCGCTCATAACCCGATACACATCGATCCTCAAAGTAGGCATATACAAGAAGGCACAAGTCTGGCGTCACCTCAACTGACACAAAACCAACCATGATCACAAAGAAAACACACTCCTCACCACGAAAACCAACACCACCGGTCAACGCCCACGCTCGGCGGACCAACCAAACGCCATCTTCACAACTCGCTGACCGATCTCACACCCTGCACCAAGGGCAATCAACGCTGAGCTTCCACCAGCTCACACCTGGCAAGTCGGACGCTGACAATAGCACCGGACCAACTCTGCCAGAAGATAACTTCTAACAAATCCCAGATCCAATCCGAGAAAAGCACACCTCATAGTCAGCCACCCAAGGCCTCACTGGTGCACGGCTCATGCGATTCTCGAGCCCCAACAACCAGTATCTTCTGTCTGTGAAAGACCACCCACTGGTCACCAGATACATGTCAACGAGAAACCTCCACTGGCCTAACAGGCACGCTCCAAATCACGATAGGCCATCCGCTGACTCTTCCATAGACCAACACCACATCTCAAGCCAAAGCTCGCTCCGACACCACAATCGACCTCAAACTTCGTGCCAACTCTACCCTCTCAAGGGAGCACGGTGAAACCACATGACAAGATGTCACCTTGCTACGCATGTCACTCGACGTAACACACCAGGAAATCCTCCCCTCCTGGATGCAGACCAGGGATCGCCATGTTCAACGACAACGTCTCATCAGAGGCCTCCGCACACCAGGATCATCCTTCACCTTGTCTCATCAAACCCTTCGCCTCAAAACGATCCAAAAGGATGCCTGTCAATCTCGATTTCACTCTCACCACAAAGCCTCGGGATACAACCTCTTACAATCTGTGGTACACTTCTCCAGAACTGACAAGTGCCGTCTATTACCATAGCAAGCAGGTCGATAACGCCACGACCAATGCACACGGGTCCCCAGACAATAAACTTCCCACCATGGTCGCTCACTTGGCCAACCTCACTAGTCGCTCACGGCAACTAACTGGGACCCATAATCTTGTCAGAGATTACTTCTATAAAAATACGATCTCACCCAAGAACACAACCTCCAACACAGAAATAGGGTACTCATGCGGCAACCACGCCAGCACATTTCCCCAACTCTCAATCCAGCCAGCGCCACAAACTACAATGCCTCAAGCACCAGCACGGCAACAACACATCTCACACAACTGAGACAATCTCACACCGAGGAACCAATCCTCTGACGGTCAACACATCCTCGAAAATCTGCTCGTAGCATTCGACGCTACGATCCACTACTGCGCACTCAGATCCACATGCACAGCCATCACAATGACAACTTGGGATCCTCCATCCTAACAATCCTCTGCAACTCCGCAGGCTCCGATCCACAACACCTCGGAAAACACAACACCAACTGTAAATTCTCGCAAACCCCACCCAACTAGCATGCATCCTTCCCGAGCAGTAGGCGAAGAACCCGGCGCATTTCAAGGCGACACCACTGGTCCCGACCACAACTCCCTTGCCTCCGCCTGTAAAGAGGTCCCGGGCAAGATCGCCCATGAAGAAGTCCCTGGATGAGGCAATGGCTACAAGGCGGTGAGAGGCTAAGTGTCAGAAGACGGCGGCCGCCCAGGTTGTAGAGACAGTTCCCCCGCCACCTCTAATCTCGTCCTTCGAGGAATTCTAGGCTGGTCGGATTGAACCGAGCCAACCCACGGGTAAGACTCCTTTGTCAAGAGCTTCTTCCAGGTGGAGCTTTATTTCTGTGTTGAAATAGGTTGCTTACACCCGGATGCCTTTTCTTTTTGTCCATCAGCTAGGGAGGAACCGATGCCCTCGCCTACCCCCGACGTAGGTGAGGCCTTGGTCAGGTTAGAGCCACCGTCCACTCCAACTCCCTCGCTTAAAGCCACCAAAGGACCTCAAAAGGGGTCACCTGTAGAGAAGGTGTTGGCGGCCGCTAAAATAGCCAGGCGGAAGGAGGTTGAGTGGAGGAGGGTGGAGGCTGTTCGGACCACTTCAGCTTCCCCTCCTCCTTCCATCCCTCTTTCACACAATTTGCCGTGGCTCGGACTAAACCAAGCCGTCCTGCAGGTAAGGTTCTTGGGCTACTGATATTCTTAAGGATTTAGTCACCTCCCAGGGTGAGGTCTCTATGCATGCACAACACACGTGTTTCTTCCTTTCAACCGGTGCAGAGGAGATGCGTTCGGGATTACGCGTGAAGCCTGTGATAGTCTACACTGAGGTAGTCAGCCGGCAGAAATTGGAGCAGAGGAAGGCGGAGGCTGAGAAGTTCGCGGCCGCGTTCGCGGTCGCTCAGGCTGAGCCAAGCCAGCCCACAAGTTAGATTCTCTGACCAGTGGTTCCACTTAATACCTTTTCACCTTGTGGGATAAGGCCTTTATGCGGGTTTGTTCTTTCAGTATCTGCGGAGGAGCCATCACCTGCTCCTACTCTAGATGTGGGCGACGCTGCCGCACATGGGGTTGCACCTTCCGTCGAGAAGACAATCTCTGAGCTGCCTTTGGCCACGGTGACTGAGCGGGGTAATTATTTTCACTAGCATGGCTAACATTTTCATTTGATGGGGGCCCAAAGACTTTCATCTAACCTAGATGCTTTTTCATTTTGGCTGTTCCCGTCGCACCCCTCCCCGAGTGGGTGCGGGCTCGTAAGGTTCCCCAGTTGACAAAGGCATACTCGAGGAAGAGGCTAAAATCTGGGAAGTCCGCACGGAGAGGAGGCTATTGACTCCGAGATGAAGCTCCCTCGCTGGAAAGGGAGGAGTCTGTCCCGATCGAGTCTTCATCGGGCGAGAAGGCAGACTATGACTACTCTTCCGACGAAGTGATTTCGGGTGAGGATTTTGTAAGTGTAAGCTTCTTCATACAGGCACCCCCCTTTGCGGCCAGCCTCTGATCTTGTCTTCTGTTATTTGGTTAACTTACAGGAGCAAATCCAGCCGAAGTGATGGGGACATCCCTGACCACTCCACATTTTGGGGCTCCGGATGATCGCCAGCAGTGCTACATCTTATTCGCCAATTTATTTCGAGTCATATGATGTATTTTTCATTTTATTACAATGTAATTTTCCTTTTATTTGAGTCCACTTCCTAGGTTAATGAGTAATTTACCTAAGTCTTGAGTCTTAGGATTAATTAATTAGGCTAATGGACCCAATTCAATGGGCTAGGCCCATGGGCGCCCCCCCTTCCCTTGCTTTCTTGTTATTAGTCCAAGAGTCAGGGACCTATTTCTAAAATCTAAAAAATTAAATATTTTTAAAACTATAAAAAAATCAAATACTCTCAAAACTCCAAAAAAATTAAATATATTCAAAATCTATAAAAATTAAATATTTTGAAAATCTAAAAACTTTCATCATCTTGAGTTGCATTCATGGCATGCATTGCATCATATTCATTTTCCCTACATCATTTGCCTATTTAATAATGCTTAACCCCTTGACCAAAAATCAAGGACTAGTTGTTTCCTAACTTGCTATAGGCAAGGGGTTAAGCCTAAAACAGATTTAATCTATTTTTTATTTCATGTGTGTGCAGGGACAGGTTGAAGATGAAGCTCAATGTTCTCATCTGTACACGGCCCTTTGTAGACAGTTTCATATCTTTTCGCAGCCTTAATAGCACTGTTCTGTCTCTTACACGATTTCCATAAGACCGCTCCAAGTCCAGAACTTTGAACATTACAACGGTCCTTCATAGGCCGTTCATTAAAATGAATGGTGCCTACCTAGCCACTCCATTCTCTCTTCGGTCTACCTTTAGACCGTTCAAATTTCCAGAGCTTCTATCCTTCGCCCCGTTGTTGAACTTTTGAACGGCCCGACCCTGGCCGTCCATCTTCCTAAAGCGGTTAGCCTCTAACCGTGTATTCAACAGAGTGGTTCATATGGAACCGCGTACATCCCGAGATTTCAATTTAAAAATCACAAAGAAAGGCCAAACTCAAGCTTTATTTAAATCAAACCAACTCATTTTATTCTTCCAACATTCATTTCTTACATGGCTACATCATGAAAAAGAAGAAAATCACTCAATCCTCCGCTGGGCATCCCCGCGAGGACATATCTCTCTCAGCTCTCTAGCATAAGCCCAGTAGGTCTCTACAGCCTCTGCTACCTCTGTTGGTAGGGTACGCACCCTACTAATCTCCAACATGATCAGGGCGCTCCTGACCGCCTGCTTGTCCTCCTCAATCCCGAGCCTCCTCGCCTGTAGTGCAGGAAGGTGGGGTAGTGCTGAAAGGGTAGTCAGAGGAAGTCCAACCTAGAGGTAGCACTAGTGCGGGCTGTACATCGCCAGCACGGTGTCGCTCACGAGCCTCAAGTCCAAGCCTGGCCTCCTAGGTAGCCTAGGAGCCGTGTCGTGGAAGAAGGCAGGGCGCATCACGAATCAATCCAAGGGTAATGTGTTGATGTAGAGGTGCCACTCGTCCCTAGTCTTCTTGTCCGCCATCCTACACTCCACCTGTGGAGAGAACCTGAAGATGCCACCTATGAAGAAGAGGAGATGGCTCCCGAAGATCTGACTTGCTGAAGTGGTATCCTCCCTATAAATGAATTTTATCCTGACACCCATCTAGTACTCTAGGAGTATCATGGAGCCGAACAGTGGACCCCCTAGAGTTGCAGAACTCAGACTCTCGTACAAGTAGGCAAGGATGGCTTGGGAGATGGAAAGACCCTATCATAAACCACTGATGGTGCTGAGGATAGGAGTATCTAACACGTGGTTGACAGAGGGAAACAGGATGGCCCTGCATAGACAAATAGACGTGGCCTTAGCTATGGCCTCATACCACCCACATCCATTCTTACAATGCACTATCACTCACTGGCTAAGGAGAAGAAGATGGATCTGGTGTGGGCCTACAAAGGTGCGGATGTCCTTGCTATCTGGTATGAACTCTCCTAAGATAAGAGCTGGATCTACAGGGGCAACGGTGTGGCACACTAAGTCCTCCTCACCCACCTTGGACCTAGGAAAGGAAAAATAGGTCTCTACCTCCTCTAGTAGGATAGTGGCAAGGAGTTTAGATTGTCAATGGGAGTTGACATGTATGTTGGCCTTAGGGTCTGACCAACCCTATAGTCATAGCTTGATGCTCCCGGCTTAGGGGTCTATTGCCTCGGTGTATACCTTGGGTCATATTACCAATGAGGTCCGGTTATTCTTACCCATTCCCGATCAGCTTGACTTTGTCCACTCTTACGGTATTGCCATCCCGAGGGAGGACCCATATCTACTCCATGAGATCACCATCCCCCTTACCCTATTGGATGAAGGTGACCATCTACATCTTCAAGAACTTCAGATATGGGACCGTGAAATGTGGGAACCCAGTTCGAGGGGTCATACTTTCTTTGATCCCTTGACCCCTTCACTAGTGAACCTCTTGACCCATCATATTCACTCCACTTCTTCCAATAAGTTCACTATTACACCTCTTCCCCACGAGCCGGTCCATATATGCTCATCGAGCCCGGTCATTGGCAAGAGCTAGAAAGTGAATTCAGCTCTCCTAGCGCTCCCAAACCTCCCACACCTCCCAAATCCAAAGGGCCGTCAATGCCTGACTGGTTCATACCAGGGTGTCTAGGAGTCCCCCATGCTGCTAACCTTCGGTTACGTCAAGTGTATGCTTGGCACATATTCGGATGCCCTGGTCCACCATTGCATATGTATGGGTCAGAGTAACAGTAGGTTTGTCTAGGGTCATGTGTAAGTCCGTGTTTTTCTTTATTTGTCTAGTTGACAAGAGTCTATACATACATGTGTCGAGCATAGCGAGTCTGCATACGTCGAGTCTATTCGGTCTCATGCAAGCTTGTGGTGTCAGTCCCTTTCGAGTGTAAGGCGAGTCGGATCATGCGTGCGTTGTGGACTTGCTAGTGAACTATGGAATCAGCTCCTCTTTATCAGATCTAGTCACTTATAAGGAACCAGCGGTGATTCCTAGTGAGTCATTGAGTCATCTCCTTCCTTTGAGAGTGACCCCACCCCGGAGTGTCCACCATTAGCCTCATCCCCACAGTAGCGTGAGCATATAGAACATATACGAGATGAGCAGGTGATGATTACTTGGAGTGGAGCGTACCCACGCTACTTGGTACGGTGACGGATCCGAATGAGACACACGTGCAGCCACTTCCCTTACTTGACGGGGTAGAGTTCTTCCCACCTGGAGAGAATTGATGGGACATTGGACCAAGGCACTAATATTTTTTATTTACATTTATATCGTTTTGTTTGCATTTGTACACTTGGGTTTATTGAGTTTGTAATTGTAAGGCTTTATAAGCTAATTTGTTAGTCCTTAAGGATCTTTGGGTTATTTACAAAAGGCCAGTAGGTCTAGTGGGGTCCCCCACCCTCTCTCCCATTGAGCCACCTAGCTCCTAGGGCCCATGTGGGCTGGTCCAAAGTCCAAGGTGGGCTGGAAGAAGACTATTCTCTCTTGGACCAAGGAGAAGAAAGAAGAAAAATGCCATTTTAACTCTTATAGGTCAAGGGGGCACCCCCCTCTTGTAGTGTTTTTTTATTGTGGTATTTTTAACCACATGGGAGAATAATGGCACTGCTAGGGAGGTTGGCGGAGCAGTGGCAATGGACAGAGCAAGAGAGGGGGGCAGCGACCGGACAAGGGTATCGCTACGGGGGTTGGACGACGATGAGCACGAGGGAGCAAGGAGATCAGCCTGGTAGGCTCTGTGGCGGGGGGGGTAGTGGTGGGGGAAGCAGCGGCGATGGATAGAGTGAGAGAGGGGGCATTAGCCTGGCCGGGGGGTTCACTAGGAGGTGGACAGTGATGGTTGGGGGTCCTCCAGCTGCAGATGGAGGAGGCTCGTTGGCGAGGTGGCGACGGCGTGTGGATGGTCGGCTGCGTGAAGGGGCAAGGATCGGACTGGTTTTGGCGCGATCTCGAACGGTGGATTCAAAGCCGATGGTCGAGCTCACGTTGTGATTTTCGGTATGGATTAGTCGCTTCGGCGCACAGTTTCTTCGGTGGAGGTAGGGAGAAGGATCACCTGCTCTTCCTGCACGTTTTCCCTATAGTTTCATGTCGTTCGGTGCTAGAACGAGTGAGTTTTGGCTCATTTAGGTAAAAATGTGATTTTGAGAGTTCGTAGGGTTCGCTGAAAAATAGTGACAATTTTGATACAATTAGTATCAATGGATCCCTCAGGATGTCAGGATCCCGTTCCCGCAAGTTTTATCGTGATTGATCATCATTCGGGGCCGGTAGGAGTCCTGGAACCCCGGTGACCCAATTTGGGTCGATTCGTCGAAATCGCCCCAATCTCCCGATTCGATGGTTGCATGTGGTCCTTCCGGCTTGTGGAAGGCATTTCTCATCATCCTGTACTGTTTCCCCTGCGTTTTGACGTGAATGGGGCGTAGAACAGGCCGATTCGACCTTTCCTCTGATTTTCCTATCGTGTCGCTTTGGCGGCCGTTCCAGAGACCGCCATAGTCTTTGGCAGCCCCACGATGGACCGCCACATCCCTTGAGTGTGTCGGTGAGTCGAGGCTGGGTGAGTCTGGTGGCCCACTCTTGGACCATCACTTTCTTCTGGCGCCCCTCTGCTGGTGCGCCATAGCCTGGTGGTTCATCAAGATTTGTGTCGATCGGTTCATTTTAGCAGTTCTAGCTCTGACCGCTAGAGCTCTGTAGTGCGTCTACATTAGGCCACTACATGTCATTTGACCGGGTCAATGGGTTATGTCGCTTGGTCCTAGCGGCCAAACCTTCGTGCTTCAGTTCGGTGTAGCGCGCCTCTATTAGGCCGTTACGTGTCCGGTTGTCTTAGGACTATGTCTTAAGGCAGTTAGCAGGGTGGTTCATTCTTAGACCACTAGGTCCGTGTAGCATGTTAATATTAGACCACTATGATGGTTCGATAGGGTGAGTCTGTTCAGGTTCAACTGTGTCTAGCGGCCTGTTCCTTGACCGCCACAGTGCCATGGCGGCCCAACCCTTGACCACCAGAGTCCTTAACTCTGTGGGTGTAGTGATCCCTTCCTTGCCTACTTATGTCGTTAGGCAGTCGAGTTATAGATCACTTATCCCCCAGAGTGTGGTTGTCAGTGTTTTGGATTTCCAGAATCTTGGCTTGACCTCGTGGGTTGCCGTTCCCATGGACGTCTTCTGGTGTCCTATGAGGGCTAAGCTTGTGTTAGAAGGTAGCCAGGAGTTTTCTTGCTTAAAGTAGGATTCTCCTTCCTACTGTTGAATCGTCATTGCCTGGTTCCGGTCAACCCGGGGTGACCCAGTGGTTGACAAGTAACCTTGTATGTCTCGATAGTTCTGTCCAGTTCAAGATGTGGTTCTGGATGCAGTGAGGTATCGTCTTACCTCGTTCTATGTATCCAGATGTGTTGAGGGTTCTTGGTGTTTCCCTCAGGTCTTTGTGAGTCGTTTCTTACGGTGAGTCATTTTCTCTAGCTTAGGCTTAGACCGATTGGTGGCTCGTTCCACTTTGTACGACGATCTTGACTCTGAGTCATGAGACTCAAGGATCATTGTAGTTTCAGGCCTAGTTTTTAACACTCCGGATCGTTGTCGGATCTTTATTGGGTCTTGGCGGATCTTTATTAGGTTGTTCAGATCTTTTTGGGCAGATTAGCAGGGGTGGAAAGAAAAAAATGAAAAAAAATAACTAACGTGGGTTTCTTGGCCTGATTTTTTTTGTGGAGGATGGGGGGGACGTGGGAAACCAAACCTCCAAATTTGGTCGCGATCAGAGCTCCTGATGGAGAGCTAAAATTCACGAGCTTAGACTTTGTCCTGATGTGGACAGAACTCTGGCATGGTGGCGGCGGCGGTGCGATGGCGGCACGAACGGCGGCGGCGGCAGCAGAGAGTTAACATAGAGGATGAGAGGGAAAGGTAGAATGGTTCTCACACCCTAGAAGACCGGAGGAGGAAGAAGAATAGTAGAGAGAGGAGAGAGGGGAGCCCCTTGGGCTGCTCTATCAATTTTCACAAATTCTTCATCATTAATTCTTACAAAACACTATATATGGGTTTATATAGAAGGGGAGGAAGGGGGAGGGGATTGGAATTTCGTGGGAGAGAGGGGAGTGGTAGCATTTTCTTTCCCCATGTGGTCAATTGGCCTAAAAAAAAGAAAATACAAATGTCATTTTAATGGGGGGGCATCCCCTTGACTTAAGGGGAGGCATCTTGAAAATTTTAAGCCCTTTGTCCTCTTGCCTTGCCCATGAAGGAAAGGATCCTTCTAGAAGTCACCTCAGGCATTGACCAATCCCACATGGGCCCTAGGACATAGGTGGACCAATGGGGAAGAGGGTCCCCTACTGGAGCTACTGACTTTTTACAAGAAAACCCAAGAAATCCTAAGGAATCACAAATTGGCTTATGAAGCCTTACAATTACATACATATTTTTCCAAGGATATAAATACAAACTAAAAGGACTCAAATGTAAAATAAAAGTTAGTGGTCTTGCTCTGATGTCCCCATCACCAACCCACCATGCTTGACCCAATCCACCAAGCCCTTGACTTGGGTCACACCCTGGGAGCCATGACCTTGAGCCACATACCCCTAGGTAATGAGGTAGTGCCCCACTCCATACAATCCATCTTCCTAGATCCCTTCGACCTTTTTGAGTGGAAGCTCAAAGGCCACCCCACCACCCCACGCAAGGAAGTCATCTCTAGGAAAGGAATTCATATGTCTTGGCACATCACACCGCTTGACATGATTAGTACATCGGGTCCACTGATTCATGTCACCCAGATGTCAGGTAGGATGCATGATTGGTGCATATTTGGGTGTAACGGCCCTCCCCCATTCAACATCGGTCATATGCGTGTTAGGATCATTTACGGGTGTCCGGGTCCCCCGGCATTTATTACCACTTTCAACGATAGGTTCACCTATGGATGCCCCAGCCCACCTAGGTCCACCAAAGTCTACATGACAGCATTGCATGATAGGTCCACGTATGGTTGCCCCGGTCCACCTTTGCATACCACACAGTTCCCACCCACACTACACTGTAGCTCATGACATAAGCATTTAAGCAAGCATCTAGCAACAGATGGTGAGGTTCATGATGAGCGGGCAAAGGCTCGTGAGCACCACTCGGATTTCCAAGTAGGCAGCTTAGTGATGAAGACTTTGGAGTGTCTCTACCCTAGGGTCACCTCCAACGTGAGGGCACGAGGACTTGGACCTTGCCAACTTTTGAGTTGCTTTGGCAACCCGGCTTACGGGTTGAACTTATTGATGGGTTTTGCGATTTTTCCCATCTCCCACGTGGCGGAGCTGCCACCCCATAAGGGCACCACGGTGGATCCTAGTGAGTGCCTTGAGCCTATACCTTCCTTTGAGTGGGACACCCTCGGAGAGCCACCACAAATCAGCCTAAGAGCCCGACGTGTGCATTAACACTTCTTTGATACATCGGATAGGCCGCAACCATTACAGTACGGATCAAAAGAAATAGTAAAAGTAGAACATCTACTGGTACAAGCTGATCACTCAACGCAAACTCGGCTGGCACTCTCAGGCCGTGCCACTAACTCTACCCAGTGTAGAAACTGGCTCAGATAATGGGATGACTGACCTTGTCTGCTCAAAAAATTCAGAGAAAAGGTACCAAAGGAAGAGAGGAAGAAGAAAAAGGAATAGCTAGAGAAAACCTCCTCTACCAACTCTTTGGACTGACCCTCTACGGGATACGATAAAAAAGAGGATGTTAAAAGGCATCCCACAAAGAGTGAAAGAAAGAGGAAAAGAGGTTGGTCGAAGAACAAAAAAAAAAGAAAAAGAAGGAAACTAGAAGAGCTACCCCTCTAGGGGATGGGATCGTAGGCGGAAAGAAAGAGGGGGAGGGAAGGAGGTGAGGCGAGCACAGGACAAGGGTACGGTGCCTGATGCCCCTATCCGTCCGCTTCTACCTCCCTCCTAAGATAGTCTTGGTGGTCCAAAAGTAGGGAGAAGACATGCCACCGCATGTTGAGCCCTCTCCCAAACTTTTCACTGACTGTTGAGCACTCTTCCAAACCGAAGTAGCAGGAATCTCCCCCCTACTACTGTCTGCATCTTCGTCCTCTAAAGCACCTTCCATATTTCGCCAAGACCGACAACCCAACACTTCGCAGAAAGGGAGAACTGCAAGGGATGGCCTTAAATGATGAAGAGAGGAGGAGACGACCTTCGAGTCCTTTTATAGGCCGAAGGGGAGCTTTTGCCTTAAATGACATTCCCCTCGAAGAAATGTGAAAGGTAGAAACCCTTCCCCTAAGGTGGTTACCTCGTTTTCCCCAACACCCCCACAAGGGGAACAAGCGAAGTGACAAGTCATTCAAAGCATGGAAAGATGGATAGGTGCCGGTGCCATGCCAGTTGCCTGCCCAATCGACACGTGAGATATCCGCAGAGAAAATCGCCGCCCTCCCGAACAACTACAGATACAGTGGTCAAATCATGCCAAAGGTGGTAAAAAGTGGTCAATTCAGCATTACTACCATCAGATATACAAGGAAACTTTTACACTGTCACATTTAAGGAAAAAGAAGGAAAGCTAATACATCAGGCCTCTGGCCCATCACGGAGCTCGGCAGACGAAGGATCCTCAGCACCAGGTGACCTGCCCCCGGCACCCTCGGTGACAACCGATCCGAGCACTGACCCCACTTGCGTGGGAACTGTCTCGATCGCGTGCCCTCCCGAGGCTGACGGAGTTGGAGATTGCTCGAACAAGACGGAGGCGCCCCGGCTTCCCCCTTCACTCGATGACGAAAAAGAAGAATCAGTAGCATCTAAGTTCGAGTCATAACGCTGCCCAGAAGGGAACACGTGTTCCTCGCCCACCTGGCCTTGAGCCTCCATGACAGCCAGATGGAAGCCTTGAGAGAACCCCTTCCACATACCCTGACGGTAGCCCGACTCGTAGTAAGAGAAGGTGGCCCTCTAGAGAGCTGCCTGGTAATCCTATGAGCATTTGTATTGCTCAAGTGCCTCCACCTCGGCTAGCTCCGCTTTTCTCTCAAGCTCGGCTGCCCTCTGCTCCACCTCGGACAGTCTCTTCTCAGCTTTGGCCCGTGCACCCTCGGCTTCCGCCCACTGTTGCTCGGCCTCTTGAACTAGGCCCTCGAGCCCTTCTCACTCGGCCTTCCACTGCTCACTGTGGATATTATTTTCCTATTGTTTTTAAAAACCTTCTGGTCCCTCTAGCCTCTGTCACCGGATGTGAGTTTTTCCGCTAATTTTTCTCTCATTTTAAAATAAATAAATAAATAAATAAAAAATATCTGTGAAAAGAAAATCCCAATACAATACATGCAAGGAGGCTCTCTCCAGTCTCCATCCTCCAATGTTAAGGGGCAAAACCGTCAACATGCCCCCGACCCCCCACGTCCCCTGCGGTGAATTAACTAACGGGCTCAAATCTCCCGTGTTAGCCAGAGGGAAAAAAGGCATCAAGCAGCGGTGAGGAGGGACCTGAGAAAGCTCAAAGAAGAGGCGGCGGTAGCAGCAGCATCAAACAGCAGAGCTCTTCACCCCCCTCCGATGAAGCCCTGTAAGGAGGGCTGTGAGATTGAAGCCCGGCACATCACCTACAAGATCCGCATTCCCCAGAGAACCCACCCGTTCAAGATATGGAGCCGAGACGACGCCGACAGAGAAGGCAAGGCCGAAGAGGAGGAGCAAGAAAGAGACACACTACCTCACTGTTCTCCCACCCACCACCCTCCTCTGCCGTCGCCGGATGTGGAGGAGCAGAGGGAGAGGAAGGGGAACACAGGGATCCGACATGTGCTTAAGGACGTGAGCTGCCGGGCGAAACCGTGGGAGGTCCTCGCCATCGTCGGCCCCAGCGGGGCCGGGAAATCGACCCTGCTGGAGATCCTGGCCGGGAAGCTGGCGGCGCCCGCCGTTTTCGTCAACCAGAAGCCCGTCGACCCAGCCCGGTTACGGAAGATATCTGGGTACGTCACCCAGAAGGACACCCTCTTCCCCCTGCTCACGGTCCGGGAGACGCTCCTTTTCAGCGCCAAGCTCCGCCTCCAGCTGCGCCATGGGCAGCTGGCGGCCAAGGTGGAGTCTTTGATCCAGGAGCTGGGACTGGAGCACGTCGCCGGGGTGCGCATTGGGGACGAGAAGGTGAGGGGGGTCTCCGGCGGGGAGAAGCGGCGGGTCTCTATCGGGGTGGAGGTGATCCACGATCCCCGGGTGCTCATCCTCGACGAGCCCACGTCGGGGCTCGACAGCACGTCGGCACTGCAGATCGTCGACATGCTCAAGGCCATGGCGGAGGTGCGCGGGAGGACCATCGTCCTCAGCATCCACCAGCCCGGGTTCCGCATCGTCAAGCTCTTCAGCTCCGTCCTCCTCCTCGCTGACGGCGAGGTGCTGCACCACGGCACCGTCGACCAGCTCCAGGCGCACCTGAGGTCGGTGGGGCTGCAGGCGCCGCTACATGTCAACGTGGTCGAGTTCGCCATGGACGCCATCGACACCCTCCAGCAGCAGCGGCGGCGGCAGCTCCTGCAGCAGCAAGGGCAGCAGGAGACGCAGCTCCCAGCGCCATCCCAGCAGCAACAGAGGAGGGGCGAGTGGGGAGACGGCAGGAGGGACCGGTGTACACTGCAGCAGCTCTTCCAGCTCGCCAAGGTGGCGGACGAGGAGGTCCTCGGCGGCCGCGGCGCCTTCGACGACCCCAGCAGCTTCGACTACGCGAACTCCAGGCTGGCCGAGACCGCCATCCTCACGCACAGGTACCTGAAGAACGTGTTCCGGACGAAGGAGCTCTTCGCATGCCGGACCATCCAGATGCTGGTGTCGGGGTTCGTCTTAGGCTCCATCTTCAACGACCTCAGAGACGACGCCCTCGGCGCGAGGGAGCGCGTGGGGCTCTTCGCCTTCGTCCTCACCTTCCTGCTGGGGTGCACCACCGAGGCGCTGCCCATCTTCCTGCAGGAGCGTGAGATCCTCCTGAAGGAGACCTCCACCGGCAGCTACAGGGTCTCCTCCTACGCCATGGCCAACGGGCTGGTCTTCCTCCCCTTCCTCCTCATCCTCGCCCTGCTCTTCTCAGCGCCGCTCTATTGGCTGGTCGGACTCAACCGGGGGATCGCCCCCTTCCTCTACTTCCTCCTCCTCATCTGGCTTATCCTCTACACCGCCAACTCCGTCGTCGCCTGCTTCGGCGCCCTCGCCCCCAACTTCATCGTGGGCAACTCCATGATCTCCGGCACGCTGGGGGCCTTCTTCCTCTTCTCCGGCTACTTCATCCGGAAGGAAGCGATGCCCAGTTACTGGGTCTTCATGCACTACGTATCCTTGTTCAAGTACCCCTTCGAGGGCTTCCTGGTGAACGAGTTCGCGGACCCTGAAAGATGCCTGGAGTACCAGGCAGGTGTTTGCCTGGTGAACGGGGAGGAGGTGCTCCGGCAGGTGGGCTTGGGGGTCGAGAGCAGATGGAGGAACGTGGCCATCATGGTGGGCTTCATCTTGGCCTACAGGTTCCTTTCCTACATCATCCTCAGATGTAGGTGCAGGTGCGCCCAGAGGGGCGGTCTCAGAAGAGGCCTGGCCAGCTGAAAGAGGTGGCTTGTTCTCTCCCTCTCCCTCTCCCTCTACCTCCTTCCTCCATCTCCCTCTACCTCTAATCTCCCTGGGCCTCACATTTCCCTCTCTCAGAATAATTATGTGAATCTTGTCATCCGTACACTGTTTTTGTTTCTGAGTTCCTGCCTTCTATAAGTGTGACCTTCTATGGTGTCGAGTGCTAATCAAAATTTTTCTTCTCTTTCTTCTTCTTCTTTTTTTTTAACAGATCACCCTTCCAGCACCCAACTGGCGCAGTACCGGAACCTCTTCCGACATGTGCAGAAACCCCCTCAGTTTGAAGCGGCACAACCGGCTCCTACCACGACTCCTCTGCCAAAGGTGAAGAAGTGGTCTCGGGCAAAGTCACCCGTGAAGGAGGCGTTGGTTGCTGCCAAGGTGGCTGGGTGGCAGCAAGCAAAGCGGAGGAAGGCAGAGGCTACTTCTTCTTCCACGGTCGCCCCTCCGATGCCATCAATCCCATCCTTCGAGGAGTTTGCCACTGCTCAGGTTGAACTAAGTCAGCCTGCAGGTTAGGTTCCTCAGTCATTGGTGTCTTTTGAGGCTTATCTACACCTCAAACGAGGCCGTTACACATGTATATACATTTTTTTTGAGCCGTCGTAGAGGAGCCGTCACTCGTATCCATCCATGGAGTGGGCGAAGCTATAGTCCCTGGGGCAGTGCAGCCAGTTGCGAAGATGCTCCATGAACCACCCCCTGCTATAGAAGTCGGAGGGGGTACCTGTCTTCATCAGCTCAATTGATTTCTTTCATCTTTTAGGAACCCACACGCCCCATCTGATCTAAATCGTCCCTTGCTTGGCCGGCATTAATGTAGCTGCTATCGAGTCGGCGGTGGCCCAAGTAATTCGCCTGATGACACACACCTTTGTGAGGAAGAGGCCAAGGCTTGGAAGATCACCACTATCGGGCCCACGTGAGGATGTGCTGGCCATCGACCTTGAGGTGGAGGCTTCCTCACCGGTGAAAGAAGCATCCGTACCGACTAAGTCCACATCAGGTGAAAAGGTAGACTATGATTACTCCTCCGATGAGGTAGCTTCCGATGAAGGCATATTTTGGGAGTCAGGACCTCCTGAGCCGGTCTTGAAAGCCTCTCTGCTGGTCACTTCTTTAGGCTTGGTGGGGAGGACTCTTGTAAGTATGAATTTGTTTACACGGGGCTTCCCTCGGAGCCGTCCACTGATGATATTTCTATTATTTCTTGAACTTCAGGAACAAACTCTACCGATGGCCACAGAGATACATGTCCTGGATGCACTGGTCGCCCGACCAGAGGGAGTCACCGCAGGCTTGGACAAGCTCACGTCCTTGGTTGAGGTCCTGTGGTAAGAGGCGGCCGCAAAGACTTCTGTTATTCCCGTGCTGGAGACTGGGACGCCATCACAGGTAAGGGCAGGAACAATTGTAAGTATAGGCTCTCCTTTCTTGAATCTTCCCTAGGGCTGCTAATTTATCTTTGAATTGAATAGGACGATGCTCTCCAAGGGATTACAGGGGCTCCTGGGCCGATGGACGAGCCTCTGGAGGAAGGGGAGATAACACCGGGAAGCATCTAGTTCTGGTGGTCGAGGTAAGCATGGGGACCTCTTGGCTCCGCTTTGTCTCTTCAAACTTTGATAGCTTGCCTTGCATGGCAAACGACTGACTCTTGCTTTGCATGGCCAGGCGACGACCTAGCACTTAAAGGGAAACCCAGGAATATTAAACCTAGGCTCTGATACCAACTAAACTGTCACGCCCCGATGCGAAATATCGGGACGTGCAGTATGCGGGCACGCGAGCAAGAACGCTAAATGCTATTCTAAGCAAATTCAATTCATCAGAGTAATGAAAAGTGATTCTATTAAACATGAGATACTCTAATTTATTACAATATCCATTGACACAACATGACACGATTCGTTCGTGCCGCCAACGAGCCACCGCGAGCCTTCCTTCGAGTTGTTGTCCAGATCTGTTGCTTGCTGGATACAGGATGGATGCAAGAATTCTTCCTCCCAAATCCTAGATTTGACGAGGCTGAAATCTTCAGGGTAGGTTCCCCACGTCACCCCCACCCTCCAGAAAAAATCCCCACGAATTTAGAGTTTCATTTCCCCCACGTTCCCCTTTTATTCCCCCAACCCACACAGATCTGTCTCTGTGCAGATCTGTGTTCCAGAACCCTAGTTCTTCCCCCTTTTGGCCCTCTTCCCCATTTCAGAACGAGCCCAAAATTGGACTGGGACTTCTGCCCATCCAATCCCACCGCCACAAATTCTCCCACGATTTTTAGCCACCTTTTCCCCCTCCTAAAAATTATTACTCAGGGTAGATCTAGTTCTGCCTCTATAGACCAGATCTGACCCCCTATTTTCCCTATAAAATCACCTCTATAAAATATAAAAAAATTATAGGCCAGTACAATGGGTTCAAAATTCCTTCCCTAACCTGGCGACGAATATGTCTGAGAGAGCTTTCCAACGCGCTATCCTCACGTCGATCTGATGTCAGGGTTGATCGCAGCAGCCATTCTTGCTGGATCGCGTAGGCCAGTTCCTGAAACGGGCCAGCAGAAAAGGAGCCAAAGTTAATTCTTCCCAACATACGCCAGTGTCAAATAAGTACTCGCCGCTCACAGAGATCGACCAGGGACCTACTGCCATCGTCCCAGTGGATCGCCACCCCCAGAAGCCCTCTGGAAGATGATGCCCCTTTGGACGTTCGTGGTTGCTGTCCTATCGACCAGCAAGCCACCGAACCAGAGCCGTCGCCTGTAGCCACCCGGGACCCATCAACGTGTTGCCCGCCAACCCAAGTTCAGTGCTCCCGGAATCGTCGTGTAGCCTGTTACCTCCTTGCGTGGAGTGGGCCCTTATTTTACTACTGTAATTAATATTTTCACTGTACCGGGAGTTACGGGACTTGGCCGGGATGCCTTCCCCATGCCCCGAGCATGGAGGTACACTCTCCACCCCCCTCGTAGTCGTATTTGCCTTCCTAGTAAAAGTTCTTATGCCACTGCTAGAGAGCATGTTAGGATCCTAGCTTATATATCATTTAAATCACTGCTGCGAGAGAGAGAGCGAGACCTATCCCGTGACTCGATCTAGGCACGAGAGTGAGTAGACCACCCCTACTCGTTGTCGGTTTCTCAACCGTGCAGGTCCCTACGCTTCCCTCGTTAGGGGAGAACTGCAAGCTTGCTTAGAGTCCAAGGTCCGCATTCAAATTGACGTCGAGTCGTGTCTCATCCCGCATCATCCACACTGTGATTATTCAACTCCCATGGACATAAGTACTTTCGGGTGCTCCTCCTAGGACCAGATCGGGCCCTATATGGGCAGGTATTGGGTCATGTGTTTTCGACATCCACTATAGTTATAGCCAATATGAAATTTCAAAGAAATAAGCTTTGTAGGAACTTTTAAGGTAGATCTTATGGAATAGGAATTGAAGAATAGAACTTATTACGTAGGGACGTACTATGATAACACGATATAATCACGATACACGTTGAAAGCTGGGCGGAATTGGCTCCCTAGTGGGTGCCATGATATCAAGAATAAGCACTCATATGTATATGGCGATGGGGTCATCACCATCCGATCCCGCACTCAGGGCCCGTCTCCTCGCCGCAGGGACATCCAGCATGGTCTAGTTATTTATCTTCAAGTCCTATGTAATTTTTATTTGAGTTATTTTGATGTAATTTTCCATTAATATATGCTTGTGTGTTTAGTGCGTGGTAGGGATCCACGTGACCCCTACTAAGTCTAGCTGTGACTCACCCTTCCTTCTTATAGGTGAGTCGTCCCAGTCGTCCGCCGGTCCTTCGCGAGTTTTTGGAGACCGTGCTTAGAGCGCCAGTTGGTCTGTCAGTCCCGGTGTGCTTTTGTCCGGGGTATACGCCGTGTAGTTGTACAGTGGGACTGTTGTTGTTGTTGTTGTTATAGGTGGTCGGACTTGTACATTTGTAAATTCTGCACTATCATTTATAATTATCACTATGATATATTTCTTTTAATTACTTCCGCACTTTAATTTAATTTCCTACTCAAATTAATATTACGCGCGGTGTAATTCCAATTGTTTATATGCCTCCTCAACAATCCCCACTAACCCTTCAGGGGCCTCATCAGCCTCTTGGGTGGCGTCCCCAGTTCTTGGTAGTAGTAGTCCGATACTTGTATCGGGTTATCGGTACCCTAAGCTCTGGGTCGTTACAGCCATAGAGTCCGATTCCGAGCTTAGTTTCCATAGGCTCCCGAGCATGATTGCATCGAATTCCGAGCTTCAACTTTAAGAGGTCCGAGCTTGCTTTATGGAGTGGAGCCCGAGCTTATCTTGGAGAGGTCCAAGCTTTATTCTCATGAGGTTAGAGCTTCGGCTAAGGAAGTCATATCTTTGTCTTGGAGAGGTCTGAGCTTCATGCAATCCAAGCGTAGTCATGAAGACCGAGGCAATTGAATGAGGCCTTAGCTATTTGTCAGCCTTGCCTAGCTATTTGTCACCCTTAGGCACTGGGAGCCGTCGCTTTTATCCTGTTTATTTATGCCTTGAAAGCCATCGCCCTGGAGTTATTTGTCACTGTTAGCCTTTTATTTGTTACCCTTGGAGCGCTATTTGTCACGGCTAAGGCACATTTGTCACCCTTGAGCTATTTGTCTCTTCTGAATTTGCTCGACTCTCGGTTCTGTTCAGTACCTCGACTCTCGGACTTACTGCTTGATAGCTTGACTCTATAGAGCTTGAGTGTCCATTTATGTTATAGTAGCTCGGCTTGCCATTCAAGCTACAGTTGCTCAACCAGAACTTTGGGCATGCTACAGTTGCTCAGACAGAGGTTGCTTTATCAAGTCCGAGCTTAATCTAAACCTGTGCATTGAGACCGAGCTTAGTTCAAGATAGAATATGAAGACTGAGCTTGATCATGAAGGACCGAGCTTGATTCGTCCGAGCTTTAGACAGGCCCAACTCTCTGCCTTAGCTATGATCGCTTGGGTAGAGCTTTGAGATCTATTTTTCACCCTTGCTCATCTATTTTACACCCTTAAGGCCTCATTTGTCTGCCTTAGCAAGCCATTTGTCACCACTAGTCACTTTGTAACTGTTGCCTTAAGCTTCTTTGTCTCTTGCTTGAAGGTCGTCACTTTTGTCTTCTTGGTGACCTCTTTCTCACCCTTAAGGCTTCATTTGTCCCCTGTAAAGTCCATTTGTCACTAATACTTGGCATATTTCACCTTTATACACATATGGTTGGCGGGTGGCTTAAGGATGACTAGAGTCGACTCAAAAGCCATTAGGAGTCCACTCCAAACAGCATAATCAACTAGAACAGCACAGTCCTTTACTCCTATGTGTAAGCACATCAAAGCTTCCTTAATTAAACTAACTTGAGCTATTGGCTTTTGTCTTCTCGTGCTTGACCTGAGCTACATATACTTTGACATCTTCAAGTGCATATCAGGCTCATCAATTTAGATATCATCAAATGTAAGTTATATGTGAATAAAAGATGGAGAAATTTGGCCATGAGATGCAGACGGCCTCCCCATCAAGAAGATGCAGTTCAAATATGCAAACAAAACCTCAGAAGAGAAGTGCTAGAAAAGATGATCGGCTGAAGGTAGCTGGGGACGCAGCGGTCGTCCTCGTTTCTTGCGTGGCACGGCGACCTAATATTCCACACTCACCGGCTAACTCGCAAGCTCGCCGTCTAGTTGTATGCCATTAAAGAAGGACAAGTTCGTCTTTGAGATGGTATGGAAGTGGACATGCGTATTGACACATAAACGGGTGATGAGATCAGACGCGCCTTAATTCGAAGGCATGGATAACTTCAAGGTACTGGGAAGGTGCTTGCCATAATGAGAGAGCGTCGAGGGAGTGGGGCGCGTTGTTTCTTCTGTGCCGTGGGAACGCGGCTGCCAGTGTGGCCGGCTTATCCGGATGCAAAGCACTGCATGCGTCCATGAACACGCATGAAGCCCGTCGAGAGATCACTTCTTGCTTTCATCTTGTTGCCCCTCCGCGATCATGTCGTACTCGTGCTAGTGGACGCCTTCCTTGGCGTGTGCAATGACATTGCTTTGCTAACTTTGGCATTACGCGAATACGCGATGTCGTCTTCTGCTGCAATCGTCTGGAAGTGGATCGGCAGCATGCGAACAGTCTTGGGGTCTGGACCCTGCATCGGTCCCTGGCGTGTGGAAAGGATTTATAGCGGTCGAGATCATTGATCGTCTAAATCACGATATACATTCTTTGAGATTTTTTTGATGGGGAGGAGGAGCGTCGTCTCAGGAGGACTTGGACCTGTAGCCACTAATGAATGGTCAGAAGTAGTCCTGTGCGATTTATCTCGGGGGATAATTCTCCAGCATTCAAGTCGGGTAACGGTGGAGGAAGAAGGTGAACTTTCGTAAGAGGAGGAGAGCGATCAGAGTGAATGAGCAAGGGCTCGAGGGAGTTAGGTTACGCATATCTCCTGGCCGCTAGGTCAGGATCCTATTTATGTTGTCACCTTGATTGATCATTGTGTTGTCGTGATCAGAGTAGACGTGAGCCGTCTAACTCGTGTGCGTGATGAGACATGGAGGGATGGGCATTGACTCTCCGTCTCTTTGTCGGACGGGTAGTCTCACCATTAATGTGACAAGTTTCATCGGAGAGGACGTGAGATTGCACTGTCAGGAAAAATGGATGGACGACATCGATCCTCCCTTAGCGCACTTCTCGTTGTTAATGTGCTGTCGAAGATGTGCACTGTAGCTACTGTCGTGGAAGACGCACATGCGTATATACGGCACCTGTGCTAGGGTAGGAGACGCGCTGGGCCGTCACGTGGAGTAACGGGCCCCGAAGAGATGGGTCTCCGTGGTGGGCCGAATGGACGGGCGCTAATGAGGTGAGAAGATATGCCCTCCTCAAGATTATTTTTCATGGATAATTAGGAGGTCTCCTAAACGATCTAATTAGATCACCCTTATCACACAATCCTCGTATTATACATCATGGACGAGTAGGGCTACTGACATAGATTGGTACATATGTTATCGTAGTTGGACGGCCACACCATAATTAAGCTAGCAATAATATTCGTTCGCATCCAATCCGTGACTTACCCAACCTCAGTGCGATGTCGCACGATGTTTGTGTGGTTTTTATCACAAGTTAGTGCACAGGGAAGGTTAGAGTCAAGAAATATGCATGGTTACTTTTCCCTTATACCTGGTTAGTATACTAATATCTTGTGATCGTAGAAGAAAAAGATTTTTACATGTACACCCCTATAATCGTTTGATTTCGACAAGATCGGTCAGCATTCCCTTAACCTAGACCTTTCATCCTCGTTAATAAACAAACCTCCTTTGCCTTGACATTTAACCAATGTCGATGACCCTTGTCATCATCGGCAAGATCGGTCAGCATTCCCTTAACCTGGACCTTTCATCCTCGTTAATGAACAAACCTCCTTTGCCTCGACATTTAACTAATGTCAATGAACAGGCCAACCTTGACCCTTGTCATTATCAGCAAGATCAGTCAGCATTCCCTTAACCTGGACCTTTCATCCTCGTTAATGAACAAACCTCCTTTGCCTCGACATTTAACCAATGTCAATGATCAAACCAACCCTGACCCTTGTCATCATCGGCAAGATCGGTCAGTACTCCATTAACCTAGACCTTTCATCCTCGTTAGTGAACAAGCTTCCTTTGCCTCGACATTTAACCAATGTCAATGAACAAACCAACCCTGACCCTTGTCATCATCGGCAAGACCAGTCAGTACTCCATTAACCTGGACCTTTTGTCCTCGTTAGTGAACAAACTTCCTTTGTCTCGACATTTAACCAATGTTGATCAACAAATATGTCCTGATCTTTGTCATCATCGGCGAGACCAGTTAGCATTACCTTAACCTGGACCTTTCATCCTCGTTAACAAAAAAGTCCCCCTTTTACTTCGATGATTATCCAATGTCGATGAATAAACCAATTCTGACCCTTGTCATCATCGACAAGACTAGTCAGCATTTCCTTGGCCCGGACTTCCCGTTCGCTACTAACAAACAAGCCCTCATCTATCCCGGACTCGTTCTATGAATCAAGTTCAAAAAAAATGAGGCTTAAAATAGAGGTGCCTTGCCAGACTTACTCGTACACTCTGAGTAAGGGCAGAAATGACTATAACCCAACTGTAGTGAAAGCCCAGAAGGGTACTGCAGGCAAAATCGGGTATCTCGTCATGTGAAAACCCGAGAGGGCGCGTGGGCAAAAATAAGAGGGGGCTGACTTCGGCAAAAACCTGAAAGGGCGCTTAAGTCAGTAATGTGACTAAAAAAAAGAAAAAAAAAGGATGATGAACAAAAATTAATGAATGAATGAAATCAATGAAATGATGGTGGAAGTGGCATTATTTTCTCATCCACCATCCGAGTCCCATGGAAATCCCGTGTGTGATCGGGAAGTCAAATCTCACCGTCATAGGCCTTACACGTAGGTGATGATACACCTTTTGCTTTGACATTCAACCTATGTCAATGAATAAACCTGACCCTCATTTTTTGTCACCATCGGTGAAATCAACAAACAAACTATTGGCCCAGACAAAAGACCTAATGGGGGGCCTACCTCTGCCGGTGACCAAGACCACCATCGTCCGTTGACTCCCCTGGCCAGCTATGGCTGCCCCGGGGGGGTCAACTGTGACCCCATCTGTGAATCCTCTTCCTTCTCCTTCTTTAGTTCCCCTGTCGGACAAGGCTTCTGATTCTTCCCTGCTCGTTTGCTGAGGTCCTTGCATCTTCCATGAAGCCGCCTGTGATTCAAGGTCGTGTTCACGAGCCTGCTTCAACAGATGGTGGAGAGCCGGCCATTTTCTTCAGCAGTGAAGAGATCATGGCTTCTCTTAAGCCTTTTGCTTTTACTCTGGTGGCACGCACTCCTTTTGGTAGGCCGGCTTTCCCTGACATCAGAACTCATTTAGCTAGCAGATGTAGATTTAAAGAAGACTTCCTAATCAGCACGCTGGATACGCGGCATTTACTCCTCCGATTTTGAAACTACGATGATTACCTACATCTTTTTCTTCGGGAATCAGGGCATTTTCGCCTAGGCTGTAGGCCTCCATCCCTACTCCCCGAGGATGCTTCCGTGCATGGATGATCCCCCTCTACCGCAGAACCTATCAATAAACATAGCATTATACAATACCCCAGTTACACACCCAAAAAATAACAAAGTAAAGATGGGATGTGCTAAAAGAAAGAACCTTACCTAAAGCCTCGAAGGGGATCAATGGCAAGGGTACCAGCTGCTCCAACCTCAGCGACAGTGCTCAGGCTGCCTTCGCGATAGCCTCCCAAATGTCCCTCAGAGTGTGGGCAAACTCGATCTGGGACACAAACTCCACGGGCCCAGCTGACCCGATCGCATGGCCGATATGTCACCTCCAGTCATCGACCACTGTGTCAGCAAAGCTCCCATACGAAAGCACCCAATCCAGCGAACCTCTTCTCCAGAGGCCGCAGTTGGCCAAGAACTGGGCCCACCAGGTCCTAGGTGCCCTCGGTCGATGCACCTTCATCCCAGTCGCCATCGCCATTGTCGATACCTATCTCAGGGGCTTCAACGTCCCTCTGTTGCCTCAGCTCCTAGATGAAGAGCCCCGACTGCTCCGGGGCCACTGCTCCACACGTCGCACGATCTCCCGATGAATTCGAGTGACGCGGGTCCTTAAGTACCCATCGTCTAGTGGAATGGGAGGTAGATCCTCCTTCAGCAAGTGACTCTCCTCTGCCTTTCTGATCACAGAGGTCGTCTGCTGATACAGGTGGCTGTGCTCAAACCACCACCTAGCGTAATGGACGTTGAATCGCCCCTGGCGTCCCTGTCCCGACATCAGAAACTACTCCGGTTCCCGGCGGTAGTAGAAGTCCCACCGCGTAGCCGCCAGGAGGTGGGTGTCCTTCCCTCTGTACTGCCGGCCCGTCAAAGGAAACTCTCGATTCGGCGGGATCCCCTGGTCGTACCCAAAATTCCTTGCGAACCAATGTGGGTAGTATTACTCTGAGGAACTCGTCGCAGACTGGTGCAACGTCAACACCGTCGACTGGGTACTCACCACCCACTCTGTCTGTGGCCCTGCATTTGGCACCCCCTGACCGGGGCAGGCGCTGGATGCCCCTCTACCTAATGTTCCTAGAAAAAGGCCGCAGTCTCTCGCGACACTGTTAAAAGGTAATCCCTCCTTGCCCCGGGCGAGTAGGTAGCAAAAGGCTCTCCTAGCCCCCTCCAGCTATGCCTCGGTGTCTCCATCAGGCGGTCTAGTGAAGCTGAACAAAAGTGGTGCCGTCGGATTCGCCATAGTCCCTTGTGTCACTAGCTCCGAAAGCAACAATCCAATCCACGCACTGAGGTAGTGGGTCGGTAAGAGAAGGCCTCTCTCTCTCGCCATCGGGTGTGCCGCCAGAACTCCCAGTCCTTGATAAATGTTGGCCAACGTAGTAGGAGCCAAGGCCAACTATCATCCCTCCGCCAACAAGCAAGCCAGCCATAACAACTCGGCTCTCAGTAGACCATCTTCTCTGTGCGGGACCACAAATGTCGTCAACCAGTACGCCAAATATGCGGCAAGGTGTGTCACATCTGGCAAACCATGGGGATTCCGCCCCTCCTGTGGTGCATATATATATCTGGTATAGGTCCGAAAATGTAGCTCCACCTCAGTGTACTCCTTGTTGAGTAGTGGATGGCAGATCTAGAGGGGAGGGGTGAATAGATCTGCCCCTCTTTTCGCAATGCAGCCCTCTTTATACCTAGTTAAAACAAGTTGCAGCAGAATAGAACTAGCTAATCGAATGACAATATGATTTACTTGGCAAGATGAACTAGTGCTAAGGGGTGACTCCTAGACCTATATGGATGGACCGATGCAAGTTGAGGACCCTAGACTTAAACCAATCTCCAGTATGTGGCAGAGGCTTTAACCCAAAGGTCCAACTCGACACGAGGGGCTGCCTTGCGGATAGGCATAACCTAATCTTCTAGTAACGTCTTTCGATATATTGGAGTATTGGGATGTAATGTAATTTAAAACACTTTTTTTTTCTTTTAAAAATGACTACCCTAGACTCAAACTGGCTTTGATACCAATTTGATGCGGGACGACTACGAGACTTGACTCGAACTTGTTGTGACCTTAGACTCTATAGGACGACGCGACTAAATAGACGATGCGACTAGCAATAACACTTCAACACGCGACACCTAAAAGCTCCAGTAGAGGTGAACATGCCCCCAAACAAGAAGCTCTAATTCACAGTCGTCCCCTGCATGGAAACATGTCAGACGGAACGGTTGAGTAACCGGCTTTGAGTCTCGGGAGGTCGGCTCACTCTCGCGCTCAGATTGAGTCGCGGGACAGGTCTCGCACTCACAACTCACAGCGGTGATTAAATATGAACAAGCTAGGAAAATAACCTACTCACATGCAGCGACATCTAGGGTGCATAATAGCTAAGCAATGTAAGATAGAGGGGAGGCGGGTGTACCTCGACACTCGGGGCGTGGGGAAGACTTCCCGGTCGAGATCCGTGGCTCCCGATACAGAATTAAATATTAAATTACAGAATTGATTCTAGGCCCACTCCATGCAGGGAGGTAACAGGTGACATGTGGGGTCCGGGAGCACCAGTCTCGGGTTGACGGGCAGTAGTTGGGGATGCTCGAGTGGGCGACAGGCAATGATCCCGATTTTACGAACGGCGGTCGGTAGGGCAGCGGTGGAGGACCTCCAAAGGGATGACAATCTCCAGTATGCTTCTGACAGCGGTGGACCACCTAGACGATGACAGGGGGTCCCTGGTCGACCTCTGGGAGAGGCGGTTGCTGAGTCACCTCCGGCATATTTTCCAAGGAATTCCTATGGTCGCCCTTTCTTGCTATTTTGGTTCTAGACAAAGTTGCGCGCCTCCACGAGAATGGTCACCACGGCCAGGGATGACGTCAAAATTCGGCAGGGTTGACACCGTTGTGAAGCTATCTCCGAGATCTACGATCCCGAACTAAGGAAGGATTTTTTATGAGGGCAGAACCTTCAGTGTTGGAATTTAAGTATGACTGGTTCACAGATCCAGGACAGATATGGCAGGAGATCTAACTGGAAACTTGGGTTGACCGGGGGGATGGTGATGGATATGGGGTGTGGGATTTTTATGGATGAGAGGGGAGGTTATGAGGGGTGTGCATGAATTTTATGGGGATTTATGGAGGAGGTTTGGATGGCGGGTTGGATTTTATGGGGGAGATGGGATCGGATCTGGTCTGTAGAGACAGAACTAGATCTACCCTGAGTTTTAATTTTATGGAGGGGGAAACGTGCTTCAAAATTCATGAAATAAATTATGGAAATGGGGGTTGGTGGGCAGAATCTCCAGTTCAATTTTCACCCCATTCTGAAATGGGGAAGGGGGCAAAAAAGGGGTTAGAACTGGGTTGCTGGTTCACAGATCTGCATAGAGGTAGATCTATGTAGGTCTGGGATCTAAAATGGAAAGGGAAATGAAATGAGGCTTTAAATTCGAGGGGATTTTTCTAGAGATGGAGGGGGACGTAGGAAACCTACCCTGAAAATTTCAGCCCCGTCAGACCTGGGATTTGGGAGGGAAAAATCTTGCATTGGGCCTCTGTGATTTAGATTATCTTGTTTCATCAATTTACACTCATGCATTAAATGACCAATTTTATAACAATAATGACATGACATTTTCTTTTTGTGTGCATGTACGTGTGTGTTAGAGTTGTGTACAGCATGCACAATTCTAGCATGAGTGTTTCTTGACTTTTTCTGCAAGTGGTCATTCCTTTTGACTTTTTCAGTTTGCTTTTGAATTTTTTGAATAGAGGACTGCTTGACCTTTGAGGTGGTGGCTACATTAGAGACTTTGACAAAAGATCTTTTTAGTTTATTTTCAAAGGATTTCTTATTAATTGGCTTGTATCCCAGCCCTTCTTTTCTGAAGTTTACCTTGACTCCTAGCAACTTGTCCAAGCTCTCTTGCCCACTAACTGTTAAGTACATGATGTTTTGATGATGTCACACCATGAGTCATTAGCCAATTAGCTCAGAAATTCATGCCATCATTTTGATATGTCTAGGTGTGAAGATATCCTACCAAGCGTTCATGTGCATCGACCTTCATGTGCTTCAGAAAAATGTGCATTGACCTTTATATGCAATTAGTCAGATGTGCATAGACATTCATGTGCTTCAGAAAAATGTGCATCAACCTTTATATGCAATCAGTCAGATGTGCATCGACCTTCATGTGCTTCAGAAAAATGTGCTTTGACCTTTATATGCAATCAGTCAGATGTGCATCGACCTTCATATGCTTCAGAAAAATGTGCATCGACCTTTATATGCAATCAGTCAGATGTGCATCGACCTTTGTTTGCTTCAAACAGTAATGTGCACCGACCTGTATGCTTCAAACAGTGATGTGCATCGACCTTCACATGCATCAACTCTAGATGTGCACCGACCCATATGCTTGAAACAATGATGTGCACCGACCTGGTATGCAATGGTGCACAGACTTGGTATGCTAATGTGCACAGACTTGGTCATGTCAAATGCAAATGTGCACAGACTTGCTAATGAATATGTGCACAAACCTTATTGAGCCTAAGGTCACATGTGCATCGACCTTAATGAAGAAAGGTTACAGTTGCACTAACCTTAACTGAAGTGGTTCCAAATGTGCACCAACCTCTACTGAAGAAACTCAAATGTGCATCGACCTTACTGAAGAAGTTCTAATGTGCACCGACCTTGGTTCTCAATGTGCACTGACCTTAACTGAAGCAGTTCCAATGTGCACCGACCTTAACTGAAGCAATTGCAAATGTGCACCGACCTCAACTGAAGAAGGCCCAAATGTGCATCGACCTCCACTGAAGAAGCTTAAATGCGCACCGACCTCAACTGAAGCAACTCAAAATGTGCACCGACCCTGCGAAAGGCCAATCATCATATGTGCATCGACCTCAAAAGGGAACCTCAGCAGTTGCACAGTCCTTGCAGAAGACAGGTAGACTTCATATGCCATGTCAAGCCAGCTGCATCGACCTTAATGATGAAGAACTTTAAATGTGCATGACGCATTTGGGCTCCCAGGGACATTTTTAGCAGACCTGCACCTTTTTTAGAAAAGCATCTAGAGACCAAAAATAGGAACTGCAAGTGCCAAATTTGCATCTTTTGAGGTTTGGAAAGGCATCTTTGCTCATTCAGCCTTCCTGTCATCATTGGTATACTATATCAGTCCTTTTGGTCCATGAAAAAGTAAGTTACCATTTCTGGGAACAGTCACCAATCCTAGTACCCACCTTTTTGCCTCCACGCAATCACATGCTCTGTCAGTGAGATCTCTCAGGATAAAAGGACGTCCTTGACTGTCCTACCTGCAGAAGAAGAAGATGCTCTCCAGCCCAGGAGCTTGCCAGATGGAAGTAGGAACACGTCCATCAAAAAGATGCTCCCTAAAACAGGCCGTGGGTATCACACCAGGGCCAAAATAGAACACCCAGAAGTATAGCTCCGAGGACAAGCTTACTAGGAGCCTCCCAAGGTCTAAAAAGAAGGGTTTGAACCCCCTCAAATTGAGTTAAACGGACTCTCCCTCACCCGATCTCAAAGCCACTGCCATCGTCGCGAAGGAAGGGAGGGGGGAGGCACTCGCCGCTATGAATGGGAAGAGGAGAGGAGAAGAGAGAGAATTGTCGGATGCAAATGAAGTGAGATGAAGGAAAAAAGAAGAAAAAAAGGGTTTTTATAACCCATTCCGCCTGCCCTAATACGGCGAGAGGGTGGGGCGCAGTGTTTTAGCACCCCCCCGCACCGTTCGATATGATTTGCTCACCAGATAAGGGCGCACCGGATTAGCAAAGCACAGGGCACGTTGGATTAGTAGGCCACACTGGGTTAACAACGCAGAGCTGCGCCGGATTACAAGCCGTGCCATTTTAAAGCCAAATTGCCATCTTTACGCCATTTTAAGGCTGTTATGGGGTCATGCCACTCTAACGGCATCTTGGCTACACCAAATCAATGGTCTATGCTAATCAGACGAAGAATATGCTCAGTTTGAGTAGATCTGCCAGTCTAGCATCTCTCATTCCTTACTTGCGATACCCGCGGCTGGGGGGTATTTATTGGCACCCAAACTATGTTCAATGACAATCACACCAGAACAATAAAAGAATGCAGCCCGTCAAAGTGTAAAAGTCGAAGAAGATCAATACACAAGGGACTTCTTGAACTGCTAGAGCCTCAGGTCATTTGACATGAGCAAAAGGGACTTCACCTCAGGAGGATCGAAAGAAATCCACAACAAACTGGCAGTGCCGCTCGGCCTGCCCAATGAACCAGCATCGACTCGATCGTGCCGAACAAACACCATCCTTCGTCTGATCAAGGACGAGAATGCACCGGGTGGTCTGCCACCTGATAAGAACCCTTCTGAGATGATAAAATGTCTGCGGCCCCTCAGAACAAGGTGCCAAAGGCCCTATCAGCAGAAAACGTGAGTGTCTGAACCTAAGGCACAAACTGTTCTAGAATTGGCCATTCAGCGGCCTGAAGGTTTTACCAATACTTCTCGTAGTGATTTCACGAAGCCACGATGAGATAAAGGATCAAGTCAACTCCCAGAGCCAAGTCCGAGGCCCATAGTCCGACTCATGTCCAAACAAACAAGATGGAATAGGCTAATCCCACGCGCCCCTTTACCTGGCGTGATCCATTTCCCGGTGCCATATCACCCGTCACGTAAAAAGACATGCCCGAAGGCCCTTGCCGGTGAGCTCACCCCGCGCTGGGTAAGGTCACAACCGGGGCATGCTATAAGAAGCCCATCTATGGTAGATATAAGGAGGGGATCGCCGCTAGAGAAGGAGGAAGAAGAAAGAGAGTAGAGGCTTGGGGAGTAAGAAAGGGTGAGGGAGGTCTTGCTAAGCCACCGTCTATCGTTCATCAACAGGGGAGAGAGGTCTGAAGCGAAGGAAGAGAGGGAGCTTTCTAATACTCTGTTTCGTTGCAAGGAACAGAGGTGGGTTCCGATGTCTAGCTCTGATAGTCTTCCCCCTTCCTTTCTCTTCTGCCTAGAGTCTGCTATGTCCTGTAAAGAGATGGGCGATGATATGAGCCCACAATCTCTCCTTTAATTCCTTTGATTTCTTGCTCTTCTTGTATCCCTATTTATTTCTAATGTAAGGGTTTGGTCACACATTCTTTGATCCTTTTGACCCCTTCCCTAGTGAACCCCTTGACTCACCATATCTACTCCACTTTGTCAAGGAAGTTCACTATCACATCCCTACTCGTCGGGCTAGTCAAACTACACATAACAAGGAGCCAGTTCATTGGGGCAACAGAGAAAGTGAATTCGGCTCTCCTGGCCCACCCAAACCTCCCAACCCTCGCCAGTCCAATAGGAATTCAGTGCATGACTGGTTCATACTTGGATATCTAGGAGTCCCCCATGTCGCCAACCTCCGGTTATGTCAAATGTATGCTAGTCACACTTTCGGATGTCCTGGTCCACCCTTACATGGGTCTGCATGGCATTAGGTCTGACTAGGATATAGAGTGTGCTTTTTTCCTTTATTTGTATAGTTTGTTCAGAGAGTCTACATGCATCAAGTCAAGTCAGTCGCAAGCTTACGGTGTCAGTCCCTTTCGAGTGTAAGGCAAGTCGGATCTAATGCGTATGTTGTGGACTTGCCCGAGGACTATGGGGTCGGTTCTATCTTCAGTGTATCAGATCTAGTCACCTATGGAGACCCAGTGGTGATTCATAGTGAGTCTTTGAGCTGTCTCCTCTCTTTGAGAGTGACCCCACCCCTGAGTGTCCACTAGCCTCATTCCCCATAGTAGTGTGATCATATAGAACACGTACGAGATGAGCAGATGACGAATACTAGGAGTGGAGTGTACCCCTACTACCTGGTACGATGATGGATCTGTAGGAGCCACGCAAGCAGCTGCACCCCTTACTCGACGAAGTCAAGTTCTTCCCACCCGCAGAGAATTGATGGGAATCAACACCAGTCACTAACATTTTTTAGTTTACATTTGTGTCCTTTAGTTTCCATTTATATCCTTGAGTTATTGAGTTTGCAATTGTATGGTAATTATAAGTCAATGTGTTAGTCCTTAGAAATTGTTCGGTTTCTTTGTAAAAAGCCCAAGTAGATCCAGCGGGGGGCCCACCCTCTTTCCCATTAGTCCACCTAGGTTCTAGGGCCCACATGGGCTGGTCTTGGGTCCATAGGAGAAGGTTGACCAAGAAGTAAAATCAAAATTGGCCACTTGCCCACTTGGAGAGGGCGCCCCCTTCCCTTTAGCCTTTTTTTATTTTGGTCAATTGACCATGTGGAAGGATATTATCCTATCCCTGATTTGCCCCTTCCTAACCCTAGATCTGAGGGTAATTAGGTCTTTAGGTTGCAGTTATATAACCCATGTATATTCTATTTTCATGACAATTAATGAAGAAAAATTATGCATTTTGCTCCAAGTAAAGAAGGGCGCAGCCCCTCCTCTCTCTCCCAACCCCTTGCAGCTGTGAGAGCTAGCCCATTCTTGAGGTGAGAATCCTCCCTATCATCCTCTCTCTGAGTGAGAATCTCAGTAGCGCTGCCGCCACTGCCATCGCACCACCACCGCCACTTCATCAGAGTTCTGTCCACCTCTGGACAGAAGCTTGAAGGTTGATTTTTAACTCCCAATCAGGAGATCTGATCGAGCTCAAAATTGGAGGGTGAGTTCCCCACGTAGTTCCCACTCTCCATAAAAACATTCAGGTCATTCCCCCTTTGTTTTGCCCGCTTCCCATTTTAATTGCCCAGATCTACACAGTCTGTCTCTGTGCAGATCCACCATTCAGCAACCCACCCCTTACCCTGTTGGACTCCCTTTCCGATTTCAGATTGAGCTAAAATTTGGACTGAAACTTATATCCATCAAAACCCCTTCCATTTTTTTTCAAGATTTTAGGAGTTCGTTTACCTTTTAGGGCCCTTCCATGCTGCTCTTCATTGCTTCACCGCACGTCCAGTGCACGCAGGTATTCATCCTCCTGGGCACTGATGGCGGCGAGTTCATTTGGAGCCCGGGCCTCGAGGAACTCGCGGCGGTTGACGTACTTTAACAGCAACAGGACCCGACGCGACCATTCCTCCAGAGGGCAACCTAGCATTTGCAACGCCCTGGTCAGCTGCGCCACTACAGCGTGCACCCCCCGGTATGTGAGGGAAGGGTCGACGAAGATCATCGACCGCAGGACCAGTAGCATTTGTCGGACCGGCGCATCCGAGCTGACGTGACGGATGGAGGGCACAGCCGGAGGGTCGAACTCGACCAAGTCGTCCACTGCCTCCCACAGATCCGCGTCCACCGTGCCCGAGGAGGATGGAAGATCAACGGCTAGGTCGCTTGGGTGCCCGACCCCGATAGACGACTCCCAGCTGGTCATCGCCAAAGGAGCTGGTAGAGCTACAATTGAACCACCCGGCTCCACCATCGCAAGAGACTGCTCCACCCCACTCTCGGTCGTAGGAAGGGTAGGAAGCGGAGCAGAATCAGATGCCGCTATTGAAAGACCTACCGCCTATTTTGCCTGTGCTCCCTCTTCCCCGGAAGTCGCAAGGCTGGCAAGCATCTTTCCCAGAAGCTGGCCCTCCTCGGGTGTCAAAAGCGGTCGGGGAGGTGGAAGAGGAACCATGAGTTTCAGCCTGCTCCCCGACTGCAGGAACGACACTAAACGCTCCACCTCCGATGCCGAGAGTAGTTGTGGCTCGTCAACTTTCGTAGGGCCCGCTGCCTCCCTCCGCTTCACGATGGCCTTGCGGGCTTTAGCGGTGCGTGTCTCGGGGAGCCTTCCTTCCTCCTGAAACACGAAAAGTGGGGTTAGCCTTCCATCGATAGAGGCAGGTTGCCCCAAGCCTCCAGGAGACATAAGAGAGGTCTCGGAGGCCCTGTTTTACCTCAGTCACCAGAACTATTCTACCTTTCGGTGCTATCTCTCCCTACTCCAGAGCCTCACCGGCCGTTGACACAGTCTCCGTGGCTACTTCTTGCTATAAGACCTTGAATAAGGCCGCCAGCTTCCCCAAGCCAGCATCGCCGCCCCCGGATCACTCTGCTGGTGCATCCGAGATGGGCGCCTCCACGGTTTCTAGCTAGATTTGCCCCTGCAAGTTGACCAGAGGATAAGAGACAGAGGGCTGAAAGCTAGCCACAAAGGGAGGGCCCCATATGAATGGGCCCACACTTACAACATCCTCACCCAAAGTCACCTCGTCAGAGGAGTAGTCGTAGTCTACCTTCTCGCCTGAGGAAGACTGGGTCGGGGTAGGCTTCTCCCTTGTTGGAGAGGAGGCTCTCTCTGTGGAATCGACCGCCTCTTCCTCGCGTGGACTAGGAGACGGCGATTTCTCAGACTTCAGCCTCCTCCTCGTGTAGATTTGCGTTGGCTCGGGGATTCTCTAGGTCTGTATCCAATCGGGAAGGGGTACGAGGGGAGCTGCCAAATGAGGAAGCATTCGAGTTAGATGAAAGTCCTCAAGCTCCCAACGAATAATAAAAAGAAAATACGTTAGCCACGCCAGTGGAAGGAATTACCCTGTTCGGTCTCCACAGCTAGGAGCGGGCTGGAGATTGTCTCCTCCACAGAGAGCGCGACCCCAGGTGCAGTGGCTTCGCCCACGTCCAGAGCAAAAGCGGGTGCCGGCTCCTCCGCAGGAACTGGAAGAAGAGACTAGTATTAAAGATCTTGTCCCATAAGGTGAGAAAGTGTCAAGTGGGACCGTCAGTAAGAATCTCTAACCAGTAGGTCGGCTAGGGTCGACCTTCAGTAAGAACCTCTCGGCTTTAGCCCTCCTCCACTCTAGCTCCTGCGGGCTGACCGCCTTGCTGGAGACCTTCATAGAAAGCGCCTCTTCCGCTTCGACTGGAAGAAGAAAACACGCACGTCAGGCATGTACAAAGAATTTTCCCGGGAAAGCGGCTGGACCGTGAAAAGCGTCGGCATCCAAGAGTCTCACCTGCAGGATGGCTCGGCCCGGCCCGAGGCACAGCAAACTTTGCAAAGGAAGGGATTGATGGAGGCGGGGAGGCTGAAGTCATCTGAAAGACCTCCGCCCTCTTTCGTTCGACCTCTTGCCGCGCAGCTGCCTTGGCAGCGGCAAGTGCCTTCTCCACGGGCGACCTCTCCTGAGGCTCTACAGCAGCCCTAGGTGAAGGAGTGGGAGTAGATGGTGGCTCGGACCCGACCTAGGCTTCACCTACAGTGGGGATCGGTGAAGGCGGGGGCTCCTCCCAAGCTGATGAACATGAAAGACGTCCGGGTGTGAGCAGCCCGTGCTAAGATGAAGGTAAACTCCACCTGAAGGACAATCTTGACAAGGGAAATCTCACCTGCGGCCCGGCCAACCTCAAACTCCTCAAAGGATAGGATGGGAGGCGGTGGAGGAACGGTCACTGCAGACTTGGCAGTCTCTGCCCTCTAGCGCTTAGCCTCCCGCCATCTGACGGCCTGTGCCTTGCCCAAGGCCTTCTTCACGGGTGACTTCGCTCGGGGCCTCTTCGCAGGACGGGGTAACAGAGTCATGGTCGGGGCCGCTGGCGCCTCCTCAAAATAGGGCGGCTTCTCTGCTTGCCGAAGGAGATTATGGTACGTCGCTAGTTGGGTGCTATCTAGGTGGTCTGCGATGAAAAGAAAATATGGAGAGCAAGGAGTCAGTTACCATTCAGCGTTCTGAAGGACGCGATAATGACCGACGGGGGTAAAAGAAGATGTAATGTATGTGCGCAGTAGTACGTACCATGAGGGCCAATATAAAGTCGAAGTGTGATTGGCCAGTAGCTCAGGGAGGGCTCCTGGTCCCGACGGGCCGCCTCCCGAACTAACCAACACACGTCCCCGATCGTCTGGCACCGGTCGGCGAGGGTGGCCAGGTCTGCATGCTTCTTGGCCGATAGATGGAAATATAGATTGAAGTGATCCATCCCCCATCCTTCGGCATAGTGATAGGCCACATGCAGTTGCTGCCCCAGAATGGCCGCCGATCGAGCTTCGATTGTTAGCCCGTGCACCCACAGGAGGACATAGAGCCAGGTGGTATCCATGTAATTCTACGGCTTCCACTCGTCCCTCCTCACGAAGGTGCTGTAGGGGCAGATCGTGTCCTTCTCGGCCCACCGACTGGTCGCAGGGGTGCCCTCCTCTTCCGCCGACAGCGGGTAATTGATCAGCTCCAGGCGGTCTGAGCCGACGCATCAAAGGTCCCGCAAAGTCTTCCTGAAGTCATCCTTCGCCACCGAAGGCAACTTGGCCTGTGGCGCCGGTCTGCTCTCTCGGGCCGCTTTACGAGCAATCATATAGTCGGCCACGTCCTTGCTTTTGCCACGCCATAGGCGTAGGAGGTGCTCTGGCTCGACATCAAGGACGGGCGTGGGCTGCCGGCTTAAGAATCTTCTCTCTGCCCCGTCCCAGCAATCGGTCTTGTGAGACCGATAGAACGCCGTTCGGGCATTCCACCACTTCACATATTTGGGTGTCACCCGTGGAATGCGACCGGGAGCCGGCACTCTGAAGGTAGCAGCATCGGCCCGGTGGAAGAAGTCCCACCAGACTCTGGCAGTCTCCACAATCAGGTTCCCCCAAAGAGCCCGCGTCACCAAGCTGAACTGGGCGCTGTATACTGGGATGTGCTAGTCGTAGCTGAGGTTGCGGCCAAAGTGAAAGGGCTAGTATGGTTCCAACAGTAGCGTCTCCCCCTTTCTGAACGCCAGCACGCTGGGGCGGATGGACAACGCCCAATCCCTTAAATCAGGTTCCAGCAGCGGACGAACCACATTGGCCTGGCTTATCGGGTGGACATACTTCTCCACCTGGTCATCTCTGCATTCCCTTTTACTATTTACCAGGGGACTGGAGTGCGCCGCCAGTGCCCAGAAATGGATGGTCGCAGCGGCGTCTTGGGGGACCATGGTCAGTCAGCCCCGGATGTCGTACAGTCGCAAAGAAGTAGGCCCTGCCTCAGCACTGGCAAATTCAAGCATACGCGGCACGAGCCCCCAATCTTGAATGGCACACGGGGCGAACTCTGGGAACAGAGAACAAACCCACGCGTTGAAACAATGTAATGGGCACACATACCGCGTCTGCCACGGGAACTAGTGAGTGCTGACATCCCCTAAAACTTTGTATATCAGGCAGAGGGTAGCTGGATAGAGAGACAACTTGATCCCCCATGCCATCTGGTACGCTGGATAAATGGCGTCTGGCCGGATCACCGTCTCGTCCCCGTATGGCGCACAGGGAGGGGCCTTCAGCTAGCCAAGCGGGGAGGGGAAAGATGAAGATAAGAACTTCACGCAATGTCGGAGTCGGGAAAGAACTCACCCAATAATTACAATATAACCACCATACTCTCTAAACAAACATCTCTGAGGAACACTGCCAGACCGACACAACCAATAGAGCCCTTTCGCTCTACCACTCCAAATCACGTCGATCCTCTGACCAATCGGGATACACACAGACATGCGAATCAGCATCACCTCAGCTTCCTTGAAACCTTCAACAGCACAAACAACATTCAACACACTCCGCATAAGGAGAAAAACATGCGAGTCGAGACGTGACTCCACTCCATGAGTGGAAACTCCACGCCAAGTAGTCCACTTGAGACATCGGCTCCTCAATCGCTAAAGCCAAGTACTCCTCGCAAGGAGCACAATCACACCACCTCTCCAAACAACACTCACACTGCCATATCAACTGACCGTAACTATTCCGCTGACTTCACACAGTCACCGCCACTCATATTCAGGGCCAATGCATCTCAAAGCTCACTGGTTAACATTAGCCACAAGGTCAACGTCTCTCTAGTCACCATCCATACTGATGAGACTCACTACGATTGACCGCTAGAGACTTCACAATTCACAACTCACATCGTACAATGGCCAACCCAAGAGACAAGACATCGGCTATAGAAAATCATCCACCAGCCACCAGTCCCACATCAACCGAAAGTCCTCTGACCACATTCCTCTCCTACTTCACTTGCAGGGTCACCAATCGGATCCTCTGAACACTGGCACGCATCACTTGGCACCATCTTGATCCTCCATGGTCCTCCGGCCAACACCAAATTCTCGAGAGGGGAAAGAACGATGAGGTTACTCACGCGAACCTTGAACTCCTCAATCACACTAATCATGGGCACGTCACCGCTAACTCCTTCTCAACGGTAGGGCCCCTATCTCACATACACACTTTGGGGGATTCTTTCACTGAGGAGACAGCTGCTCCACCTTACAACCGTTAAATCTGCACTTAGCAACTCCACATTCCCATAAACTGCCAACCGACAGTGACCAATTCTCAGCGCCCACCTAAACACAACGCCACTCAGGTTAAACAACTGCTCGCTTCACACACGATCCCCTTACACCGCTCCTCCTGAGCCAGGGGAAACCTCAGACCTTAGCACCACAATTCGGTCAATGGCACCTCAAAAACACCGAGTTCCAAACTCTCTCGAGTCTCTCTATAATCAAGCGCTCCATTTATAGCCAACACTTCACTTATCTAGCCTCAGAGGCCATGTCTGCTGAACCATCAATACACCAAACCACAGATTACCTGGGCACTTAGATAACTCGATTATCTCCCTCGACTATTCATGGCATCCCCATAGGGTCACACCCTTGACACCAATCCCTTTTCGCTCCTCGAATCTACTTCAAGCACATCCACACTGATCATGGTCAGTTAAATCACTGTCTCAACTTTGAGCACCACACACTTGCACCACACAGTCGGCTCAAGCGGCCATGACATGTCCCAATACCAATCGCTAAGTGACTCCACTCTGAGCCACACAACACAATTGATGTGACACAACCTCGGACCTAAGCAAGCAAGCACATTCGCAACGTAAACGGGCCGATATCGGTGGCCAACTTACCTGGCACTCACCCCAAACCCATGGGTAACTCGGCGATACCGAGTGGAGGATGTAATGGCTGGTCCCTTGCTGGTAGAGGGCCAGCAAGGCCAGAGGGTCTCCCAAGGGGTTTGAATAGTCCAATCCTAGTGGCCCTTTTTTATTAAGCCTTGGACGATATCCTTGAATATTTGACAATCTTCAATAGGATGTCCGAGGATCTGATGATAAAGGCAGAAATACAGATCATCTCTTCTCTTGGCATCATCAGGTTTCTTTGGCTTTGGTAGAATGATCTTTTCATATTCAACAGCCCACTCGAATAATGCTCAAGTCTTGTCTCTTGGGAAGGCGTAGAGCTTCTTTTTTGTATTCTACTGTGGAGGCCTTTCTTGACATTCAGCAGGTCCGTTGAGAGGAGGATTGTGTACCCATTTCTGCCTTTTTGCCCCAAGGATAATAACATGGATGGCCTTTAGCACTGGCCACTTGTTAACGTGCCTGGCTTGATGATTTGAGTTGACAGAAACTGATGAATATCTTGTAAAGAAGTCTTCAATCTCCGTTGTGACATTAATCAATCGATCAAAAGATCAGATTTCTACTCCAATTATCTTTTCTAGGACTTCTTTCTTCAAATTTTATTTACATATCTACATTGCGTCCTCCAAATGCAGAGGGAGTTGACATCTTATACTAAGGTCCCTCCATCTCTTGATATATTTGACAGCAACTTCATCATCATTTTGCTTGGTCTCTAACAGCTCAGCCGTGGTCACTTCTGCCTCGATGGCATGGAATCTTTCTGTGAATTTTCATTACATATATGGCCAGTTGTCAATAGATCTAGTCGGCAAACCAGAATACTATTCAAAGGAAGGTCCTATTAGAGAAGACCCAAAGAACTTTAATAGGTATAACTCGTCTGCCGCCAAGTCACCCATGACTGTCAAATAGTGTGCAATGTGTTCTTTCGGGGGGCCTTGCCCACTGAATTTGTCAAATTTAGGCAGTTTATTAATGCCAGGTGGCAATCTTTTAATAGCATGGTAGGTTGGGTATGGCACTTCATGTATGTCAAAGGGGGCGTAATCAGCACTACCCCTTTTAGCTAGCCTTTCTTTGATCATTTTCTCCACCATTGATTTATTCACCATAACTGGCATAGCTGATTCAGGGCAGAGGTGGGTGGGTTGCACTACATGTGTGATTAGAGTTGCAATATGAGACAGCAAAGGTTCTGATAAGGGAGCCTGTCGCTACATTTGAAGAGGCTTTAGCTGTGTTGGCTGGGGCAACTTTGAATAATTCTGGGAAGCAACCCAACTCTGATCATCAGTTTGCAAGATGGCCTATGAAAGAGCACCCGTGGCATTGGAACCTCCCCGGGATGGCTCGACTTTTGCCCCCATTGCTCAGGTGCCACATCATGCTCAGTCTTATTTTTCAGTTGTTTCTTCAGCAGTTCTACCTCCTGCTGATACCTTTGCAAGGTGATTAGGATGGTAGGGTCCATAGTTATCTTGCGACTGATGCCCTCAAGTGTTTCACTAAAGGAGCATCCGGATAGGGGTACCCCTTCTTCTCCAGATGTCATTATTTGGGTATTGAGACTAGTATTGTCTTCATCAGTAACCCACTTGCACTTAGCAGCTTGCAGTAACTCAGCCTTAGTTTGGCCTCATCTTGTCACCGGGTCTTCTATTTCGGCAACCTTGGTCAGCTCTTCTTGCTCATTTAGCAGGGCGTCATGCCCGCTTATCGCTCCTGCCATATTACAGGCGAGGACTTGCATTCTTCTTGTATGCTTTTTAACTCTCCTTCGGGCCTGATGAGGGTATGTTGGCCCTTCATTTGTCAAAATTCTTTTTATTTCTTCCTTTTGTGAAAGCCTTTCAAAGCTTCTAACCCCAGCTTGCTTCTTCTCTTTATTCATCCCAACGGGTGATAACTCAATGGCAGTGACTCTATGGGTTGCAATCATCAAAACAGATCATCTAGCAATACAGCCCAAGGGGCAAGGGGCATAACATTCTCCCCAACAGGATTTAGTGACTCTAGAGGACTGTCCAGAGTCCAGTGGCTTAGCGCCACTTGGTCCTTTGTGACTTTCGCGTAGGGTGCATGCGTGGTTCTCAAAGTTTCTCCTCGGAGAGTGGTCACACCAGTGACTCCCCAATAGTCGTAGCCTTCCGACACGCGTGTGGTTCCACCAGGGAGTGGTGGCGAGGCTTTATGCGAGAGAGACGATTTTTAGACTGGTTACTGTAGGGCCCCACGTCTTGCAGCCAGAGTCCGGCTGAGGGGAAAACCAGTCAGAGGCCTGACCTAGGACGCATGGTCAGTGTGTGCACACGTGGTTAGGGGCAGTTGGACCCGCGCTGACGAGCACGACCCCAGTTAGTTCTTATTCCCAGCTAGTTCTTGTTCAGTGGTTACTTGTACGGTGTCTCTGTCTCCGCTTGGGGCGTCGCAGTGAGATACCTGAGGCGCGGTCTAAGACGTCAGTGGACGCATCTGGCATTGCTTCTAGTGGGCAGGTACTCCTGTCATGTGAGTTGTGACTCTTCTATTTCCGGGTTCCGTTCCTCGTTTGCAGGACGTAGCTTCTGGACCGTTCCTGCGTGCTTTCCCGAGGTGGTGGCTAGGGGTGCTTGGTAGGGATTATCGAGTCCTCGCTGTGCCAGTGTGGGACCGTGCGGTCCCGGTTGGTCGTGCCTGCGTGGGCAGACTTTCGCAGCAGGGTGGCTGCGAGTGTTTCCTCGGTAGGTCTTGTGTTAGAGTGGTCTGGTTCCCGATTGTGAGATTGAGATTGTCCCTTTCCGTTGCCAGTAAGAGTAGCTATAGTGCCGAGCTTTGACCGGCCACCGGTTCGCTGTTCTTGCCGTAGTTATTGCTATTGCTGCTTTCCTTTCCGCTGTTATTTTCTCAGTTTGGGTTCTGCGGGACCTCTACTGAGTCTCTGTTTGGAGACTCACCCCTGCTTTTCGGGTCCGGTGGTTCTTCCTCGAGGTTCGAGGGCGTTGTTTAGAGATCCTTAGCTGACAGCTCGCCGGGTCGAGTGTTCACTTGGCATGTGATACGTTTTATTACTTTAGACTGTACTTTCTGTTGGACTGGACTCTGTTGTAGTTAAATATTTATTTCTATTATTATATCTATTATCCTGCTTTATTTCCTATTTCTATGCACACCACACCACACCTATCCCTTAGCCCTTCCGAGTCTTCGGGCTCGTGGGCGGGGGGCCGAGGTTCGAGTCGCGCCGGTTCCTTTACGATACTCAGATCCTGAGTCACCACAGCTGTGATGTCCCAGACCCTTCGGATCCTTCCTCTTGGGTCTCGGATCTGCTTTACTTAGAGGATTTGTTCCCATTATGTCTGAAATTATCTTCTGGGCATCTTTCATGTTCGGACCCATGCGATTCGGGCACATTTCAGAGGTCCGGAACATGTTGACAGATTTTTCCATGCATTTTTTGATTCCCGCGTGTGTGATTCGGAAAGTCTACTGAGCCCTATAGCGGGTGAACTGGGCCGTTCACCTACCTGCGGGTGGTACCGTTGCGATCGACGTGTCGCGAGGATCGAGAATATATATTTTTCTATTTTTTGAGATTTTTTTGATTTTTTAGATTTTCTATAAATACCCAACCCCTTTTCCCCTTTTCTTTTCACCTTTTCTTCTTCTTCTTCTTCCCCAAACCGTTGGAGCGCCCTCCCCACCGCGGCCGTTCTTCTTCCAAACAAAAAGTTAAGAGTTGAGGGAATTCACATTAGAAAGCAACTCCGCCCATTCCCTAACTTTATCACAAATGAAAGATACAATAGACTCAGCTCTAGTCTCCCTCCTGAAAATCCTATTGTTCCAGTCTCCCCATAGAGACCAAAGGGTGGCATGCAAAATCAGCCACCACACTATTCAATCATCTCTATTCGGCCACCTTTTGTCCCAAAGCTAAATGATGTGAAGCACCTCTATCTGCCGACCGATGGCGCAGCCGGTTCTAGTAGCAAGCCCCTCCCACACCGTCTGTGAGTAGCAACAACCTACAAACAAATGGTCTAGTGACTCGTCCTTCTATCCACATAAACAACAAGTCAGCTGGATGTTCAGAATGAATTAGAGCAGCTTGTCTCGGGTGGGTAACTTCCCATAGGGGATCTTCCAAGTGAGAATCTTCACCTTCAGCGGACTCCACAGCCACCAAACTTGAGGGGTGAGACTGTGATGCACCCCACTATCCGAGATAATGGTGTAGGCCGACTTAACTGAGAAGGTCCCCTCCTTCCCCCACCTCCAAGTCTTTAGGGTGTGGTCGAGGAGTAAAAGGGCCTAGAGATACTCCATCTCAATGATCGTGAGATCTCTCCTGAAGGTCGGGCCCCAAGTGCCTCCTGAAAGCTCGAAGTTGAAAGCCCATAAAATCGATAAACAAACCGTCGACCTGAACCTTCCTGTGAACACGTCACATAAACATTTAAAAAAAGAAGAAAGAAAACTTAATTAATGTTTGTGTTTAATGACAACTAATCATGGAGATGACTAAAAGACTAAGGGGAGGGAGCATGAGATGCTACTCTAGGAGTGTGATCGCCAGAGGAATTACCTCAAAATAAGAAAGATGATCGCGGAGAATTATGGACATGCAAAATCGCACGCCCATATGTCCTTACCAGTCCAACAGTAACAACAATTTCAACCGAAGAGACCCTGGAGAACACGCCCCATCTGGACCCTCCGAACAAACAACATGCTGCCGTAGAGCCGTCTCCGGAATCACGACAGCGAAGAGAAACCAACCCCTGGGGAAGCACACTACTCGTGGGCCCCCGAAGAGAACCAAACGGACTGTCAATCGGGCCCAAAACAGGCCCAAGATCCACCTTTTATCACGCTCATGTGCCCCTTCAACGGCACGCTTATATACCCCTTAAAGAGAGCTCTACGTAGCCCTTCAACGGCACACTTGGGATAGCCCCCTCAGCGGCACACCCATCAGTCCCTTCAGCGGCACAACGTTGTGCCGTCTTCAACGGCACACCGTCTTGCCCTCCTCAACAGGCACGTCAACTGCCTTCAACAGCACACATGCAAGGGCCCTTCAGCGGCACACCTCCACAGTAGCGCAGACCAATTCTTATGGCCACGTCGTGGGGATCCTTGGCACGCAGTGGCCCGTCCGAGGTGGCAAGCGGAGAGCAGGGCACGTTGCCTACTCCCCTAGCGCCAGGGACGACCAGAGTCAAATCGACATCAATGCACCCCCGTTCCCGCCTCCGACGGTCGGCCCATTGCACCGTGCCGCTGGGGTATAAAAACCCCTTTCTCCGCGGCAGACAAAACACAGAAGGAGATGCACACACACGAACAGAGACGCAGGCAAGCACGCCGGAAGAGAAGAAGAAGGAAGGAGAGTGCCGCCAGCTTCCCCCCTTTCACCACCATCCAAAGCAACAGAAAGGGGGAGAGAGAGAGAGAGAGAGAGAGAGAGAGAGAGAGAGAGAGAGAGAGAGAGAGAGAGAGAGAGAGAGAGAGAGCGGCCGCCCTTTAACAGGTGCCCCCAAGACTAGTGGGGTGTTTAAATATTCTTTCAGCTGATCAAAAGCTTTCTGGCATTCTTTGCTCCATTGGAACGGGGCATTCTTCATCATTAACTTGTGGAACGATTGGCACCACCCCGACAGGTTAAAGATAAACCTACGAACGTAGGCTAGCTGGCCTTGCAACGACCGTAATTCTGTCAGATTTCTTGGAGGAGGTAGCTCTTGAATATCCTTGATTTTTGCAGGGTCTATTTCAATTCCCCGGTATCTAACGATGAAGCCCAGGAATTTCTCACTGGAGACGCCGAAGGCACACTTCATCGGGTTCATCTTCAGTTCATGTAGGCGCAACCTCTCGAATATGATTCTAAGGTCAGCCAGATGATCCTCCTTCATCTTTGTTTTGACTACCAAGTCGTCGATGTAACATTCGACCTTGCTGTAAAGTAACTCGTCGAATATTTTCATCATCACCCTCTGGTAGGTGGCACCAGCATTCTTGAGGCCGAAGGGCATCCGCTTGTAATGAAAAATCCCTTTAGGCGACTGAAAGGCTGTGTGAATTCTGTCATACTCTGCTATCCAGATTTGATCGTATCCGGATGACCTATCCATGAACGACAAGGCCTTATGGCCAGTGGTGGCGTCGATCATCACTTCGGTAATTGGCACAGGAAAATCATCTTTCGGACAGGCTTTATTCAGGTCCCGAAAATCAACACAGATTCAGATCTAGCCATTTTTCTTCTTAACAGGCACAATATTTGCCAGCCATGTCTATTGATTTCAGCTATGAAGTCGACGTCTTTCAACTTATCGACCTCCTTGCAGACTTGACTTGCCAGTTCGGGGCTCATTCGCCTGGGCGATTGCTTCACCGGTTTGGCTTTAGGGTCAATGGCCAGGATATGCTGGGCAACTGCAGCTCCTTATAATTTCAAGCAAAGTAGTCTCGGAATGCTTGGAGTAGTTTCACATACTACCCCCTCTCTTCAAGTGACAAGAGGGCACTGAGGAAGGTCAGCCTAGGATCATCCTTGGTGCCGAGGTTGATTTCGACCAATTTGTCGATAGTGGCTTGACCGCTATCTTCTATTTTTGGAGGGGCCGGCTGCAGGTCCACAAAGCCTTCATCATCTTCTTTGACTTTGAGGGCCTCATAGAGGAATTCCTATCTTGTTTCGCCTGTTGGTGAGACTTTAGCTCTGCTTTATTCCAAGCCAATTGGCTGTTGGTCGGGCTGGATGAGCAGCCCTGGCACTGACCGTGCATGCGCTGTGTAGCTTGGATGCTGGCTTATGGATGTAGCGTCCTCAGGGACGGGATGACTTTCTTCGGCCTGAGGCTCTTGCGAATTGTTGCTGGGGGTTGCAGTTGGTTCCATGGAGATGGCCTCCCAACATTTGCATGGGGTGACAACTCCACAATCATTGTGCGCCTGCGACCGAGAGGGGCTCGAGCCTGTTAATTTAACTGATGGTTCAGCTATGTCATAGTCTCCTATGTAATCATCATAAATCACCCCCGGGGCGTCTTCACTTGTTACAGTGTAGGTAGAAATCATATTAACTTCTTCATAATCTGCAATGGAGAAACCCAACCCTGGGTGCTGAGTGATTTGTAGGAGTCTTCTGTCCATGTTTGGTGGATCCCACAATTCTTTGAACATCTTATTCTCACTGGTGGGCTAACAGAAGGGGATTTGCTGCTTCCTGGCCAGCTTGACGGCACGGCCAGTTATATATGGGAGTCCAGTAACTGGGACAAGTGGATCCTGTATCTCTGTGGGAGACTAAAAATAGAAACATCGAAGTATAGACAGGCTAAGCACGCACCTGACGCACGTACTATGAAATACAAGGTAACTCATAGAACTGTCGCCAGACTCAAGATAGACAACTAGACCTTCACACAATAATCCTTGAGTCACATGACTCGGGTCAAGATCGTCACACATCACGATAATATAACATTCAATTAGCCTAGTCCCTAAGTCAAACAATGGTAAAACATAAGTCCTCAGCCCCTAGACCGCACATCAGACTCTCAATTCTGGAAACACAGAATATGGAACATGAGGGATCACCGAAGCCTTCGAACCACATAGACACACAAATCGAGGTAAGTTGATAGCTCTAAGCATCCAAAACCAGAGTCTCGATCCTCATAGGATAATCGAGACACTCATGAGGTCACGTGACAATCACTGGGTCACAACTAGGTTGACCAGAAATCAAAATGACCCTCAAATTGTATGAAATACTACTCGGTGCAATGGCACTTTTGGACACCCTATAACATGGTCATAGCCCTCAAAGGACGTCCAAGACATTCACAGACAATGGGCTATCCAAGGGGTCGAAGCCAAACCAACCGGAAGCCAAGTCAACAAAAGAAACATATTGGCAAATGACGGTCTTCTCCCTAGCCACTACTACACTTTGGCGGTCTTATCAGGGCCGCTATTTGCACAGTTGAATAGGCAGAAAAATGGTCTTGCCCAGGGCCACAAATTCAAATGGTGGTCATTCACATGGCCGCTACCAGCGAACTGACTTAAAAATATAATGGTCTCCCTATGACCGTCTCCAGGACTTAGCGGTCCCCCTAAGGCCGCTAAACCAATTTGCGGTCGGGAGCTAGACTGCTAGCCCAAACTGACTTAAAGTAGTGGAAACCCGATAACGGTCGACCTTGGACCATTAACAAGAGATTGGCAGTCAGCCTAGGGCCACTAAACATCAAGTTGTGATCAGTTGCGAGACCACAAACAGAAACTGATAATGGAACTCCAAATAACGGTCTCCAGAGGGCTGCCTCTACAAAGTTACGGTCTCTGGTAAGACCGCTAAACCATTCCGACGGGAAAATCATAGGACTACCCAAAACTCGATCTTTCCACTCTCCAAGCGCCTCTAAATGACGGGGAAACATTCTTGGACTCGATATCAACCTTCTACAAGCTGGAAGGGATCAAACCATCCACGAAACAACAAGAAATGGGCAATTTCCACAAATCGACCCAACACGACTCACAGGGGTAACTGACCTCCTACCGGCCCTAAATCACAACCAAACGTAGTTAAACTAGCGGGAATCGGATCCCAACATCCCAAAGGTTCAAATGATTCCATTTAAACTGAAAATCGTCACCTGGAACGACGAACTTGGCTCACACCCCCAAAGCATGAGTTCACCCTTAAAGTAGGAAAACCCGCTCAAACTCACACCGTTTCACTCCAAACTACGAGGGAACGTAAGAAAAGAGTAGGGCATCCATCCCCCTATCTCCACCGAAGATCTCACGCGTTGAAATGGCCAAACCACATTGAAAATCACCACACGAACCCACGTCGTGATGCTTTGAATCCACCGAAGGATCGCGCCAACGCCAAGCTCCATTCCTCACACCATCACACTCCACGACACCTCCACGGTGATCCATCTCATCTGCCTCCGCCTCGGTCACACGCCCGGGGAAGCGGAGAAGAGAGGAGAGAGAACGGAAGGGGAGAGAGTGAGAGAAATGTGAGAGGAGAGAGAGGGTGGAAAGGGTTAAAAAAGAAAAAGAAAATAGAAACATTTATTAACAATGCGCGCTGCGAATTCTAATTTCTAATGCAATCCCTCAACAAACCCCACTAACCCTTCGGGGGCCTCATTAGCCTCCTGGGTGGCGTCCCCAATTCATGGTAGCGGTAATTCGGTACTTGTACTGGGTTATCGGTGCCATGGGCTCTGGGTCGTTACATAGTGGCCCATGCTTGGACTGACTGACGAAAGCTTCTCTATGCGACCTTTACGTACCCTTTAAGAGCTGGGAGATTAAGGGGATAAGGGGGATCAAGAGTCCTCGTGTTATATCGAGCCCACGACCAGGACGTAACCCCCCCTGAAACTCTGAGGCTCACAGGAGTTTTATGTCCCATGAGCCACTATATAATCTTGGGAAGCCCTCCTACGAAAAGGTAAGCTTTACTAAGCCACTCTAATCCTGAGCAGGAGCCACTTCACCACTTGGTGGAGAGGAATCTCACACCCCTACCTCCTCCTACCTTTCTCCATAGCACCAGAGCGCTACCTTATTTGTTGACTTAAGCATCGGAGGGTTTTTCCCTAGAGAACCCCTGATCCATTTCCCTTCTTGCAGTTCTCACAATCGTGGTCGTCAACCACTGCTCGGGAACAGCACGGGATAACCCCTCTTCATCTGGCACCGTCTGTGGGAAACGAGCAAAGAGCCATCATGGTGTGAAGAAGCTCCAGTAGGAGTACCGCTGGCGATAAGGGAAGGGCCGTGGCGACGGAAGAAGGTGCACCTTCCCATCCGACTGGGGATACCCCCTCTCATGCCAGTGACCCAGCCGGCAGACTACCCCCGCCCGCGGTGGAAGGGCAACCTCCCACCGGGAGCATGGATGCTCTTCAAACCCTCAAGACCAAACTGGATAGCCTCATAGATCCAATGAGGACCCAAGCGGCCAGGGAAGAGAAGTCACGACTCCCTCGGGAGAGCCCCCCCTGTGGAGATGCCTCCCTGCAAACTGCCGGGGGACGTTTCACCCTCCGAGGGCTACAGCTCATCCACAACAAGTTAGGAGGACCATCGCACGCCCCTCCCCCAGAGCAGGAAACCTCCTACACCCCAAGGAGGGATAAGTCCAGAGCGCGTCAGTCGTTCCCTGAGATCGAGGCCCTCGAGGGGCGCCAAGGCAGCCTGTAGGAGCGCCACCATAGCCCCTCGGCGCAACGACAGCCGGAGCTATCCCTCCGGCTATGAGACTTCGAGAGGCATTTCGCAGAACAAGAGGGCGCTCTACGCTCTCTATAGAAGACCTCTACCATGGAGGACGAGGAGCAATCCCCGTTCTTCGACCATGTCTTGAAGGCTGAGATATCCCCCAGGATCTTGCTTCCAACCTTCAAGGCATATGACAGCCAGGGAGACTCGACCGACCACTACGACAGCTTTGATGCCCAAATGACCCTACATGGGGCATCTGACGCCATCAAGTGTCGAGCGTTCGTGACCACCCTAGTCTAGGCTGCTCAGGCGTGGTTCCAAACCCTCACCCCCGGTAGCATTTGTGACATCCAGTAGTTTGGGTGAGTGTTCAAAGAAAGCTTCACCGGCAGCGGTCCTCCCTGGTCCGTAGCGAGACTATTGGCCCTCAAACAGGAACATGAGGAGAGGCTCCGGGCCTATATTAACCAGTTTAAGTTGGAGGCCCTGCATATCCCCTGCCTAGATGTTGCCTTAGCCATCACCGCACTAACCGGAGGCACCCGCGACAAAAATCTCCAGCGTGAGCTGGTGCTTCATCCCCCTACCTCCCTCGCCAAGTTAGTGACCCTGGCCCTGTGCCATGCAGAGTGCGAGGAAGACAGAATGGACGCCGGCCTACCACAACTCAGCCTTTATCGACCAGGTACTGCAGTACGGTGATGCCGTGGCGGACAGTGTAAATAATGATCCAAAATCTCCGGTTTTGCATGATTGGTCAGGGGCGGGGCCCTTAGGCGAGGCTATAATCAATACTTGGCCCGACCTCGGTCAACGCCTTGAAGGCGCATCCTCTCAGAAGCTATCTTGGGCCTCGGCTTTGCGGAAAAGCGTCGATTACTGGCGAACCCATCGGCGATCCTTCACCAATCAGTCCATGATTGTTGATTACAATATCTATACGGCCAATAGGGCTCTAGCACTGCTCGATTCATCGAAGGCCTTGCCCGAGACTCAGGCGCTTAATTACCTCTACCAAGCGACAGGCCTTGAACCTTGGGTCGGAAGCGATTTGTCTGCAGATGTACTAGAATCCGCCGGCACCGGCGGTCCACAAGACGCCAGCGCGTCAGAAGCTGGTTTTGGGCACAATTACTTTCTCATCACCAAAAAAGGTCTTTCACGAGAACTTGGCTATGTTGGCGGCTATGGGGAGACTATTCTCCGATTTGCCCACGACATGGCGGTGATGACCGGTGACGATAAAATTCGTCAACAGCTCGATAAGATCGAACATGCTCGGCTTTATTTTCGGTATCCGGGTGTCGATGGGGAGGGATTTGTATGCATGAAGCTCGCCAGCGAGATCGATAATCGCGGTGCGGAGTACCCCATGACAGGAGGCACCTATAACGCCACGGGTGATCGCGAAAACTGGTGGATGGACGTGCCGGCGCTGTTATCGGACGACCCTGTTGTCGTGGGAGTCGCGCAGCAGGCCATTGCTGACGGCCAGTACTACGCCTATATCGGCAGCCGTTTGAAAGATCCAGATACACTCGGGATGATGTTAAACGTAGATGACTACGAGAAGGTCAAGAGTTTGCCTTCCTCCTCCGCGCGTCTGCCGATGACGCCTGGCCAGCCAGATTTTGTATTCTCCGACGAACAGGACGCCATTGTAGCCCTGAAGCAGGGCGACACTCGGCTTTACGTGAATTTTTACTATCGCGCGGAACGAGCGGTAAACCGCGTGGCGCGCATATGGGAATCGACGCCTTCGCTAGTGCGAATTGCGACAGTAAAGACCGACCCTCAAATTAACGAAAGCGGGCAGACTTACACCCGACCTGATTGGCTCGATAATAACCGGACGCGGGGCTTCATGCCGCCCGGCCAAGATATTCATCAAGCTTGGTCTGGCGAAGAGCTGCCGATTGCGAAACGTCCCGACGATGCAACGCAGCCTAGTTATGGCGACTTCGGTCCTTTTGTGGGTAAGGCGTCCTTCTACTGGTTGCGCTACGGAGATTACCTGATCGGCCTCAACACAACCGAAGATCAAACGTTCACGTTGGAGACTCCCTCCGAAACGAAAAGTGGGAAGGATCTCGTCTCCGGTATCGAGATGGATCTTGCCAAGGGTGTAAAAGTGGGGCCGCTCACCACTGTAGTATTAGACTTGGGCGAAAAGTAGCTGCCACTGTGGCTTGAACTAAGGTGGGACGCTTTGCGAGACTCGACGGTGGGTAAAGAATGTGTTACGGCGTGATCACCCGACTGTCTCCCGTATTTATGTTTAGGTCGGTCGTCTTGCCGCTATACCTGATTTGGCAGGAGGTTCCCCCCATGCTATGGATCGTCGCTTGAACCAATTTGCCCTCTTTCCACTGCAGATCGACGGCAAAGCCACCTCTCGCCCGAAGGCCCTTGACTGAACCGGTAGCCCAAGCCGAAGGCAAGGCAGGTAGAAGATCAAGGCTATAGCGACCGTCATTCAGACGGTTTTGACTCTGAAGAAGCAACTCCGCGACGGCAGCTGAAATTCCGAAGTTGCCGTCAATCTGCATTGGCGGATGAAGGCCAAAGAGATTCACACAACTATTCCGTGGTTCGAGGAAGTGCTGAAGCATTTCATGGGCGTTCTCTCCATTCAGAAGACGTGCCCAAAGGGCACAGCGCCATGCAAACGACCACTCCCGAACATCCCCCGTCAGCTTGCGATGCTCGAGCGAAACTTGAGCTGCAGCAGCTAGCTCTGGAGTCTTGGCCGGTGAAATTTGGTCGCCAGGGTAGAGTGCAAAGAGATGCGAGGTGTGACGGTGATCGTCATTGGGATCGTCCCGGTCCTCCTTCCATTCCTGCAATTGCCCCCACTTCCCGATCTTTGGCACCAGAAGCTTATCCCGCAGCGCTGTAACCTTGTCGCGATAGTCCTTATCGACGTTGAGCGCGTCTGCCGCCTGTATGTATTTATCAAAGAGATTCCAGACGATTTCCTGGTTATAGCTGACGCCATCTTCATGTGGCCCATGCTCTGGCGACCACCCATCGGGGACAACAAAATTGCCGTCTGCATCTTCCTTAAGATGGTCTTCCCAAAATTGAGTTACCTCCTTGAGGATGGGATAAGCTTGGTTTTGGAGAAAATCCCGGTCCTGGGTAAAAGCGTAGTGTTCCCAAAAATGAAAGCAGTACCAGGCATTCGCCGTCTTGTCCCATTGCCAACCCATGCCTCCAAAAATATTGTGTGATGTGCGCAACGCCCAACCGCGAGTCGACAACGCCCCAGACGACGTTTTCAGATCGGTGGAAGCCGCCGTAGTCTCGCGCCAATGACCGAGCTGGCTTTCGACCAGGCGAAAAAGTGACAGCCCGCATTCCGAGAGATTGTCAGGTTCGACCAGCCAGTAACACATCTGAACGTTGATGTTGGCGTGATAATCGGAACTCCACTTGGGGTTATTGCTGTCATTCCACAGTCCCTGCAGATTCGCTGGTAAGTTATTTCGCGAGCACGAAATCATCAGATAACGCCCGTACTGGAAAAGCATCTCTTCCATGCCGGGATCAAAGGTATGTGATGCCTGCTCGCGCCGCTGGTCGGTGGGTAGGGCTTGCTGGCCCGGAGTACAGGTGCCAATGTCGAGCTTTACGCGGTCAAAGAGGGACTCGTAGTCCGCCAGATGCTGGGTTTTCAGTGTATCGTACGCCTTGTTGGCGGCTGTTTCGACTTGCCGCGCGACGCGGTCCTGGGGGGCGTCACCACGGAAGTCCTTGCTTTCATCCATCGCGTAGTCAGTACCTGTGCCTACGATTAGAGTCAGTGCATCGCAGTTGCTGAAGGTAATCGAGTAATTGCCGTTCGCGCCTTGGTTGGCGGTCAGCGTCCCACCCTCATTGAGCACTTGCAAGCGGGAGACATATTTCAGGCCGTTGCTCAAAGCGCCTTCACTAAGAACGGCTACCCCTGGAGCAGCAGCATCTGGCACGGTGCTAGTCTTAGCTCCATGGGAATCGTCTAGCTCGACGCTCCCGCTGTAGGAGCCCGGCCGGTCTGCGGTGAGCCTGATGGCGAGGACCTCATCCGGATGGCTGCAGAGATATTCGCGGTGATAGGTGACGCCCTTCACCGCATAAGAGACATGGGCAAGGGCGTGGGCAATATCGAGATCGCGCCGATAGTTCGAGACGATTTCGTGGCCCGGCAGGTTAAGGTACAGGTCGGCAAGTTTTTGGTAAGCCCCCATCTTGCCGTAGTCGCCCGAAGGATTGGCGTTGCCGGTCCACAGGCTGTCTTCGTTGAGGACCACGCGATCCTTGGCGGTTCCCCCAAAAATCATCCCTCCCATTCGACCGTTGCCAATTGGCAGAGCCTCATTCATTGCGATCTGTGCGGGATTTTTATACCAGAGAGTGAGGTCTGGATTTTCAGCGATCTCGGCGGAATCGAGGCCGCTTGCGGCCGCTACAGCTGGCCAAGTGATGACCGCGAAGATTACCGATACCGCACGCCGCGAAGCGCGGATGGTACAACCACCCGTCTGCGCAACAACTTTTTGAAAGAAGGGGCTCATAAAGTAGCTGAGTGACTAAAGACGTATAACAGACCAGCTTTTTGCTATCAGAGGGCAATTGACAAAAGTGCCCGTGAATGCTCCTGGAGCTTTATACTTCTGGCGTTTAGCTGCCAATTCCAGCTCCTTGGTGAACTGCTTGCGGGAGTGTAAATTTGGTGATGTAGAGGAATACATACACCCCGTTTCCAGCAAGGTCTGCACCAAGCTATCTTTGGAGTCGGAGCTGGTAGACTGGGCACTATCCATCTGGCCCAACATCTTAGTTTTCAGGAAGGGTGGCAACACCTACTTGGATCCGTACTACCCATTCCGGTTTAGCAGAAACTTCGGCTACGACCAATAGATTCCGCCCTCATCCACACAATTTCCATTGGAGAGCCGATCAAGGGTAGGGTCTACTGCAGTTGAAGAAGCCCATGTATGGTGGGACTACTTTCATCGCCGTGAGGCAGCTTCCTTCAGAGTTCCAGCTCTCGGGTGGTTTCCCCGTGTGACGCCAGAATACATTAAGTGGTGGAACGCCCGCACTGACTTTTACAGACTTTTTAGGAACAACTGTTGGGATCATGCAAAGCATAAGTTCCTGAACTCCCAACCTTCTCCAGTGTTCGAGATTGATCCCCATCATCTGAGAAGGTTGAAATCTCAGAAGGAGTCAGAAGTGCAAGCCTATTTAGCTGCCTGGAAATCTATTAAACAGAAACCTTCCAGACAGCAGCCAGTGCTTCCGGAGCTTAAGAAGGATGATTTCTTAGAGACCCTCCGAGGCTTCTGTCGAGTTGATAGCAGGAGGATAGCCTTGCAGCAGTTCCCGTTGCGAGCCGAAGAGCCCATTGCTTCTCCGGCTTCATGGCGTCCGGAGACCGACCGCTTGTGTCCCTACAGGACTTTTATACGGAAGGAAGACCGGGGCCCGACTTTATATGCTCAGACCTCGTGGCTATTCGCCTTGCTGCGTATCCATGGTCTTTCTCTGGCTGACAAAGTCGAAGTGATATTGGAGAGGCCATTATTTGTAGCCTTTGGATATGCCGATGGATGGGGCATTGACCATCTTGGCTTGTATTATGACCTGCTGTCCCATGGCCATGAAGATCTGGCTCTTCTGGCTGAGCGTTGCACCACTATTGGCGATGTTTGCTAGTTGGTACGGGAAGGTGCGTCCAGAGACAAGGAACCCTCGTTGTATTATTGGTCTCTTTCCCCATTATACTCAGGTCCACTAGGTACTTGCTTGTCCTTGATCTTTTGTTCATTTTCTCTTTTGGGGCACATGCACGTCCTTCGACTGACTGTTGAGTGCCCATACTTTTTCTGCAGATTTTCCAAATTCGAAAACCACCTTCGAATACCGGGGGTTAATTTCAAAGGCGCAGAAGCCCAATTATTTTGAAGCCCCAGTTGTAGCTCCGACCACCGCACCACTACCTTCCGGAGGGTCCCAAAAACGTGAGAGGTCTCACGTGAAAGTAGTTGTCTCTAGGGCTAAGAGGGCCCGAGTAGAAACTTCCAAGCTACAGACGCAGGCGATGACAGCACCTAGTGCTCCTTTACCGGAGATTCCCTCCTTTGAAGAGTTTGAGGCGGCGCAAGAGCAGTCATCTTCTTCAATAGGTATACCCTTCTAGACCTACTTTATTTAGCCATGAGCCGATCTTTCATTGACTTATTCCTTCTATTCAGCCCCTACGGCCCCTGCCGCTCTGACCGTGGAATAAGGCGCGACTGCTAGCGTCCCCGAGGGGGTTGAGAGTTTCGAAATACCCATAATTCCGATCGAGAGTGATCTTCCCTCGCCGACTCCTAGCCATGAAGGTAGCATCTTTGGCCGCAGTATTTTTCAAAAGTAGCTGTTCATTCTTCTTATTTTACTAACCCTGCCTTTCATTGGCCAGGCGTCATTCCTTCGGAGTTTGTTGTAGCTCCTTCTTTTGAACCTCTGGTTGCCACTGTGTTGCCCACCAGGTGGTCTTCAGAGAGATTGTCTGCCTTGGCTGCGGAAGAGGTTCCTTCGGAGGTAGTTCAAGATGCTTCGATGTGTCCAGTGACTACCGGAGTTAGGACTCCTGAGGTGGCTGAAAGTCCCCCTTCTGAAGAGCTCGTTGATTACGAGCCTTCCAGTGATGAGGAAGAGTTGGAGTCGAGAGTTAGCTCTCCGTCGCTTTCTTATGGAAGTGACATTCCTGCATTCAGTCCGCCCCTATTAACGTTCAGACCCTTGGGTGTGCCTAGCTCCCTTATGGAGGAAGGAGGAATCACCTCAAGCCTCACTGAGCCAGCCTTGGGGGCTTTCGGGGCGAGTGAGTTGGGATTGGTGCCGTCTGAGGTGACGCTTTCTTCTGTACATGGCTTTGTTCATATTTGTCGTCATTTGTGGCAAAAGCTTTAACATTCTTTCATTTTTATTTCTCTTCCTTTTGCTTTGCAGGGCCTGCAGTCCTAGTGAGACTGACGCTACCAGTGGTGGGAACCATGGCTGGCTATTCTGCTTTCCAGTCCAAGAGTACAACTTTCACCCCCATCATGGGCACGACTCCTATGCTGAGGCTGATCGCTTTGAAGCTCCCAGGTGAACTAGTCTCGTCGCTGGGTTTTGGTCAGCCTTCCATTGAACAACGTCAACTTCAATTGGTGGAGGCCGAGTTGGAATTCGTCGATGCTGCTTCGGTTGCGACGTCGATCGGTGCAGAGCTCAGAGAAGCGTCTGGCGACACTTCTATGTTGGCGATTAAAGCCAGGGCTGAGCTGGGACAGATGGCCCAGATGGGGCCACAAGATGAATTCATCCTTGAGGGTGGAGATTTTGAAGAAGAGGTAGTTGGGGAAACAACTGTCTTGATGCTCACAGCCGGTGCCGAGTCAGAGAAGACCTCTGAACCAGAGCAACATGTAGGGTTCAGAGCTACAGATACGGATCTCACAGTTCAAGACTATGGCCCTCTAACAGAGGTCGAGGTCGAATTACCAGCCCCAGTTGCTACTGAATCTGCAAAGTAGCCTGAGAAAGAATTGGTGGAGCCATCTTCCTCATTGCCTTCATCTTCTTCACAGCTTGCCGATGACATTTGGGCTGAGGTGGATAGCAGGGTGGAGTTTCATCTCCCTGAAGTGCCTTCACTGGGTTTACAATCTTCTAAAGAACCGGTGTGGTAGAACTTGGAAATGCTAAAGCAGACTGTGCTGACTAGCCGAGACTTATCTTATGTACAACTGAAGGGGCTAGTGGAGCCTATGACTCGCACCCTTATGGCTTTCGGCTGCCCCATGCAGAATTGGCTGCCCTGGGTGACCCTGTTGCTCAGGTACGTAAACCGGCGAGAATTTATCAACCACGGCCTGAGGGATGAATTAATTACTCTAAAGCTTCAGAAGAGGGAGAGCCTTACTGCACTGCAATCCGCCACGGAGGTTGCTGGCCAACAGAGGGTAATTACTGAGGGGGCCACCGCTCAGATCTCTGCGTTGGAGGAGTGGACTTCTCGACTCCGTATTGAGTTGGCTCAAGTTGAGAAGGATATAGCTCACGCCAGACGGCTACAGGCATAAAGCTTCGATGAAGCTGCATTGGCAGAGGGGCGTGCGGGCTCTATCCAAGAAGAATTGCTGAAGCTGGAGGCTGAGGAACATCGGTTGTAGGACCTGATTGATCATCCTTCTATCGGGCTCATGGAACTTGATGATATGTTCCGTCGCCCTAGCCAATGATGGCTTCCTTCTTCTCTTCTTCTTTTCGTTTTAAAATTCCATGTACATCGGAGGATGCTCTGAGTTTCCATGCATCTTTTCTATATATGCAATGAAGAATTTTCTTCCAGCCTTGCCTGACCAGTGCTGATGTCTGGCTGTGATTATGTGCTTTCTTTTCTTTCCTTCAGGGGTATGGGCATGACGCTAATTTACCCAGCCTGGGGTATGTTAACTTGCTAGGGCAGGAGAGAGCTCACCACTTCAAGGAGGTATGAGGAGTTCACTCCACCGCGTCACAAATTTCCCCGAGGCTAAGGCTATGTTAGCTTGAGTAGGGATATTTAGGGATAGGTTTTTGAAAGGCTATTGTATTCATCGGCATTGAAAGATATGCCGAGGTAATGAGAGGGGTTGCATTCATGAATAGGGGTGAAAGGTCCAAGTTAACGAAAGATTGACCCGCCTTGTCGATGATGACAAGGGTCAATGGTAGCTTGTTCGTCAACATTGGTTAAATGTTGAAGCAGAGGTTTGTTCATTAACGAGGACGAAAGGTCCAAGTCAAGGGGTACTGACCGATCTTGCCGATGGTGACAAGGGTCGATAACGATTGTTCATCGACATTGGTTAAATGTCGAAGCTAACTTTAAAATTCTAACCTTCTCATGGGATCGACCTGTACTTGCCACTACACTCAAAGTTAATTTTACTATGTGTGAATGCGGAATTTTAAAATTGTGTGCGCGTTGTTTTTAATGACGAGCATCTGCTTAGATCAGTTGCCAAGCTTCCTCCTGCAAAACCAGCTGAGCGATAGGAGGGTCCCTCCCTGTGGAACAAAGATAAAGAAGCTATACTCCTTCCCTAAGGAAAAAACCCGAGTCTTGTTCGAATGGGCTACTCGCTACAACAATATTACACTACCCGACCCGGAGAGGCCAAGTGATGCTAGGAGGAAGGATGATGCTCGCTTCTGCCCGTACCATCAAATGCTCAGGTATCCCATCGAAGACTGCTATGTCTTCAAGGACGTGATTCAAGGTCTGATTAAAAAGGGGGAGTTATAGATGGGTGAGCACGAGGTGGATCCTCCACGCCCACATGAAATGCATGATCTAGGGGCAACTATCAACATGATATCACTATATCAACAATTGCCTGAGGAGGTAGCAGAAGCTTGCACAAATCACACTTTTGAAGCATTTGTACTGACCCCAACAAAAGACCAGGAAAATTGGCAGACGGTATCTACAAAAGTAAAAGGAAGATTGGCATCTCGCCCCACTCCAGGTATCCAAGTTCACGGCGTCACGCCACAGCCAGCTCCACCAGCTATAACCCCAGTTTGGCATGGCACGACCCCTCGAATGGTCATCAGGGTGCCAACCAATAATAAGAAGAAGTAGGCCCCCTTGCGGGTGCATCAAGAAGTCAGCCCGGCCATCAAGTGCCGGTAGAAGATTATAGATGTGCTAGATGAATATGAATAACCTGAACTTCAGCCAGTATAGCTAAAGGAATATGTCTGCTGGGAGCATCTAGAATCCCTCAGACTAGAACATGAAGATGAAGATGAATTTTGGGGACAAATTGCCCAGAAAGATACTTCACCCGAGCAAATGCTTGTGGAGAAAAGAAAGAATAAGAAGAAATCAAAGAATAAGAAGAAAGGGGGCATTTTTGCCTGCAATACTTTGTCGACTTTGTTTAACTTAGCCTAAAGCTCTGAAGAGGGTGATGAACAAATCTACTTTACACTGACTAAGGCGAACCAGGCTGAAACTTCTACCTCCCAACATGCCACTAGGTCTTGGCGAAGACGGGGACGACTACCCCCGGCTAACCACAACATTATGTTTAGGGATGAGCAACCGTACCAAATCCCGGAACCTGAAGTGAAGGGCATAAGGGTCTTGCTCCCACCAGGCCTCTATCCCAAAGATACAAGCAGCCAGGAAGTCCCCTCATTCGCTGAACTTTTGGCAGCAAAGAAGGGCAAGTAGCCATGTCAGCGATCTGAACTGAAGGCTAAAAGTACTTTCACCCAGGACTCGGGTGTGCTGCTTCCGGTAAATGAAAGTGGTGGAAATATCACCCCCTCTACCAAGCCCATCCAAACAAAAGAACTAGCCAATCAGATGTGTTAGGAACAGACAATTCTTGAAGAATAAGACAGATCGCCTGCCTAGCTACTTACTTCAACACCAGGCTACAACAAATACAATAGAGCTGAAGAAGCAAGATTGCTCAATGTAAGACTCGATGCTCGAATATTAAAGCAACTAAAAATAATTCCATCATGATTCAATGTCTGGGAGATACTGTCCCTAGATGAAGAAACTAGACAACCTGTCATCACAGCCTTGCAAACCCTAGTATACTTCGAGAGCTACTTCACAGAGATGTGTTTGGAGGCCACCGTTACCTTTACAGATGACGTGTGCTTATTGCAATGGCGTCCATATATGATTTAAAGGTCCATCAAATGGATGTCAAGACTGCCTTCTTAAATGGAAAACTTGAAGAAGAAATCTATATGGATTAGCTTGAGGGATTTGTAGTATCTAGCCAAGAGTACAAAGTGTGCAAGTTAACTAAGTCCCTATATGGACTAAAACAAGCCCCTAATCAATGGCATCAGAAATTTGATGATGTTGTTATTTCCAATGATTTTATCATGTGTGAATCTGATAAATGTCGATATGTTAAATTGTTTAATGATGCATGTGTTTGTTTATGCTTATATGTTGATGACATTCTGATTCTTAGTAGTAGCATCATGTTGATTAGTGAAACCAAACAATTCCTAAATAGTAAATTTGACATGAAAGATCTGGGAGAGGCAAAGGTGATTTTAGGACTTAGACTCCTAAAGTCACGTAAGGGATATGCAATATCCCAAGATCATTATGATGAGAAAGTATTAAGAATGTTTGGATTTTATGATTCCAAACCTGTTAGTACTGCTATAGATCCTAGTGTCTTTCTTAAGAAGCATAATGGTGATAGTTTTGATCAACATAGATATTCACAGCTCATTGGTAGTTTGATGTATTTGTCTAACTCCAGTAGGCCTGATATTTCCTTTGCTGTGAATAGACTTAGTAGATATACTCACTGTCCTAACAAAACTCATTGGCATGCACTTAAGAGAATATGTAAGTGTTTGAAAGGTACCTTGTCACACGCATTGCATTATGTGAAATTTCCTGCTGTACTAGAGGGGTACTGTGATGCCAATTGGATAACAGGAAAGGCCCAAGGTAAGGGCACCACTGGCTTTGGTTTCATGCTTGGTGGATGAGCAATTGCTTGTAAATCTACCAAACAGACTATATTAGCTCGATCCACTATGGAATCTGAGCTGATAGTTCTTAAGACGACTGGTAGAGAGGCAGATTAGCTGAAGAACCTAATGGTTGAGCTACCTTTGTTGAGTAAGCCTATTACTGCAATATCTGTTCATTGTGATAGCCAGGGAGCAATAGCCAAGGCTAAGAGTGAAAAAAATAAATGATAAATTAGGTACTCATATAAGACTCAAGTTGAGGTTTGTAAGGGAGTACTTAACTAGTGGAATTATTTTCTTGGATTACGTAAAATCCGTAAGTAAGCTTGCTGATCCTTTAACCAAAGGACTAAATAGGAAATTGGTTTAAGATACATTGAGGGGTATGGGACTTAAGCCCATTATTTAGACACCGTCAATGGCAACTCAACCTATTGATTGGAGATCTCATAAAATAGGTTCAATGGGAAAACAAATTGAGTGGGTGACTAGTAGAGAGCACATTGTTGGAGACTTGTGTCTCATTGTCCCTCCCTATGATATAGTGCTCTATCTGGAACGGCAAAGGTTGAACTAAATATTTTTAATGAATCCAAAGGCCATAGTGGTAAAGGTGTAGGCATGTTTCTGTGCACCGTGGAGGATTCACCTATGTGAGTGTGGTTGTGTGGCCACAACCTATGAGATGCTTGGGCTATCTCTAGAGCGCTCATGAAACTAGATACAATGCACATGGCCAGAATGTGCTACCCCGTGAGAACACCACTGTCGACCAATACTGTGTGCGATGCATGGAACTTTCTGTACAAAGGTTTAAGTTCTAGACGAAGTTCATTTGGACCTGTGGAGTGTGGGAAGTGTTTCACTACGTGAAGGTTCAAGTCGGAAGACACCTTCCTTTATTCATAATATTAAACCTTGAGCTCTTGTACATCCTTGTCTCAGGTGAGCTCTCACGGCGCACTCGATCCCCGAAGGCGACCGGGTGATGATGGCGAGGGTCCAAGGCGGAACCCAATCGGGTTATAAAATATATTGCTGTGGGTTTTAATCATATCTCATATGAGAGACTTATGGTGTAGCATGGCTTTATCAATGTTCCAGTGCTACAATATTAGACTAATTAATATGTAACTGTCATAGGATGTTGAGACAATGCCAGTCTAATTTGTGTGTGGAGTCACGTTTGTGACAATCCATTGGAGGATGTGTGGAGTATCTCCGGCTATTGCTGCCTTCTAGGTTCATCATCTTTGAGTTCATTTGATTTAATAGTTCCAATGTTCTGCTGCTTGTCTTGAGGCCCTTAAAATTTCTGCAGCACTCCATCTTTGTTAGTTCTCAACATGGAAACTCTCTTTCTGCTAGCATCACTGCATGATTCTACAATTTTCCAATGGCTTTGTCAAAAACTTTTTGAAGGGTCTGCAGCATTCCATCTTTGTTAGTTCTCAACATTGCAACTCTTTCATTCTGCTAGCATCATTGCATGATTCTACAATTTTCCAATGGCGTTGTCAAAAACTTTTGAAGGGTAACTACATTCTTCGTCCCATAAAGTGCTAGTTCTATTTGTTGGCTTCCAGGTGGCTGTGAACACAACAATTCAAGATGAGAAGCAATTTTTGGATCACATTATCAAATCGACAAATATGAAGTGCCTCACCCCACCGTGAGTGCTCACTCATTCAGATGAATCCTTCCTTTTTTTTTTCTGTTGTTGTTGAAGAATTTGCCCGACTCTCTATTATTGTCTTGTTTCTTGCGGCTGATTTCAGGTCTGCACTGGACGGTGAATGGCTCGTCAGCGTATGTCCACTGCCCTCAACCATGTGTGCACACACTGACCATGCATCCTAGGTCAGGCCTCTAACTGGTTTCCCCTCAGCCAGACTCTGGCTGTAAGACGTGGGGCCCTACGGTAACCAGTCTAAAAATTGTCTCTTGGGGTAGCCTCGCCACCACTCCCTGGTGGGACCATACGCGTGTCGGAAGGCTGTGACTAGTGGAGGGTCGCTGAAGGACTAGACTCTCTATTCAGCGAAAAACTACGCCTGAACCGAACGAGTACAAGGATCGCTCCTCGTACTGACACCGACTCACGGTGACACAAGCCGAGAACACAACCTCCTGGGACCCCATGGCACCCTAACATATGGCCCCCACATGATGCCCAGCATCAGTAAGGCCACGAGCCAACACGTGGATCGAGGTCCACTCACCCGGGACTCGAATCGGCACAGAGAAAGCTACCGGTCAGACAATACACAGTAAACGGTCCACCCTGGGCCGTTCCTGGGTAAACGGACGGTCAATGGACCGCCTCAGAACTCAAACGGTTCTCCACAGGCCGTTTGACAAGCTGGGACGGTCACCTACTAACCACCCCTCAATAGACATAAATGGTCTGCCTTGGACCGTGTGAGACATAAATCGGTCCCTCTTGGGACCGCTCCAAATGGTAAACGGTCTCCCATGGGGCCGTCCAACCTCTGGACTGAACGACTACACAAACGGTCATACTCAGACTGTTCAAGGCATAAACGGTCCAACGATAGGCCGCTTGAGGAACTAAGTGGTCCACCTTGGGTCGCTAAGTCACCCAATGGCACGGAAAGCAGAACAGTCATCCTCAGACCGTTCAAGAGCTAAGCGGTCCAAAACTAGGCCACTGGAGGAGTCAAACGGACCCCATGGGGCCGCTCAGCCACCCAACGGCACAAAAGCCAAACAGTCCTCTCCCAATACTTGCACCCCATCTTTTGTCAATTTTGTAAAAGGCCCCCTCCAAGTCTTTCGTAGCTACTGAAAAGGAGATGCCCACCTTCTCCGTCACTTCCCTGACATGTTCTGTTGAAATTCTCTCCACTTCCTTCAACATCTCCCTCACCTCCTCCCTCCATAATGCTTTCCTATCTCAATACCTCCCCCTCAGACTGAGGGTCTACACTCCCTCTACCCTCCTCCTCCAGCAACAACTTCAACCCCTCGGGGTAGCCGTCCTCTTGCTCCCTGGAGTCATCAACTAGGACCAGCACAAGCGACAAGGTTGGCAAACCCTCCTTGCACACCTTTGTGGGCTGACTACCCCCCCAATCTGGACAGCTATTGCCTGAAGAGCCGTCCAGTTCCCCTCCACGGAAGAGGCCTTAAGATGGGTCGTCGGTGACACAACTTCAAGGCTCCGCGGGAGGAGCTCCAACTGGTGGAGGTGCTCCAGTGCTATCGAAGAGCATGCTAGAAGCTCCTCATCCCCTTCGGCCGACACCACCTCGTACGGCAGCTTAGGCAGGGCCACTTGCTTCCCTTTCTCTTCACCGGTACCGGCTGAAGCCAAAGGCTGCGCTGGCTTTAACTCCTGCCATGTTAGGGCAATAGGCGAGCAGTCAGACCACCAACGAGATCTACTGGCTGCCGGCGGGGAGGGACAATCGTTGGCGGGCACACTAGGACCGTCGCGGCAGCCTGAGGCTGAGGATGCGTCGGGGAAGGAGGGGGGGCAAGTTGGGTGGGGAAGACAGCCCTTACATACACGCACCATTAGCGGGCATGGGTAAGTCATAGGCCAACCGGCCTTGCCTGGACCGCCTATCCGCCAAAGAATCTAGTGAAGGCGGCCCGGTTCCCCACCCGAACACCCAGCCCACATGCCCTGATCTGCAGAAACACTGGGCCTAGCCAGCCGAACCAGCACCCCGATCGAACCTGGTCCAACCAAGGAAGGGGCGTGACTTGGATTTGAAAATTCTGCTCGCAGATGGTCCGACCGCACGTCTTCCTCCTTGCAACTCCCCCCCCGGTTGCCCTAACACCCCAGGAGCTCCTCTTTCACCCAAATTCGGAGGACAATAGGCACTCCGGCAAGGTCAATAGACACCACTGCTGGAATCGCAGCCGGGCAGGTCACCTGAAGGATGACAGCTACTGCCGTTCGCAAGCCCACCGGGGTGTAGCCTGACGACTCACGTTCCACCTGACTGAAAAGAAACCCACTCCCTCTGCGTTGCAGAGAGATGGGAAGGCCCTCAATAACGACCCTAACCCTCCTGGCCGATGGGTTGGGGAAGGTCCCCCTTGACTCCAACTACCTTTGGAGGAGTAGGATGGTACCACCAGCTGGCAGAACGCCGACTTTAGTCAAACGCACTACCGCCTCCTCCTCCTGTCCAACAGTCAGGAAAGAAGGGCAGGACACCCGTGCGACCTCCCAGAGCTCGCCTGCAGCCTCCATAAGCCGCCGCTGGAATATAAGCTTATCACAACCTCTACTACCATTCTCAATGTCTTAAGATTTCTTTAAGATCTCTTCTCTTTGACCCTCCTGAGATTAAACCCGATCCGACAGAGCATCCCTTTTAGTTCAGATCCTCAGGCATCCTCTTATGCCTCCCCTCGGTTGCTTGGGTACTTAGCAATTGCTCAATCTCTCCTCATGCCACTGTCTGGGTACTTAGCAACGTTGTTGCTAAATGAAACAGGGGAGTTCCATCTCCTCTCCTAACTCTTGGGTGATATTATGCAGTGAATCTGTGGCAATCTGAGGCCAAGGGCACACTAGCTTGCATGGCTCAAGGTTAATGCTCACTCACCACCAAAATGTTAATAAGATTAGGGTGTTGTCAAAGGCCGTTATATTAGGCAAGAAACCCTGTGTTTTGGGGATGTGATTGTAGTTTTGGAGGAGCCTTAAGCGTTTTTGAAGTGTCGCGAGATTTTGAAGGCTCTTAGACCATTTTTAGGTCACTGGGATATTTTGATAATTTTACTGGATCCCGAGAGACTTAGATTTCAGATGACACGTAAGTGCAGGACCAAGCCAGCAAGGTTCCTAAGTGAAGGAGTGGACGCTCAAAGGCAAAAGACATATGCACAATTTTTCGAAAGTCAGGACCTATCTGTAATTTTCCTTGGCATACACATGAAGAAAGGCAACTGAGTGTGTTGACGTTTTATGTAAGCATAAGGGTTGTCGGCGAAGTGTCGACTGTACATAAAAAAGTCTCTGCACTGACGCGAGACATGAGGGCATAGTCACAATTACACAAAGTTGTAGGGTAAGACTGCAGCCACAAGACTTCAACTTTCTTGTGATTCTCGGAGGGACATTACCGCAATTCTTAATTATCTAAAGGAATTACATAGTTTGGCCATCTAGAATGCATGAAAAATTACATACACAGTCTCCAGAGACGTAAACACAAGACCCGGGGTATTTATAAATCATACCCTTGATGTGCATATTCACAAAACAAACAAACTCCGCCGAGCCGTGTGTCCCCGTGTGTTGTTTGTCTCTCTCGTTTGTGTGTCCCTCTGCGTCCTCCTTGGCCTTGGGGACTATTTATAGAAGTGGGAGGACCCAGGTTGTCAAAAAAATGAGGATTTGCCTCAATTTTGACAAAAAGAGTGACTTTAACCCCAATTCTGACAAGGTGGGGTAGCCTATCCTTTTCTTTCTTTCTTTTCTCTCTCTTATTTTTATGGAAACGCGGACCCCTAGGGTCATTTGACCCGTGGGCAGGACCCAACGGGGTCTAGTGACCTGCTGGGAGCCCAGCGGGGTGCCACGACCCCCCCGCGGGGTTGGCTGGCCCTACTGGGTCTAGCGGGGGTGGGCCGAGCCCCAACAAGGGTCGGTCGCCCCTGCGGGGGCCTAGCGGGGTGGGCGCGACCCCCGCGGGGTCGACAAAACCCGCTGGGGGCCCAGTGGGGTCATTTGACCCTTGGGGTAGCCTTTTGGCCCCTCTTCGCGTCCTTTATCCCTTTTTCTGTCGTCCTGGGTCGATGAGAAGCTGCCGCTCTGCATTTATTGTCTCCCGAGGCCTGCTCTTCGTCGCGTGGCAGCAATACGTTGGTGGGGAACGGTGCCGGAGCGAAGGCTTGTTCGTTTGTTGTTTGGTTGCGCATCGCTCGCTTGGAGGGGAGTCTTTGCACCTGTTCGTGCCATGTGATACACAGTCGTTCGGCCACTTTGACAAGTGTGCGTGCATAGTCCCTCTTGATTTTCCTTGCTGCGGCGCCGCTTGTGATTATATGGTCGGGCCAATAGACCCTAAATCGCGGAGGTACTCCGCGGTTCAACGACATCGGCGCTACGCCATATTTTTCGTCGGTTGTTATGAAACAAAATTCTCGAAATATTTTGAGAGAATTACGGGTGCAACAAGGACTTAGCTGGATACCCTTTAGATGTGGGTTTTTTTGTATAGGGCTTGTACATCCCTTTCTCTTCTTAATATATTTCGTGGTATCACCCACGTTTCAAAAAACATAGAGAACCTTGCAGTCTCGACACAGCTCCTCACCCATTCAATCCATTGTTCTTAAAACCCTGCCAAACATATGTCTATACTTGCCACATTAACGTGTGTTCACTTGGTCGAGTCCTCGGTATCTCAAATGGCACTGACGGAAGGTCGAGTCACACCCGATTGAAAGCTTTCGCTTTACGTGATTGTAGTCTTCGGACCTACGTTCTCCGCCTTGTACCGGGGTTCGAATTAAATGAATTATGCCTGCTCTGCATGATTTAAAAAAAATTAACAAATGAACTATTTCATGTGACCTTGAAAATTTTATCATCGCATGCATTCCCTCGCATTCTATTTCAACCTTGGATGGCTCATCATCTTGGCACTTAATCAAAGGTTTTCCTCCTTATTAGAGGATGTAATTAATGCCATAGCCTTTATGGTATGGCATACTTCTGGTCCCGACACAAATCTCACTCTCACCTGACGCAGGTCAGATTGAGCACATAATAAACTCGTCACTCAGTGACTGGCATGCCCTAAACAAAATAATAAAATCCATCCCCCACAAGCTTGGCATGCCCGGTGGGACTTCTGGTCTCCTTTCATCTCTTTTTCGAGATAAATGGGCCCCGAGGCCCTCCCAAGAGTGCTGATCGCTTGCTTGTTCTGTGATTGCAGAAGTTAACGATGGCTACTGGATTCGCTGCATTGACCTTCGGCCTTGAGATCATGGCTAATCATGCTGCTGCTGGGCACTTGGCGGTACCAACTATCTTTGGCTCCACCCGATGGTGGTTGGCTGCCCTAACTTCTTTGGGGTAGCCTTTGCTGATATGTTGAAGGTCGAGGCTCCGGAGCCAGCCGGAGAGGAAGCTGATAAGAAGCCTAGGGCCCACAATGCCTGAAGCCATAAGGGTTTGACAACAGGTCAGACTCAGCTGACTAGCCGCATGGTGCATCATATGGCTCAGGGGGCTCGCCCCGCTTATCACCACAAGCTCGGGGGTCGCCATCAAGGGAACTCTCGCAGAAGAGCTATTGCCCCTGCTACCGGGCGACTATCAATGTTCAGGAAGTCTGTGCTGATTGGGGGAGTCCGTGTCTTCCTAGACGGACGTGATGCTCAAGCAATCCCAGACTGGGTGGTCACTATTGTGCCAAACCGCAACTCCTTCCAGGCCCGTTTTGGGAGGACAGCTGAAAAAGAAGAAGAGGGCCGCCGAGGCCGGAAGGATATGGCCCCATGGTCGAAGAAGTTTAAACAAGTTTGGGTCCCTAAAAGGATCCAACCTGTTCACCGAGAGGCACCTATCTACTACCACTCCAAGCCCGCCGAGGTGGGGAAGAAGAATGAGAGTGTGTTGACCCCGAGAAAAGAAGAGATTGTCGCGGATCCTCCACACCGCGCAAGTTTCAGGGCATGTGCTTGACAAGCTGATGTCCCCACAGCGGGGAGAAGATTTGAACAACCTACCGAAAGATCCCAACTATCTTACATCCCTCCAGTGGGAGGTCGACAACTCTCCCCAGTCCTGCACCAGGGATTAGGGCAAGAAGAAATGACCAGTATGGTCAGAAACTATTTTATGGGTATGGGCAACCCCTCACTGGGCCAACAACGGCTATTGCAAGCATCCATGGCGAAAGGAGATGATTGTCCACCGACGGCGATCGAAGAAAAATAAGAAAGAGGAATGACGTCATCGATTGACGACAATGGACACGAAGACGGCTTGAGATTTGAAGCCGATGGAGCTGCTCCCCGGCAAAGGGAGACAAGAAGAATCTCTGTATTTGAGAGGCTAACTTTCCCTAGACATATGAGGAGGAAAGTTCATAGACAAAGGGAATACATGCGGGTTTTCACCTGCAACCCGTTCATCGTCTGAGGCCTAGCCGGTGGTTTCTTCCATGCCGATTCGAGTCCCGGGTGAGCACCATGCGGCACACTTGCCAACATATTTTCCCAATTCTCCATCCTGCCAGTGCCATAAACTATAATGCCTCAGGTAACGACACGACAACAACACGTCTCACGCAACTGAGACAACACTTATCGAGGAACCAATCCTCCCATGCTCTTCTCAACCTCGAAAATCCACCCGTCGTAGCCAACGCTACGATCTTGGACCTGTGGGTTATGGGCCCACCATGCTTCCGATGCACACTCTGATCCACACGCACAGCTATCATAGTGCCACTCCTCACCCTCCCCTCTCACCTCTCTTCTCTTCTCCCTCTTTTCTTCACCTTGCCAACACAGGGGCAAACAGCACACTTCCTTCTTCTCTGATTTTTCTTGCAAGGGGGAAGGTCTCTCTTTTTTGTTTGCCAACCATCCACACTTCATCCTCTGGAGCCATCTCTATATATAAAATGAGGGGGTCTTATCTTCGAGAGAAAAACTCCCGCCACTTTCTCCCCGTTCGCAAAAAGGATGGGTTGACTGCTACACTGTCAACTACCTATTGGTGTAGTGCAAGCCATTGTCTGAGGATGGGATGCTTGTGAGATATTCAGGGGCTTCATCGCTGTCAGATGGGCTGGCCCACCGTCGACACTTGCCGCCACTGCTGCCATCATTGCGTTGTCAATCTGAGGTGTAAGCAAACCCGCAAGCCTTAAGCGCTCATGCGACGGGTTTGATACAGGCATTGAATGCCCTCTCCTTCTTTCTGTCGCTTTGCCTAAGGTTTAGTAGGAAATAGAGTATCGAGCTGAGGATGGGATGCCTCCCACAGTGCCGTGGGCAGGGTGCCACGCAGTTTCAAGATGTCCTTGCATGTTGTTTCATGAGACTTCGTGTAGTCTTGAGCTCGCTGGTTTAAGTGCGTTAAGAGGCCATGCCCTTTCAATCAGTTAGCGCACCGGATCAGCAGGTTGGAGGAGGGTCACACCATTTCAAGTGACCTCTGCATGCCGGTTTAGAACCCAAGGAGGCCGCGCCATTTCAAGGGGCCAAATATGCTTCTTTCCACGCCATTTCTAGTAGCAGTAGGGGTGGCGCCGACTCAAGTAGCAAGGGACATGCCGGTTTAAGAGGGAGATGAGGTGTTTTGGTAATTTTACCCCATTGAGTCTGAACCGGCTCGGACGAATGCTTGAATTCCAATGCTGCCTTAGTTTTAATGCACCTCTTCTGGGGTGTTCATTTCAAAGCTTCGGGGCCTCAGTTTGTAATTTTGAGTGATTTTCGACACGTGCCGAACCCGTGTCAGATTACTTGGGTTTCTTCCTGATTCAGCCTTCAGCATTGTAAGTCATGCCCTTAACCCTACTCCATGTCTGTGTTGAGTGTCTTCATCGAGTGAGCCACCAACCAGAGTATTTTCACCCTCATTGGGCAGCTCTTCAGCCTCCTATGGATCTTTCCAGTATAATGTGTATCCCGACTGGGTTACTCAAGTTTAATGCTGATTTGGCCTTTGGCACCCTGTTTCGATGGGCCAAGGTTATTTCATCGGCTTGGGAAGCTTCCTTGTCATGTGGCGGACCACCTGGTGTGTTTTCGTCCTGATCGGACGAGATGTGGGGTTTGTTTAGCCTCTCTGCTCTCGATCAGCTGTTCTTTGCCTGCTAGGACGCACTTGCCATGCAGTAACTTTTGGATGTCAACAAATGCCCCCCACTCGCGGGTGGCGCAAGCAAGGGATGACTGCACGGGACCCGCGCACAGATTTTGCAAAGATAGGGAAAAAAAAGAAAGAAAATATTAGGCAGTAACCTTGCCATCTGTCCAAGTTTGTAAATCTCATGTCTCTCAGCGTAGAAGTTAGTACATGCAAATTATCTAGTTTAGATGACTTCTTCCGGAACCACCTCATAGTTTGTACACCAGCTGCACCTTGGGTGTAGCCCTATAAGCTTACATCATCTTGTACATCTCAATGTGCTTTAGCAGAATCTTTGCTTTTGCCTTTTGTTATCCAAGCAGTCATTTTCTTGCATGATTAGTCTTGGATTATACTGTGATCAAGGATAAGAGTGTCTCCTGTGCACTAACCACTTTGCTTTCTTTCCTCATCCTATTCTCGTAAGAGTTACAATATCATAAAATATGTGAGAGGTTATATAAGAAGACATTCAAACGCGACATCTAGTCCATCTTCTTCATCTCAGGCATTGGCACTTTTTAAATGGTACTTTCCTACCACCTTGAGTCCACAACAATACCTCGAAGAGGTTGAGTGCCTAGGCTTTTTCCGCTATGCATAGCCTTGATTCTTTAGTTTTACTAAGAATTGACTATTAGTGACAACTTTTACGATCTACATGAGGTCATAAGGTATGATTACAAATCTCAAATTTGCCTGATCCCCAAACTGAAATGGCGCATATCTATTTCTTTAATAGACCTTCTTTTTCTAGAAACACCCCTCAAGGGTGCACCGTATACTACGACAAATATTTTAGATGTTTCTTGATAGAGAACAACACAATACTTTGGACTATTCAATTGATCCAAAACACGCAGCTCAACTGTTCGGAGGTTATAAGCACAAAAGCTCAAAACGCCATCTACACTGCTGAATGAATCCAAATTTCGCAGTCACGCGGAGCTTACCCACTTCGGCGCCCTTCTCCACGACGCAGACCGATATGTCGGCGCCCTGCTCCCGGCACATCTGCTTCAACCGTATCGCCGCCGAGAGACCGGCGGGGCCGGCCCCGACGATCACAACGTCGAAGGACAGGGACTCCCTGCCGTCCGTTGCCCCGCTGCTGAAGCACCTGGATCCCCCGGCTAGGCACCCTAACCCGAGCGACCACGTCCGGCCGCGGTGGGAAGCCAGGAAGCCGACAGGCTTCTCGGTGCGCGCGGGTTGAGGGGGTTTGTCCCACACCGCCGGGGGATGCGGTCGACTCGCTGGCGAGGTGCATGCGGAGCCATTACCGCGATCATGAGGGGGTGGGGCTGCAGATGGAGGAGGTGCGACTCTGAGAAACGGTCCCCGGAGAGGGTGTGATCGGGGGAGACGGAGTCGGAGCATGGCAGAGCCGCCGGGGTACAAACCACGGAGGAACACCCCGGCTTACGTTTTTTTATCTCCGATGAACCAAACCAAGGGGTTAGGGAGAGGCGTGTCCATCTCTCTCTCTCTCCAAACTCTTATCCGCATCATATCCACGTCATTTGCTCGAGTCATTGGCTACATTAATTAACCAAATGAAAGTGTAATCGATAGTATACCATGTTCTGCAATTGTACTTGGTGGTCATGTAAATTTAATTATGGTTAATTTATTTAGCAAGATAGAGCTATTGAAGTAGGTAATATGATCAGTAAGAGCTAATTTGGACTTTATTTTCTCTCAAATAACGGCATGTTTGAAAACGGGATGAGGTCGTTACTAGATTAGTAGTTGATGTGTGTGAGGAGAAAAGGTGGAGCCCACACCTTTTTCTCTATAATCAGTTAGTTATCTCATTCTCTTATTTTATTCTTATTTCAAACTGTCTCTGACCGGTTTAAACCAACCGACCAACCAATTAAATTTAGTCATAAAATACAATATATTATATATATTGTCCCGGTTGCATCCCACAGACCGGTCATCCCGATTTATGGCTGGGACGGTCTGGGACGGGCGGGTCGGGCTGTCCCATACCGGTTTGTCAAACCTTAGTTTCAGGACGTGTTAGGGTCAGTTTGGCACTGGTCCTGCCTTCAACAGCGACTGGGATAGGCGACGGTGGTCCCATCACCACTTCTCTATCCAGCTAGTTTGAGTCTGCACAGACTGCACTAAGGTCTGTTCAAATGACCTGAAGGCCACCACAACGGTCTCTGTTAAGCCTGGTCTTCTTCCTGGACGTGAATGACTTCCTCATCGACTGGACTGTGGGCGGACAGAACTGGGAAGATCGGTTGATTCTACCTAGGAACGGTGCTCAACTTCCTCCGGCTCACCACGATTGCATCCCAGATCCTTGAAGCATCATCCCGGAGGTCCCTTGCAGTAGCTCGAACCCACCTTGGTGCTCGAGTGATAGCTCATTTCCTCGGCTATCCTGCTGCCTGCACCGACAGTGAGCACGTCGGCGTCCTTTCCTTTCCTCCCCTCCCCATGCCTGGCTGGCTGAAAGTCCCTCCCTACGTGGAGGTATAATTCTATAAAAAGTATCAAGTCCCCTCCCCAGAGTCATCTCTCTTGCGTAAGGCATTACTTTATATAAAAAAAGTCACCATAAGCTTCACCAGTGCGGCGTGTGGGATTCCCCATGCTTCCCCGCTTGCCCTCATCCTCAATAGGAGTTGGCTTCTTCAAGCCGACTAGGTGAGCTCCTCCCCAATTCTTCCTGGTCAATTCTGTAGTCCATTATCATTTCTGAGCTCCATCGGTGTGGAAGAGAGCACTTGGCCCTGGCTACACATCTTTATCGCGTGGCCATCGCGGGAGAGAGTGTGAGCGCTACCCATGCCCCCAAGGCGTGTGATCTACTCCGTTGACATGGGAGCTTTTAATTCTACGGGAGGGTTCCATCTCAGCATTACCATCACTCCCAACCTACAAGGCTCTGGTCCTCGGACTCGACCTTCCATCCCCGAGTCACCCCGAGAAGTGGGACGCACTGTGTGAGCTAGTCCGCCAAAATCGAGTCTGTTTCCTTACTAGTGTGCTTGCAATGGTAGGTTCGAGAGTCATCATTTCATCCCCATTGCTCCCCTAGGTCGTGTCACATCAGTAACGCAAGTCATTCCTCTCCTGGCCTAAATAAAAAATAAGCCCTTCCCTGCCTGGGTATGCTCCTCCAGTTCATAATTGAAAGGCGTGAAAGAGGTTAAGGGATGCGGCGAGGCCGCATATGCGGCGGAGGATAATGAAGGAGAAAATGAAAGCGTAGGAGTTGGAGACTAGCTGGATGGGAGCCAGCTAGTAAAACTCTAATAGATTAACAATAAAGGGGTGAGGAGGAAGATGAAAGTCACACTTTCAGGCCAGAAGGTAGCTACAGAAAAGGCCTGAGTGAGTATCTAGACTAGACTCATGGAGTTTAGTTGGAGAGAAGTAGTACCGCCAGGGGAGTTGGTAGTGGATTTCGACTTCTTTCACCTCTGGTTTGGTCAACTCACCGCGGGGATGACGGCTGGGCACCGGAGTGGAGCTTCCTGCCCCTTGCTAAACTTCCTAGCCTCTAACTTCTTCATTGTGGTCCACCATGAAAGATTGAAGAGAAGGTGGAGTGATGGGGACATCGCCTCCATTGCCCACGCTCATGGCGCGTCTCCTCACCTCGGACGCACCTAGCACGGTCTAGTTGAACCAAACTGAACCGAAGTTCGATTTGGTTCGGTTTAAATCGAATTATGAATACCCCTAATTGTGGGGGCTCGTGTACTGGACGTCTTCCCCACCAACCGCAAGCAATCAATGTTTATTTTACATTGGGCGGAGCCCCAACACCTTTGTTTCTACTGTCGAAGAGAGAGTTAGGGACCTTGGGAGCCGCGACATCGGGAGGGCTTACTCTGTGCAACAGCAACAGGGCAACAGCAACACAACATGGATAATTGGGGGTAGAGAGACTGGTTTTGGCGAGGATGGAGATCTATTCCCAGACTGGATTACATAACTATATGCCATGAAAGGCATTTATATGGGGGCATGAGAGCCCGATTACAGATGCTTGCACGTCACGGGACAATTCTATCATTTATGACGGTCCCCGGGTCATTATATCATTATGCGGGTAGTTCCGCATTCGTACATAGTGTCCATCAGGGGACCTGAGACTCAACAGGATGCCACCCGAGGGGCGTCACAATGTATTCCCGATATGAGACAGTGTCGAGATCGGGGAAGTAGGGGTGCCGTGGGCACTGTTGTGCTGGGGCAGTTGGGCGTCGCTAAGGTCGAGGTGACTGAATGGTGCAGGCACCACTTGTGACTGGAGTAGCCAGGCGCGGTTGAGACAAAGGCAACCGAGCATTGTTGAGACTTGAGCAGTCGATCGGCATGAGTCTCACCTTGACTGGAGCGACCAAAAGCTGTTGAGCTTCGAATTGCCTGGTGTCGTGGGCACTGCTGTGACCGAAGTTGTTGAGCATCGTAGGCATCACTTTGACTGGTGTAGTTGGGTGCCGTCGGCATGGTAGTGACTGGAGTAGTCGGGTGCCCTAAGCCCCACCGCGATTGGGGCAACCAGGCACCGTTGGAACTGGGAGAGTCGAGTGCCCTGGGCATCGTTGCCAAAATGATCAGGTGCCATGAACACTACTGAGACTGGAGAGCCTGAGCGCCGCTGGGGCTGAAGTAGCCGGGCGTCACTATGATCGGGTGGTTGGGTGCCGTGGGCACCTTTGTAGCTGGAGGCTCAGGTGCCGTAGGCATCGTAGTGACTGGGGTAGCTGGGCGATCGGGTGTTGCGGGGCACCCTTGAGACTGGAGTAGCTGGGCAGTTAGGTGCTAGGGGCACCATTGCGACTAGAGTGACGGGGTAGTCTGGTGCCGTTGGCACTGGTGAGACTGTCGTTGTTGACCATCGTTGGGGCTAGAGTAGCTCGACATTGTCTTGACCTGACAGTCGGGTGCTGGGGGCGCCATCATGACTTGAGTGGTTGAGCGATCGGGTGTCACGATCCCCGATGTGACTAGAGTAGTTGGCAGTCGGGTGCAGGGGGCACCGTTGTGACTGAAGTTGTTGATCGATGGGGTGTCGCGGGCCCTGATGTGACTAGAGTAGCTGATAGTCAGGTGCTGGAGGCACCGTTGTGAATGAGGTTGTTGAGTGATTGAGTGTCACGGGCCCCGATGTGACTGGAGTACCTGGCAGTTGGGTGTCGGGGGCACCGTTGTGACTGAGGTTGCTGAGTGATTGGGTGCCATGGGCCCCGATGTAACTAGAGTAACTGGCAATTGGGTGCCAGGGGTACCGTTGTGATTGAGGTTGTTGAGTGATCAGGCGTTCCAGGTCCCGATGTGACTGGAGAAACTAGTAGTTAGGTGCCAGGGGCACTGTTGTGACTAAGGTTGTTGAGTGATCGGGCACCGCGGACCTCGATGTAACTGGAGTAACTGGTAGTGGGGTGCCGGGGGCACCATTGTGACTGAGGTTGTTGAGTGATCGGGCGTCGCGGGCCCAAATGTGACGTGACACACCCTATGGGAAATGGGCGATGAGCCCAAATGGATGCCCGAATTGTGAATCCATGATAGCAAAGGGTATGAGGCGAAGGACTAGACCGAAGGCTTCCTCGATGCTAGAAAAGCCACTTTCTAGACTGGCCTAACCGATCCTTCCGACGATGTCTTTTGATATACCTCTTTTGCTGCCGAGGACTCACGCTAAGGGGGGTTGACACTAAGAGCCTTGGACCTAGATTTACAAGCATACAACAAAGAGCAATTGACTCACTCGAGCGGCCTCACCCGCGTAACACACACTCATGCCCATGGGCAACTCGATGATGATGGAGAGGGCTCGGGGCGAGACCTTGCCATTCTGGGGGTTTGGCTTAGCTGGGGTAAGGCCTGGGATGCCCAATTTCCATGGGCGGCCAGCACGCCGAGGGCGTGGGTTGTAGGGTTGCTCTCTCAACTCACTCCGCAGTGGTCGCTCAATTTGATGAAAATTCGGGACTGGGCACTCGCTCACCATCCGACGGAGCTCAAAAGTAATACTATTTAAGCAAAAATAATCCAGCAAAGAGAGGGAACAAGAAGCTCACCTGATCGGCATGATGACGCTGATCCCGGCTGGAGACAATGGCGAGCGGGGAAACGTGGCTACGCACCCGTACGGTGCCCCAATGTAGCTTGGATTGGCGACCTGCTAATACAACCACTACACCCTCGCAGAGGGGTTGGACTAAGAGTGAGTAAGATTAAATTACAATGAAAAATTACCTCCATGCAGGGAGGAGCGATCAGCCAGCCAGGCGAGGGGGTGGGGAATTGGTCGGCGAAGACCGATCACTCAGGGACTGAATGCTGTCCCGATGTCAGTTCTACAAGATAGCAAGCTGGTTTTGGAGTCACCACGATCACTTCTGTGCTCTAATGAAGGCGGGACTGGATCCGACGCACTCATGGGAGAGTCCTCTTTCAGCAGGAACTGACGGAGCTCCAAATAGAGGTCGGCGTTGAGGCTGGCGAGCCGAACAGCGTGACTGGGTCCAACCTAGTTTTGACGAGTATTGCCAGCGCAGGCTGGGGAAGATGGCAGGTACAGGATGCTCCGGTGGGCGAATGGCTTCCCACTTCCTGGGACGTGAAGGGGACTAGATGGAGGTGACCTCCTAAGAAGGGCGCACCAAAAAATTCACAGGAGCGGCTGAGGTCGTGTCTGCAAGAGGGCTCAGGTTTACAGTCAGAGACTGGGTGTGCAGTACCCTGAACCGCAGAGGCCTGAGAAAGCTGCTACCACGAACTCTCCAGAGGTCTGATGAAGGCGAGGTCGGTGTCGTTGCGACCTTGGGCAAGTCCTCTTTGAGCAGAATTCAACGAGTCCCCCACGGGAGGTCAGAGTAGAGGACGAGGTAGAGAGAAGTGGATGGTGGTCCGAATGGGCTCTGTTGGACTAACCTGTGCGTTCTGGGGAGAGAGGCTAGAACGGGGAGCTCCGGAGTCCGAATGGTGCCCTTCTTCTTGGGTCTGGCAGGGGACTTGGAGGGGAAGATTTCAGCCAAAAATTTCATCCAAACTCACACAAGAACTATCGTGGTCGCGTCTTCTCTTGGGCTCAGGTTCCCTACCAGAGCAGTATTGCGTAGTCGGGGAAGAATGACTCCCCTGGGCAGCAGGAGCATTCGATGATGATGAGACCACCTCGCCTGTGAAGATGCCTCGATGATCTTTCCAGCAATGTATGACACACCATCATAAGATGCATGATGACTCCAAGGAAGGCTCTGCAACTCTGTGGTACTCTACTACTGTAGGTTCCAGACTGGTAGTAGAGAGAGATGGTGATCAAATGGAGGGGGATGGATAGGAGGACGTGGTGGAGAGGGATGGGGAGGGTTTTCTGGGTGTGAGGGAAGATGAGGAAGGCTGCAAGCCAGGCTTGGGGTGGGAGGAATGGCTGGGGGGGGAGCTAGTAGGTGGTGGTGGGCTGGTGCGATGGGGAGAGGAGTGGGTGATTGATGCGGGATGACGACGCGGACTCGGTACCAGTTTGATGCGGACCTAGGACTCTAAGTGACGATGCGACCAAATTGGACGACACTACCAGCAAAGATGCAACTAACTTTAGGCAATCTCACGATCGTCCCACGTGAGTCAAGCTTGCGGATCTGCGCGGTTGAGAAACCAGCAGTGAGTCAAGGGTATTTAGCTCTTCCGTGTGCTCGGATCAAGTCACGGGACGGGCTCCACTCACTCGCTCGCTCGCAGCGGTGATGAAATTTGAACGAGCTAATATCCTAATAATCACTCATGCAGCGGCATTCAAAAATATACCAGAGAAGTAAATACATCAATGAAGGAGCGAAAACGTACCTCCACGCTCCGGGCGTGGGGAAGGCGACCCCGGCCAAGACTCGTACCCCCGGTACAGATAATTAATAAAAAATTATAAAAATACACTTTCACTGCCCACTCCATGCAGGGAGGTAAAGGGCTACTCATCGTAGTTGTTTTTTAAGGACGGATTCAGCAGCGCATCGATGGCAAGCTTGGGCTCCCCTACCCGCGCTGCTGCCATCGCCATCCATGGGAAATCCCAGCCCCAGCACTTGTCCCAGTGCCAGTCGCGTCCCACTTCCACTACGGTTCGGTGCGCGATTTCTGGATCGAGCTCTTTGGAGGGAGGCAGCATTCCAATGACACCCAGCATGTCGATGTGGGCGGACTGGCGTTTGACGAAGGTGTCGGCACGATCATCGCTAAAAATGTAGAGGCCATCCTTCACGGGTAATGGCGCGAGATGATCTTTCACATCGTCCCAGTGTGGTTCGCGGGAAAGACCAAGACGCAGGCGCCATTGTTGGGCCCACTCCAAGGCCACACGCCAGTAGCCGAGTTCAAAGATGGTATCGCGGCGGAGAATACCGCCCTCGGTCGCGGGCCAGACGGGGTCGAGGTCATACACTCCCTTTTCGTTCTTGGTCGGATAATCGGCCATGAAATCGGCGGTTCCAAAGACGATGTCCTTCCACTTGGCCAGCGTGGCGGCGGTGGGGTGCAGCCGGTAATCAAGCTCGGCCAAGAAAATGGGATGAGGCTCCTTCCAAAGCAGCGCCATTTCCGGTGGCCAGCCGTCGTTGTATCCGTTTGGCCCCGTTGTCTTCGGCCACATCAGGCCCTTGTAGTCAAAATTCTGGGCGATGGCCCGCGCCACGGGCGTGATTTTCTGATAGATCGTAAGCGCCTTGTCGGCCATCGCCCATCGGTCCCAAAGAGCGTAGTGCGCCAGGTGCCACCAGATCATCTCGAAGTGCCATTTGGAGTCCCACGGATCGAGCCGCGTGAGCCCCACCTCCGCAGGCGGATAATCACCCGCCGACTGCACGGCAAGCTCGTACTGGGATAGGACAATGCGGCGCTCCAGTTCCATCCACCGCGTATCCTTGCTGCCGGAGAGGTCGATCGCGCCTCCGCCATTCCAGAAAGCGGGCCACCATTGCGCGCATGCTTCCTTGATCTTGTCCGCGGGCGGCGTTGCGTCGGTCGCGGCTGTGAGCCCGAACCGGCAGGTCAGGTTGATCGTCTCTGTTCCAGGCGTCGCGGTGACAATGAACTGGTGCGGCGTCGAGCCTGCGGCGACGACAAATCCACTTCCATCGAGGGCAACTTGATAGCGGGCATCGTCAATCGTCCGGTTTACCTCGAGCCGGCTATTCGTGCGGCGGATGACATCGGTCTGGTGTCCCGCCGCCTGGGAAAAATCTCCATACCATGGACGCGGGCCTTTGCCCGGCGCTGGAAAATCGAGCATGATGCGCAACCGGCCATCTCTAAAAAGAGGTGAAGTCGCGTGTACAGCGACCGTGTCGCTCTTCGGGTCAACGCAGGTCTCTACGGCGACCTGCTCGCCCTCACAGGTAAAATGGCTGGTGAGAAGGCCCGTCCACAAATCGAGATGGCGCGAGTTGACCTGCACCGCAGACGCCTGGAGACGATTTCCTTTGGGGTCGATAAAGCCGAGACGCCCCAGGTTTAGCGGTTGCGGGTTGAGTTTTTCCCAGTCGGCTATGGGGGCGGGTGGCGGCGTCGTTTTGCCTTTCAACCGTCCATGGTCCGAGGTTGCCCACGGTTTGATGTCGTCCCGCGTGACACCCGGAGGCAGCGGAAAATCATGCCAGCACCAGTGCGACATGGTGTTGCCGCCGACGGTTTCCAGGCCGGTTCCATCAGCATTGAAGGCAAAATTGCCGTTACCCAGGGGAATCTGGCCATCGAGAGAAGGCCAGTCGATATCTAGTGGCCTCTACCTGGCCATTGCCTTGTTGATAATAAGATGATGAATGATGTAATGCAATTTTGTACCTTTTGTATTGGTCTTGAAGGTCCTGAGAAATGAATTGTGGCCCATTGTCGGTGATGATTGTGCTTGGAATGCCGAACCTGGTGATGATGTTCTTCATAATGAACTTACATACCATTGATGCTTTGATCTCCACATAAGCTTCAGCTTCAGTCCATTTGGTGAAGTACTTCATTGCAGTAGGGATGAAGGATTTTTACTTAGTGAGGGAGTTGGGATCATCAAGAGGACCAATGATGTCAAAAGCCTACATGGAGAAAGGCCATAGGGAGGATACTGGATAGCGTGAGGAAGATGGTGAATGGATTTTATCGGTATGAAGTTGACACTTGACACACTTACGGATATAGATAGCACAATCCTCTTCCATGGTGGGCCTATAAAAGTCTTGCCGAAGGATCTTCTTAGCAAGTATCTGGCTATTTACGTGGCCACTACACACACCTGAGTGTGTCTCCTCAACACATTTCCAAACCTCATCATCATCAAGACATCTTAAAAGAACATCAGTGAGGCTTCTCCTATACAACACTCCTTCAACCAACGTATACTTCCGTGCCACTCTCCTTATGGCTTTTTATCGTCCATTGTGGCTTCTTCAAGGTAAGACTGATCTTTGTAATACTTGGTAATCTCATAGATGGCTTCTCCTCATCTGCTAGTTCTTCTTCCAATTCTAGCAACATAATTTTCCTCTTCTCAATAATTTCTCCCTCTTAGACCTTCCTTGATAATTCTTCCTTAATCTTTCGAAAGGTAGCGTCTTGAACAGTGGGGGTAAGATGCCTATGAATGACGATAGACTCAAAGCATCTACCTAGAGGGAAAGTTAATGATTATGCTAATGAGGCAAGGGCATCGGCCAGAATATTTTGATCATGAGAGACATGGACAAAGATCAGCTTGGAGAATAGTTTGGCATAAGTAAAAGTGAGCTCCTGATAAGGCTTGAGTTTGGGATCGAGGGTCCAACACTTGGTGAGCACTTAGTGGAGAATGAGTTAACAATCACCCACAATTCATCGCTCGATGACACCAAACAAATGAGCGGCCTCTAGCCCAACAAGAAGATCCTCTATTCAGCTATCTTGTTGGTGATTGAGAATGTGAGCTGAAAAGCCTATGGGATGGTGACACCTTCAGGTGATATAGGAGGACAATGCCGACACCTCTCCCTTGAGAATTCAAAGCACCATCAAAATGTAATGCCCACATGTGGTTAGTTCATTGGTTGATGGACATTAGTTCTTCATCTGGAAACTCTGATTGGATAATGTCAAATTTGGGGAGAGGATGGTGAGCGAGATGCTCGACTATGGCATAACCTTTGATCATCTTCTGCTGAACATAGGTGATGTCAAATTGAGACAGGAAGCTGTGCCAGCGTGCTAACCTATCAGTAAGGAAGGATTTCTCCAAGAGGTACTTGATAGGATTCATTTGGGCATTCAAATGGACTTTGTGAGCCAGAAAATATTGTTTCAATTTCTACACTACCCAAACTAGGGCAGCACAGGTTTTCTCCATATTTATATACTTCTACTCACAGGGGTTGAGAAGTTTGGACAAGTAATAGGATGCCATTTCCTTGACCTCTTCATTTGTTTGTGCCAGGACAGCTCCCACAGAGTCATCCAAGACTGAGATGTAAAGAATTAGAGGTTTGCCTGGTGTGGGTGGTATCAGGATAGGTGGATTAGCCAAATATTTTTTCAAACCTTCAAAAACTTGTTCGAAAGGTGTTGGTGAGGGTAAAGCAAGTGGTAGAGAAATAGTGGCGATAATAGTCTTGGGCAGGGGTAAACGGAAAGATGGAGGTGTAAGTGTGGGTTCAGCTGGCTCAGGCTCGGACGATGACGGCGAAAGGGGTGGCAAAGGTAGTGGAGATGATGAGGGTGGTGAGGGTGATGGAAGTGGCAAAGGGGGTGATATGGTTGACGGAGTGGGAGAAGGTGGAGGTGGTGGTGAAGTGGAGGAAGCGACAGGTTGTGGTGATCTTCGACGTATCATTATGACACGTCGAGCATCCTTGGGACCAGGAGTGGTGGTGAAGATGGAGGGCAAAGGTGGGGGATTTGCCTGAGCGGAAGCTTGGATAGGTGAAGGAGATGGGACAGAGGAAGAAGTAAGTAACGGAGTGGGTGCCTCATCAACTGAAGAATCACAGGGATGCCCATGGTCTTGAAACGGGGACGACTGCCTGAGCAGCACTTGCCGCTACTGCTGCTTGCTGCAGAGATCCAAAATGACATCATGCATAATAGCCCAATCAATCCTCTTACCATTTTCCAGACCGTAAATAAATTCACGAAACTCGGGGCAATCCTCAACCAAATGCCCTTGTTGATGATGATACTCACAAAAATGGAGCAAATTCCCGACCATGGATTGGCAAGGCATAACCGGAGGGAGTTGGAGTGCGCGAGTAGCCATCAAAGCCCGGAAGATATCTGTAAAGGATTTTGACAATGGAAGGTGAGGAGCCCACATTGGGCAAGGTGGATGTCGAGGGGTATAGGAAGGTAATGGGGGTGGTAGTGGGGATTGTGTAGGTAATGGTAATTGTGTAGGTAATGGTGTAGGGCTAGTGAGCGGATTTGGTGGAGGTGCGTATGGGGTGGGAATGTAGTGAACGACATCCACCCGCTCTGGGTGTGGAATTCCCTTGACCAAAGGTGGAGAGGATTGACTATGGTAGGTGGAAGGTTGACATATGGGAGGTTGATATGTGGAGGTACGTGGATAAGTGGGGATGGAATGCTGGCTCGTGGAGGGATAAGTGGTAGAGGGCTGACTCGTGGGGGATGGCGGATAAGAGGTGTATGCGAGCATTGGAAGTGAAGGAGACGCAGAGTCATGGGGATCTAAAATTTGTTGGCAGATGAAGCGGGCTCAGCTATAAAGTTGTTGCCAGGACGCGATGTCATTTAGGGCTAAGATACACCTAAGCTCAGGCGTGGCGTTAGAAATGACCATCTTGATCTGCTCTCCCTCCGGAATATGCCCTGGGACTTGAGCGGCCAAATGACACCAACGGTCGACAAAGGTCGAGAATTTCTCGTCATGCTTCATTTTCTCATGGGCCAAATCCACCATGGAATACTTAGGCCCCATCTAGTCTTGGTACTGCTGAATAAATTTCTCTTGTATGGCTTGGAAATTCACCACTTGTTCTTGCGAAAATGTAAAGAATCAATCCCGAGCCAGGCCCTCTAAGGACAGACCAAACAAATAGGCCATCAAGTGCTGGTCATGTTGAAATTGGGCTGACTCATACAAGAACTCTTTCAAGTGCACATAGGGGTCACCTACTACACCATAGCGACGATAGGTAGGAATCTGTGAAGGCGGTGGAAGTTGAAGACCTTGGAATGCAAAGGGGACGCTCAAAGAAGTCTGAGGATCGATTCGACGTTGAAGCTCATCGAACTGGTGTTAGGCTTGAGCGGTCATCTCCTCAATGGGGAGAGATCGAGAAGGATGCGGGCCAGCTTGAGCAAGGGAGTGTGAATTCAGGCCAGGATTACTATCCATTCCTAGATAGAACCCTAATGCGAGATTTCTAGCTCTCCATCAGGAGCTCAGATCGTGCCCAAAATTTGCGACTGATCTCCCTACATCCCCCCATCCTGCACAAAAAAAATCAGTCTAGTAACCCTTCGTTTACTATTTTTTTCATATTTTTGTTCTTCTCTCCTGTAATCTGCCCTTCTATAGATCCACGGAATAGTGTCCCCTTGTCATATTTTTTCCACCCACTTAAAAATTTTAAAAAAACTCAAAACAATTACCCTATGTTCCTCACATCCTACCCTTCCTCCATAATTTTTTTCAGCGCCTAGAAAAGTAATTTTCCCCTCGGTCAAAAATCATCTTTAGGCAGATCCCTGTCTGTCCGGAGTGTCTGTAACCCGATCCATAGGAAAATATGTTGTTTGCAGAGCCTCCCATTTCTTATCCCTTCTTGGATCGACCTGAAAAATATATATGTTGTAGATCTGGGAGTCCTCTTTCCAACGGCACCAGTCTCGCCTCGATCTGATTTCGGATCTAAGATCAATAATTCTTGTCGTCGAGGCACGCAATTTTGTTCTTTGTGTAGGCCAGAAAGTGTAGTCCGTTGATAATTCGTGCAAAAATACCAAAAGTCAACATCTGGAATCGCCACTTCAGGGGGTCATTCAGAGACGTCCTGCCATCATCCCAGCTAAGTGGCGCCTTCAGAAGACTCCAGGAGGATGAGGTTCCTTTGGAAGTGATCACTTGCTGTCTTGTGACTCAGAACTGAGTCGGCGCAGCACCGAGTCGACGCAGTACCGAGTAAGACTAGCAGGCCGAGTTCGCCCCAAGAGCCCTTCCGGCTTGCTGCCCGTCAACCCAGGGTCGGTCCTCCCAGGCCCCACTTGTAGCCCTTTACCTCCCTGCGTAGAGTGAGCAATATAATTCACTGTTGTAATTAAATTTTTACCATTGTACCGAGATTTACCGTAACTGGCCGGGGTCATCTTCCCCACACCCGGAGCATGGAGGTATTATTTTTGCTCCCCTCTCAGCACTTTTCTTTACTCGTATGCATTTCTTTATGCCGCTACTAGAGAGCATGATAGGATAATTAGCTCGTTATAACTTTATTCACCGTTGCGAGAGAGAGCGAGAGCGTCCCGTGACCAGATCCAGGCACGAAAGTGAATTGACCACCCTAACACTTGCCGGTTTCTCAACCACACATGATCATACGCTTCCCTCATTAGGGGCGAGCAGTGACCTTGCTAGAGTCCAAGGTCGGTCTTCAACTTAGAGTCGAGTCCCCCCGCTTGTCCGTACTGCATCAGCATCTAGTTTCTTTCTTCTGGTGGTCTTCTTTCGCTCTCCTGTCACTTGAAAATGTTGAGGTTTATTCTATTGGTAGATTTAGTTTCCTGACTCACGTTTAAATGTTAGCTGTTCTTAAACTGTTTAGATAGTTTTATAGCTTTATTAAACTGTTGTTTATTATGCCAATGTCAATGCATGCTTTACTGCTTTTGCATGTCTAGTTGTGAGGTAGGGATCCGGGTGACCCCTACTGAGTCTGGTTGTGAGACTCACCCATACCTTTCCAGGTGAGTAGCAGTAGCCATCTACCGGAGCTTCCCATGCTTTTGACGGCCGTCCTTAGTGCCAATAGTGGTCTGTCAGTAGGTTGTTAGTGGTCTTTTTGTCTTACTTGTGCCTTTTGACCGGGGTATGCCCCGAGTAGTTGTACATTGGCTACTGTATAGTTTTTAAACTTGTATAAATTGTGGATCTGGACTATTATAAATGTTTATCACTCTGATATATGAAAACATTATTTATGTGGTGCAAACATTATTTATGTGATTATCTAACATATAAGATGCATCAAAATACACATCATTAGGTCAGGATACAGCCAACAACGTCAACTCTACTATTTCCAATACTGTTGCCAATCAATCAAAACACATTCACCACATATAGCAGTACACACTACTGAGTAACCCCAGAGGAGACCTAACACTTCTCTCTTTTAAATATGCTGATGGATGGGGGCTGGACCATCTTGGATTATATTATCATTTGTCTTCTTGTGGCCATTCGGACTTGGCGTCACTGGACGAACAAAGTGAGATGATAGGAGACATATGTTGGCTAGTTTGCGAGGCAACTTCAAGAGACAAAGTGCTTTCGCTGTTCTATTGGCCTCTTTCCCATTTATATACGGGGCCTACAGGTATCTTTCATTTCTTTGCTTCAGTCTTCCGATCTGTTTCTCCTTCTATTGCAATATATATGTTATTCTCACCCTTGTGCGTGTGCAGTCTGACTCACTTCGGAGGAGACCCGACACTTCAGGGAGTTGATAATAAGAGCTCGAAAGTTGACGTACTTCAAGATTCCTGAGGCAGCTTCAACTACGACACCATTGCCTCCTTGTGATTCGCAGAAGCGAACAAGGTCTCAGGTGAGGGAGGCCGTTATTAAGGTGAAGGAGGCGGTTACTAGGGTAACATGGGCCCGCCAAAGGAAGACTATAGAGCCGGAACTAGCAATTGTTCCCCCGCTCGTAGTGTCGTTTGAAGAATTCTAGGCTTCTCATGTGCAGACGCCTGCGACGGAAGGTATATTCTTCCTTCTTTTTCACATCATTTCTACTGTGGCTGCATTAGCTAATAATAGTTTTTTTTTCTTTGCAGTTGCTGCCACTCCTACTATAGTGGTTGCACAAGAGGCAGCAGCTTCTTCAATAGTTGGAGAGAGAGAAGGGGGAGTGCCCATAGCTCCCGTCGAGGGAAATCTACCCTCTTCGACACCTAGCCCTGAAATGGAAGGTAATATGTGGTTCATTCATAGGCTTTCCATATCCCATTATGTCTTCAGCTTACATGAATGTTCTTCATTTGAGCTTCAATTGATGTTCGAGCGCCTTCGCCTCCTGCTATCGGGGCTGCTAAAGGAGCTTCTGTTGGGGAGGGGACCGTTCCAGGGAGTGAGCCCACTCCCGAAGTTCATTTAGTTGTCACTCCTATTGCGGAACTGACCGAGCGGGTTCCTGTTGAGGGAGATGCTCCTCCTGCGGGTCATGAAGCTGAAGAACCATCCGCTCCGAAGGGGGAGAGTTAGGCACCAGCACAGAGCTCTTCTTCAACAGAGCAGGTAGACTATAGCGATGGTTCCAGTGATGAGGAGTTTCCACCTATGGAGATGGAAATCAAAGATGCTGGGAAATCTTCTGCTTACGAGAGTGATTACACCACCTTTAGCCTGCCTCGATTGGCAAGCTTCGAGCCATTTGGTCCCATTGTAGGGGAAGGGGCCGGGTTGACGGAGGCGGTGGTCTCCGCCACTGGGTCCTTAAGTTTGGTGTCGGTAGAGGTAAGAGATCCCCTACGAATTTCACCTCCTAGCCCTTCTTATTAGTCTTCATGCCGAATTTCTAAAGCATGTCATATCTTTCTTTTCTTGAAGGCTTCAACTATGCAGGTTGAAGTGACCCAGCCAGCCATGACTGTGAAGATCCCTCTTCTACCCTTGGGTGTAGACCAACCGACATTTTCGCTTGTCCTGTAGCCTATAGCTCTGCGATACCCCAAAGATTTTGTTTCAGCAATGAGTTTATGGACCATTTACCCTTCATATGCCTACCCCAATAATGGTAGCTTTCTGACCATTTGGACTCCCAACGGTCCCCATCAGACCATTGGACATCCCCCTCAAGCCCCTGTTTATCTGAGTTTACATGGCCATTCCTTAGACCATCTTCCTACTGGGCAATCTGCTGTAGGCCGTTTGGTTCTCAACCATTTAGTTTCTAGACGGCCCGAGGTGGACCGTCTATCACATACACGGTCTGCCTCAAACCATGTTCATTCCCTAACATCCCAACTGTTCAACTCCCTTTGAACGGTCCTCCATGGACCATTCTATCCTCTTAGGCAGTTAGTTTTTGACTGTCCTACATCCCCACAGTTCTAAAACAACCGTTTAGTTGCTCCAGGCGGTCACTGTTAGATCGCGTTTTGCACACCATTACCGGCGGCGTTCAAGCCCTCCCCATCGGTGGCCGATGACCGAAGGCATCTCCCAACCAGTCTTAATGGGGTCGTATGCCCCTCTCCTAGTGCCTAGGACTACATGCATGCCTTAAAGATTAAAATGGGGAAGTTGATGACCTACCTCGGAGGTCCTTGCCAGCCTTTCTACCATCAGTGTTGCCACCTCCGGCGGCGGTTCTCCTCCCTCAGCCACTTCGGAGGTCATTATGGCTCCTCCAGCCTCAGTCACGAGCTGTGGTGGCCCCTGAAGTCTTCGACGGTGGTGCCGTCTCCTCTGTAGGGTTCGCCGGTGGTGGTGGTGTGATACTTCCTTCAGCCATTCGTAGTACGAGACGCTTCATAACTTGACATTTGAAATGCATAAGGGGGCTGAAGAGAGTGTGAGGGAGAGTGGGAGAGTAAGGAATGAGAAGAAAAGGGGGGAGAGGGCTCTGGTGTTGAAGGTGGAGAATGTGGGAAGGGGGGTCTCCGTCGGTTACGGTGTGAGGGAGAAGGAGGGTCTAATTTTTTTTTTGAAACTGATAGTATATACGCGGTCTATCGATAGACCATTTATCTCGTAGATGGTCCCAGATTAGGCCGTTTATTTGTGGTGACCCAACTCCCTTTATGTGGTCTATCTATGACTGTTCATCACACAGGGCGGCCTGGAACAAGGCCATGTTAATGCCACGATAGGATTTAAACTAGCATTCCCTTACAGCCCCATCGGGACCGTTTATATAGTTGGCGGTCTGAAGAAGACCATGTATGTGCTGAAATGTTGAATGATGATTTTAAGCCCTATTTTTGCTACATTGTGCACTTAATTAATAAACTTTTGGCTTAATTGAATTATTTCATGATATGTCAAATGCAAACTCTTGTCCATGATTCTCTTGCAGTATCACTTTGCCTCCACCTTCCATTTTCATTAGGTAAGTCAGGTAAGTATCTCAATCCCTAGTCCCTTAATGTATTACTATATGGTATCTATGTTGTATTATCTCGAGAATCGGCTGGTCAATCACGTGCTCCAGGATCTGACATTTCCCTATAACAAAAATGATGATGATCTAGGTGCGCACGTTTAATCATCGGATAGGCCATTAGGTTGGGAGAGTTGGAGGACGATGGTTATATCTCCCACGTTGTGGTTGCGGATAATGTCCTGACCCTGATTACCCCGGTCTAGCAATACTATTGTTGAGTGCTTTCTATTTTTTGGCTTTCTTTGCATTCATTTTAATGATTTCATTTATTTTAGCCCAGCATGCATCATACGCACCTTTTAAGCATTCATGACCGGTGGTCTGTCTGAAAGTGTCTCATTAGTAATGGATGATTGTGAGTTCATGATTTTGGGTCAGAGAGAAGCTAAGAACGGTGCCACCGACTTCAAAATCACATGATTCTCCAGTTTTCAATCTACACTGTTAAATCTTCTCCACTATTGGCAACTAGTTATGGCTTTAAAATCATATAATTCTCAAGGTTTCCCAGACCATTCGTACTGGTCGTGCCAGTTCCGATCTGGTACGGTCTGGCACAGTACGGTTTGCTACCATGGCACGTCGGATCGCAAACAATTTTTTTTAGCACCAAATGAGAAGAAATCAAGCTTTCTAGGGATCAGTTTATGAACATCCAACACCCCCTTCTCCCCCACCCCTGATCTCTCTCTTCGCAGGCCCTGTCTCCTTTCTTCTTCCCCAACCCACCGTAGGACACCGGTGACGCCGGCCACTCTGCCACTCTCCCTCGTGCCACCGGACGACACCGGCCCTCCCCCTTTACACTTATTTTTCATGCATCAGATGAATATAAAATGAATGGTTTAGATAGTGTGATTTATGGTGTCATGTCCTTTGACTCTTTGATATCAAATTTGAGTGATTTTGATTTATAGTTAGATTAAGGATTCTAAAGAAGGTTTGACGTTATAGATTGAAAACCAGAAAGAACAGAGATGTCCTCAACTCAAAAAATTGAAAAATAAATGCAATTCTCCAAATGAATAAGAAACAATAACAACATGAACCAATATTGTAAGCTGTGATGTCTCTATCACTAATGTTCTCCATTCGATATGTTCTTCCTGCTATGTTATACATTTTTCCTTTGGTGGAGCAACCACGTTTACGGCACATGGACATGCTTTATGCAACCAGAAAGACCAGTCTCGGGGAAAACTGGGCACTAAAAAGATAGAGACGTGACTTGCAATAACCCCAGCTAGCTGAGTCCAGGATCTGGAGCAGAAATAGTGGGGTTCTGTTCATTCTCGATCAACCCAAGAATAAAAAAAAGTTTACGCATACGCAGAAGCACAAAGAGGGAGCAAATAACACATCACGTCAACAGAAATTCCAACAGGATCACGAGGAAGACATAGAAGATCTACTTCAGAATCCACCGCCAATACCCACGACATCGTGGGCAAACAGACCTCTCAACCGCAAGCGCACGAAACAAAAGGGGATCGAGGCATTACCTGCTCGGCAAGGGGCCCAGACGAGCTGAGCTCTTCGCGGACGAGATCCCCAGTGGCGATGTGGGGCACGCCGAGCAGCTGCGAGAGGCGGCTGGCATAGGTGCCCTTCCCCACGCCGGGGCACCCCAGGAACACCCACTGGACATTCCTCTCTGTCGGATCCTTGCGGACCGGGACAGAGCCGCGGTGCAGCAGCGACGGGAACCGCAGCTCCGCCTCCGAGGCCAGCGCGGAAAGCCCCCGCCTCTCCGCCGTTGAGTAGGAGTAGATAGAGGCGGAAGCCCTCAGCACGCGCCTCAGGGCCGCCATGGGATCCGGCGAGCGGAGCAACCGCAGCAGGGAAGACACGGGCGACGCAGAGAAAGATGCGATGGCCGAACGCACTGGAAATAGAGAGCCTTTTGTAGGCTCGCTCGGGGGCGGCTGCGACAGCGAGGTGCCCCTGTCGGCCTTGCCACCCCGGTGACACCGACGAATAGACATCCCACCCAGACCTTACATCTGGACGGGAAAATAAACCCACCTTTGCGTCAGCACTGACCCAGTACCGACGAACATTTTAAGAGACCAATAAACCCTGTCGGCCTTGCCACCCCGGTGACGTCGATGAATAGACACCCCACCCGGACCTTACGTCCGGACGGGGGAATAAACCTTTCCTTGTGTCAGCACCAGCCCAGTTAAAATGCACAAATGGAGTTGATTTCATTCATGATATGCATGAGGGAGGTCTCTTAGTTGATCAGCTCCCTTTCCCTTTATTATGTGATTAAGCCCACCGTCCTATTCGGCAGTCTGTCATTGCAACGTTTAGTGCAATTCTTCGAGTCCTCCATAGTTCTATTGTCTTAGTTAAAGTGTTTTATCATTGTTTGTTTCATTTGTTTATTGCTTCATTTTATCTTTTAATGTGTTGTCATTCCTGGAGAAATTTTGACAACATCTCCCCTTGACCCAGATGCTCGGGGGATATAAGTGGAACACGCCCAGAAGGAGTGGCGTGACCCAACAAGTCAAGGTGTGTGCAAGGGCAGCAACACCTTTAAGAAAACTCTGAAAAGTTCATAAATCGGCGAGCAAGGTAACACTCAGCTAAAACAGGTTGTAGGTGCACGGGGTAAGGGCAGGCGAGGTTGTTGTGTATACCGAAGGGGATGGACCAGGGGTGCATCAGGCTGGGATGTATTGAAGTGTACTGGTGGGAGGCCTGGGCGGTGTGCACCAGGCGAGGTGAGGTTGGGTGTGCGTCGGACAGGAGGCCTAAGGGTGCGCTGATTAGATGGGTTAGGGCATGCCAGGCTGATCGGGCCAAGGGTGCACTCGACTGGACGGGCCAAGAGTGTGCCGGACGGCGACGAGGTGGAGTGTGATGACAAGGGTAGACCAGGGGTGCACCGGGTTAGATGGGTTAGGGCGTATCGGGCAAGGGGTTGATCTGGGTATACCAGTGGAAGGTGACAAGGGCGTATCAGGTGAGGGGCAAGTGTATGCACCGTTGGCTCTGGAGGACAGACTGGGGAGTATTTTTACTAGTGGAGAGGGCCAGAGTGTTGAGTAGAACACCAGGCTGAAATTGCTACAAGGGAAAGGGCAAACGACACTCAGAAGGGGGATCTCCCCTGTTAAACTAGGAAGTCGTTGGAGCAAGCCAACCAAATACCATTGCGCAATGACACTGCCCATCACGTTGGATAGACCAGCATTTTGGAAAGGTGGTAATACAAGGAGTCAGAAAACTAGAGGGAAAGATAAGGTGAGCCACAAAATGCATTGCGGGGAGTGGAGCTTGACAGGAATAACAAGAGGTGAAAAAAAAAGATATTTCATTCATGGAGAGCAAGGTGACAAAAGATCATGGCTAGGGGCCAAATACAATGTGATACAGTAAAACTAGGAGGGATGGGGAAATAAGGAAAACTAGGGAAGAAGAACGACTGAGAAGAGGGACGGGGTCAAGGAGGGGCGATGGCTCCCTGCTCTCTCCTGTCCCCTCCTTCTACATTTAGGCTCTCTCTCTCCCTCTCTACTGCTTACTCTCTCTCTCTTCACTGGCTTCTTCTTCTTCGAAACTCCTTGAGCCTCCCAGATGTCAGACCAGATGTAGCTCTTCTCCCTCTGGATGCCTCTTTTGCGTGTGTCTTCGTATCTCTATGTATTCTTCTCTCTATTCTCTATGTTTGTGTTCTTCTCCAGAGCGAGGAGTTTTTATACATCCGCTGGCATTGACGTTCGATGATGGTAGGAGTCAATGAGGATTGACCCCCAGTCTTATCTTTTGGTAGGGAGTGCATGTGTGTTTCGTTCAAGCATTGACAGTAAGGTAGATCCCAGCTGGATTGACATGAATAAACTACGTGCCAAGGGCCACAGGCAGTGACCGCTGGGTTTACTGCCGTTGGCACCGGTCCAATGGCTGTAGCATGTCACCGGGTGAAGAAAGAAAAGCCCTGCACCGGCCAAAGGGCTTGATAGCCTTACCAGGTGAAGAAGAAGAAGTCTTGCATCGATTTAAGGCTTCGATAGGTGCAGCCGGTGGAGGCACGATGGGATGCATCGGGTGGAGAGTTGGTAGAAGTGTGCCAGTTGGGGCACCCTGAGGGTGTGCCGGCCAACACCCATTCGGGCCATGCCGGGCAAGGCTGCTCGGAGCGTGCCGGCTGGAGGCCTTTTGAGGCGTACCGGGCACTGGGGCCATGCCGACTAGAGGCTTTTTGAGCTGTGCCGCTTCTCGGGGCCCTCTCAGCTCTATTAAATGACTTGATTCACCAGATTTGTTGGTTTTGTTCAAGGACTCGGGAATTGCGAGCCTCCTGGGGGTTGTTCATCCTCACTATCGGGACTTCGAAGATGGCTCTGTGACAGTGCACATGTTCGGGGAATTATTTCTTGCTTCCCTGCAAGGACAGTAACATTTTTTTGGAGTCTAGACGTCCAATCCCTCTGGGGGCTTCTCTATTCAGTTTCGACGTCGATGCGGGACCGGGCGAGAAATATGGACGTGCGATTTTATGCGTCTATAGAAGGGGAATGCTTTATTGCTAGAGCCATATTACCCCTTCCAGTTTGGGCGAAACTTCGGGTATGACCAGCATATCCCGCCGCACAGCGCCCAATTTCCCTTGGCCGTTCGGATGCTCCAGGGGGGCTTGGTCATAGATCATGCCCGGGCATGGTGGGATTTCTTTCACCGGGTGAACAGATCCACATTTAGGGTGCCAGCGAAGGGGTGACATCCACGGGTGATGGTGGACTACATTAAATGGTGGAACGCCCGGACAGGCTTCTATCACCTATGCAAAATGGAATGCTAGGATGGGGCTGGAAGGAAATTCCTTAGCAGGCAGAAGGTGGCTGTGCTTGACATTGAGCCGGATCATCTACTTTGGCTAAAGAGTGGCAAGAAGCAAGAGGTGACGGCCTATCTGTCCGCTCGCAAAGAAGTTCGGGCTACCAAGCCACACCCCAAGATCGAGTTACTACCGGTTGTTGCAGATGAATTTAGACGATCCCTTCATGACTTATGCCATATTGGGACGGGTCGTTCGGATTTAATTAATTATCTATTCCCGGTGGAGGAGGAGGGCACCCCTGCCTGGAGCTGGCATCCTAAGGTTGACCCCACCTGTCCGTATCGGACGTTCCTGAGGAGGGAGGTCCAAAAGCCTGAGCATTATAAAGATACCACATGGCTATATGTTCTCCTTTGGGTACATGGACTGACAATTGAGAGCCCGACAGCTATTGTTCTGGACACGAAGCTCCATGTGTCCTTCCATTACGTCGATGGGTGGTGTATGGACCACTTGAGCCTCTATTACCACCTCGCCTCCCAGCAACATTCAGACCTGGCCGACCTCGCGGGCCACGGCATTAAGATTGGAGATGTGTGTTGGCTGGTCCGAGAGGCAGCCCATCGGGACCAAGAGCCATCCTTGACGTACTGGTCGTTATCACATCTATATACCGGCCCTCCAGGTATGGAGCTTTTCATTCTTTTCTTTCTTCTTACATCTATGCATGCTCTCTACACTCAACGTGTCAATTTCCCCCACGCAGAGCATCCTCCCAGCGACAAGGTAGGTCGCTACCGGGAACTCCTCTAACGAGCGCAGAAGCCCCCTCAGTTTGAGGCACCCGAGCCAGCTCCCACAACTATTCCATTGCCACGGGTGGGCAAGTGTGCACGAGCCAAATCACAGGTAAGGAAGGCATTGGCCGTCGCGAAGGTGGCCGAAAAATAGGAGGCAGAGCAGAAACGGATGAAGGTCACGCCTCCCCCTTTCGCTGCCCCTCTGGTCTCACAGATTCCAACTTTCGAGGGGTTTGCTGCCCTTCAGGCAGATCCGATTCCATTTGTGGGTGAGCACCCTCTGACTTTGATGGTCTTCATGACCCAATTTCATATTCGGAGAACAACATCATAACATGTATGTCTCCCCTCTTTGCATTTCAGCCGGTGTGGAGGGATCCGCCCCGATTGTTATCCCCGGTGTAGACGCAGCAGGAGTTCCTGAGGTACGGCCCAGCGGAGGGGGCGCCCCGAGTGTGCCACTGTGGAGGTTGGGGAAGGTATTTTCCTTGGCTCCTGTCGATAATCCCCTTCGGCTCCTTATAAGTCGTATATTCTCACTTACTCAACTGACTCTTTATTCGGCAGGGGCCGGTGCCGCAACGGCTGAACAGGTAGTTGCCCTGGTAGTTCGTCCGCTGTCGTAGACATACGTAATAAGGGGCCCGAGATCTGGGAGGTCGCTGCTGCATAGCCGACCTGAGGCAGCCGCGGTCAGGGAGCCTGGGGAAGAAACCTCTTTTCCGGCCAAAGCAATGCCCGTTCCAAATCAATCCTCGTCCAGCGAACGGGTAGACTATGACTATTCTTCTGATGAGGCAGTCTCAACCGAGGCCGTGTCTAGAGAGCCCGAGGTGCCTACACTTGTCTTGCAGCCCCCTAAGTTACCAACCTCCCTAAGCATGGTGGAGGAGACGCTAATCTCACCGACCACGCGTCAAGCCAAACGAAAACAACCACAACCCGATGGGAAAAGCGGAGTCACAACCTGCCAGAGGATAGGAGCACCACCCACTAGAAGCAAGGATGGATGCGTTCACTGATGACTTACACTGTGCCACAGTGTCTCCCTACATGCACTAGGTGGAAACTGAGACACGCATCAAGTACCACAGACAAGAACTAGTTGGGATCACGCTCATCAATGCGGGTCTGACGCCCCTATCCACGCGTGCACACATAGACCAAGCACTCTAGGTCAGGCCCTCTAGCTACTTTTTCCCCTAGCCTAGACGCAGGCTGCAAAGACAAGGGGCTCTATGATAACCAGCCTAAAAACTATCTCTCAGGGTCATGCACTCCACCACTCTCAAGTGGGTCTGCACACGTGTGCGCTGGAAAGCTATGACTAGTGGATGGGTCTCTGGAGGTATGAAAACTCTAACCAACGAAAACCACCGTCTGAAACACTGACGAGGTGCTGGAATGACCCTCTGCACCAATACTGACCCACGGTGACATAAACCAGTAGAACACGGAAGCCCAAGACACATACAGGGTCCCACAACCTTTAAGTAACACGGGCACATTAGCTAAGGTAAAATCACTCCTCTGGGACCCCTTGGCACATGACTCCTACGGGGTGCTCAAGACATCCATCGAGCCAAAGGCCAACAAAGGGGTTGAAAATTGACTCAACAGGAGGCTAAAATGACACAATTGAAACCTGGTCAAAGCAAAAACCAGGTGGCGGTCTTCCCTAGACCATCACTTCAAGTGGCAGTCCACTCTGGACCACTACCATCAAGTAGTGGTCTCCACAGGATCGCTACCCACCAGGGATTACTGACAGAAGGGAATCGTCTCCCAAACCGTAACCTGAAGAATGCAATCAGGGACTCGACCGCGTTCTCAGGGGATCAATGAAAGGTGCGTCGATGGGCCCCCCGAGAGTACGTTGACCCTGTCAGGTAGTGGTCCTAGCCTGACTGCCACCATCAGGTGGCGGTCAGTCGTGAGACCGCTACCTGAAACTAACATAGGGGGCCAAGTGGCAGTCCCCAACTGACCGCTTTAAGCCCCCATGGAAGGAGACAGTCTATGGTACGATCGCCACCTCCTTCGGAGGTAGAAAATTGTGAACTCTGAGAAAAAGGCCATTCCACACCCCGATCACCCCCAAGTGATGGGGAAAACAAGGGGAAACTCATCCCTTACCCCTCTAGAACCAAATGATGCCCAACAAACATCCAAAAACCTCAGAAAACACTAGATCCGACAATCAATCCCAAAACATGTATTTTCCCTTTTCGACAGAAAATACACCCCTCTCGACCTCTCCACGGCCTAGAAATCATAGGGAATGCGGGAAAGGAGGTAAGGATCTGTCCCCCTACCTCAAAGAAGCTTTAAAATGCCCAGATCAATGCTGATCTCCAACCCACACTCGAATCGCGAACACCCGCAAACACGCCTCGAACCACCACCATCACGCTCACCTCGCTGCCACCGTCACCACCACCCTGTCACCTCAGCTCGGCGTCTGTAGCGGGAGAGGGAGAAGGCACCGCATCCATGCACGGGAGAGGGGAGGGGCACAACAGTCGAATAGGGGGGCGTGACATTCACGGGGGGAAGAAAAGGAGTTATGGATTGCACCCTAACCCTCCCAGAACCAAAATTATATATATGCCCATTCTATTAACATAAAACTCATTTATTCATTTAAAAATTTTAAAAAAGCTATAATTCGATCAAAATTCAATTTTGAACAAATTAAATAAATGCCCAATTTTATTTACTTAAATACTTTAACAATTTTGTTTAATTCTCAAAAAATGGCCTAAAAATCACCAAAAATAGTCAAAATTTACGGAATCAAATCTAGATCCGGACCACCAAGGATCCACAAAGGCACGGGCGTTACATAAAGGGGGATATATTTCACATCCTTTATATGTTGCTTGTGATATTCTTCATGAGCTATATTTTGGTTTGAGCATGTTTGGATATTTGTCTTGATTTTTCTGAACTGAGAAATAGTGTGTGTGGACCATCTGCGTACGGTCGTGTGTCGGTTGCTGCATCTGTGTAGCGTGTGGTTTGATTGCCTGCGTGCGATCGTGTGTATCGTTGTTGCTGCGATTGTTGTAGTGTGTGTGTGTGCTGGATTTATGATCCAGAGCGTCTGGGGTTCTTCCCCGTTGTTATTATGTCTATAGCGTGAGGAGAGTTCTCCTCGTGGGGAGGTTGTTCCCTGTGTGTGTAGGCATCGTCCTACATGTGTTAGAGCTTGGCTCCATGTTGGGGATTTATCCCCGTGCTGGTTTTCCAGCGAGTGAAGCCTCACCAGGTTTCTGTGAGGGGTGGACGTAAGGAGCGCGCCGTGGTCCCGAACCACCTTAAAAATCCCTCTTTTCACATGTAAGCTCCAAGGTCTCATGAGCAATATGCACGAGTCATCATCTAAAATATATTCATGAAATACCATGCATTCCATCCCTGGAACACAACCTGTAAAATAAGATATCAACATATGAGCACATTTTCCACAACACCTGAACACACAGAAAGCACACAATATTTTGTTATCATCAAAAATATTACCAAAACTAAAGCGGAAGCGCAACGAACTCAACACTCTCCCACTTTTTGATGATAACAAAATATTGTAGCCACATTAAAACTCTCTCCTCCTTTGGCATTATCAAAAAGTGGGGGTCTAGAGGAACAGATGTGAAACTACTGATGGATAAGATGGAATTATAAAAGTAATGGTGCAAGAACCCAGCAATGTGAACTGTATGAGCAATATACAATTTGACCAAAAGAACTACAAGATGAGGCACAAGTCTTTCAAGAACCCAAAAGGATATGCAAGTGTAACACAGAAAATGCAAAATTATGTATGTCCTAAGTTCTGCCCAGTGTATGCATGACCTAGAAGTTGCAAAATTTGTATGTATGCCTTCTAAATGCCATGACTGTGCAATACATGATATATGCAGAGAACTGTGATATTCACAAGTATGGCTGAAATATGTGCAAGTGTTCAAATTCTGAATTGTATGTAAAATGCATGACCAAAGTATGTGCAGAATGTATGACTGAAACACACATTATTCTTCCCATTTTGTCATCAACAAAAATCGACTGACAATGGGGTTTTTTAAACTTGATATATACATGTATGATCTAAAGATGCGTCAATGTGAAATGAAGTATGATATGAATAAAAAGGATCAAGCAAGCAAGCACTCAAGCATGCATAATAAGATATAAAGACAATCAAGTCCCTTAGTGACAAGTGTAAGAATATTACAATTGATTGTGAAGCATGATGTGCATGAACAGTATTAAGAAGGTCATGCTTACAAAGAGATGGCACTACATAAACTGTGAAAGATGACTGATTCAAAAGGTACATTCACACAATCAATCCCGAAGTGTATATGTGAAAGTTGAGTAATGAATTCTAAAGTAATATGGATTATCATATTTTCTAAAGAATACTAAAAAGAACCTGTCTTCCATACACTTCCTTACATAATGCTCGAGTATTGGCAGCTTTTTTTTTAAACCTTCCCTACCACCCCTTCTCTCACTCTTTTTTTTTCAAACTTACTATAGTCACAAAAGGAATACAACGTGAGAGAGGGAGTAGAGAGGATGGGAGGGATGTTCTCCTTCTTCTTCTTTTTTATTACTACAGTATTAAACAGCATGGGAGGGAGAGAGAGAGAGAGGGTAGTGAGATGATAACAAACACGAGAGAGAGAGAGAGAAGGGAGATAATGTGAGGAGGTGAGGAAGTCAACGAGGCCGTGGTGAGCGTGGGCTAGCATCGTGCTCGGCGGGGGTCACGGCGTGCCCAGACGTGGGGAAACTATCACCGTGGCCGTGGTGGGGTGGAGCGAGCACCGTGGTCGGTGGTGGGATCACAGTGCGCTGGCTTGGCAGGGGGGTGGGGCGTCGTGCTTGCCGCACGTTGTAGTGCTCAGTGGGGGGGGAACCGTGGTGGGACCGAACAAGAGAGGGGGTGTGGCATACGGCAGGGAACTCACGGTGACTAGAAGGGACCTCATGGCTGTTGCCAGTGGTGACCGATAGGTGGAGACCGGCAGGGGGGGCACCATGTTGGCGTGGCCGAGGAGGGGAGAGGACAATGTCGTGTTCAAAGGGGATGGTGGGGGTTGGCCGTGGCGGAGCTCCGGAGAGGCAGGAAGCCCCTGTGATAGTGCTACAGGTGGCGACAGTCTGCTTGCTATGTGAGGCGCGACGAGCTATCAGATGCCATAGGACTTATGTGACAGCAAGCACGACTTGATCCACGGACCCGAGCAATAGCGGACTGACCACACGCGTCACTTAGATTTGGGGGTGACCCGACAATAGAGGGGTGGAAGGTGACCCACAGGCAGCCTACACAGTCAAAGCCACTAAGAGTTATATGGGGGAGGATAGACCTAAGGTCGGAGGGTCACCCGACTCAACTTAGGCAGAGCCAGTGCCCGAGGGTGGGAATGATGACGCTCTCTCACACGGTAATGGTCAACACTCAATGTTCGAAAAATTTGGAACGAGCTCTCCACAACTTCGGCGTGAGCGTGAAAAGATACTAGAAAAGCAATACCAAGGAGCAAGGGTTAGATCTTTACCTTGCCGAGTCTGAAGAGATCAGCACTGATCGGAGACGAGGGTGAGCCGGGGAGCGTGTGCACCCGGCAAACACGCTACATCGGTGGAGCCTCTGGTCGACCCTGCTAGTACAAGCAAATAGAATAACCTACACGCAGGGAGGGGGAACTCAGGGATGGGCACACAGGTACAACACTATCCTCACACAGGAGGGGGAAGCACGGGGAGGGGAGTAACCAAGGGGATCGACACTCCAACTAGCATGCTGGATCGGTGAAGCTCGGGGTGGTACAACGTGCTCCGGGATCCCAATGAAGTAACACTGGTGCCAAGTCATCACCGGTGGGGTCTTGCTATGCTCTGCAGCGCCTGGTGACCAATCGGGGTCACTGGAGGGCGAGGCGGCACCGACGAGCCGAGCTGCACAGTTCTGTCCCTGGGGACAGGTTGGTGCAGTTGCCGTGCAGGATGGAGAACTCTCTCCAACGAGCTCTGATCGAGGCGAGACTAGTGTGTCATGAAAGAAGGCGGAAAGATCTATCAGCTGGTCAAGTTTGATGGCTGTCGGATCTAGGGGCCGGCCGTGGTCACCTCTGGACAAAGGCTCTAAAATCTGGGTGAACAACCAGACACAGTCATGTTGCGCACCTCGGTACGGGCAGCACCGAATGCCGATCGAGACAAAACCTCCTAGAGTGGTTTCAGGACGTCGAGAGGTCCGACTTTGATGGGGGATAGAAAAATTATTTCTCCCATGTGGTTAAATGACCAAACTAAAAAAATACATGAATGTGGTAAATGGGGGGAAATATTATTCAACTCTCCATATGGGACAAGAGAGGGGGCGCCCTCCCCTTGGGGGTCAAAGAAGGGGGCTGGTCATCTTGGACCATGGACCATCCCAATGGACCCTAGAGAGCCTAGGTGGCCCAATGGGAGAGAGGGTGGAGATCCCGCCGAGGCTACGTGGCCTTTTTGCAAAGAAACCCACTAATTCCTAATGACTAACCCTTTGGCTTATAATGCCATACAATTACAACCCAATTAACCCAAGGGTATAAATGTAAACTAAAGGATACAAATATAAATAAAAGTTAGATGTCTTGCTCCGATGTCCCATCACACATCCTTCTTGGACTTGGAATGACCCTCCATTGAGCACTCCATCTCTTTGGACCGGAATCTCTTGGTCTAAGACCGCCATAAGTCTCCGCACTCGTGGATTCCTTCACGGAAGCCAGGCTGGTTGTACCTTTGAAGCACCCCGGAGTTTAGTTAACCCTTATGTTGTGAAGAGAGAGAGAGTCTAGTTGACCTAGAGATTACACTCAAATTAAAATTAGGGTCCACATTGAGGGAAAAAGTAACACTTTCATTAAAATCCATCTTGGTCTAACTTAAGGGAACATTAAAACTTGTTGTAAGCATCACAACTTGTTTAATGACTTGCTTGAGTGCTTTCTTTTTGTTAGATACATTTGTGTGTTGGATTTGTTAAGTTCTCAAGCATAACTATGATGCTCCGATCAAGTAGAGTTGTCAACATGAGCAACCAAGAGTATTCCTATGATGGTGAAGAGGGTGGTCAATTTGACCAATCTTATGAGGTTCCTTAAGGTTTCATTCAATATGAGGGAAACTACACTCCCTCTCACCCTCAATATCCTCCTTCCCAGGTCTACGTTGTAGACACCACCACCCAAATGGTTGAGCCCTCTTCTCAAGCCCAAACCCGTCACTCAATCCACAACTGGGGAAGCTTCCCCATCTTTTGATTTAAATCAACTCATCAATGTCTTGTCCCAATTGGACGATACCTAACTCCATGCGGTCCAGGCCACTCTCAAAGGAAAGTCCATCCCTTCTTCTTCTTCAAATCCCCCTCAGGCCACGAGTGGCCTTCAAGTTTACACCAGTAATGACCAGTCGGTCTCGCATAAAATTCCTTCCTGTCCATAAACTCCCGTCTTTGTTGCGCCGGTCCAACCGGCAAGCCATTCAGTTGTTAGGCCACAACACCCCTCTCCTCCACAATTTTTAAGATGGCCTATCCCTAATTCGGTTCCCACTAATCCGGCCCCGACCGAGTCCGTCACCAACACCTTCCTTCTCCAAAAGATTGCTAGCATGGAGGAGCAGCTCAAGAAAGTTTCAGCCCCCAAAGATGCTCCGGAGGTCACTCTCTCCACATTACCGGTCTTCCATCTACCTCTGTCTGAGATGCCAAATTTCAGGCGCTACAATGGAACGAGCAATCCATTCATTCATTAGAAGGATTTCATGGACGAGACATCATTTTGGCAGTACAATAAGACATCCTTGGCTTACCTTTTTAGAAGATTCCTCGATGGCCCAGCCCTTGAATGGTTTTACTCTCTAGAGCCAGCTGAAGCTGGTGATTTTGATGTCGTTCGAAGAAAGTTTTTACAAAAATATAGAGACCGTGTGGGTTCCTCTCTATCTATTACTGATTTAGTTGCTAAGAAAATGAAACCTGAGGAGGACTTCATTCAGTTTGCTGATTTACAAATGTACAATATACAGGTATAACAATAAATAGCTTTCCCATAAATTAACCCCAATTTATAACAGTCCGTCAGGTATAGAAACATTGGCTGCTCACGGTACCTGACAACAACACTGTATGATGTTGGGGGAAATTCCTCCTAAGGAAACATTCACACAAGGGAGCATTCTTGAAAGTTACAGGCAGGAAGATTCTGGGGGACCCTTCAAAGATAGGCCAGAATTACAAAGGGCCCAGATCAAGATGAAAGAAACAAAGCTAACAAAAAGAAACTTAGGGCATTTGTAAAACTCATGGCTCAAGGTAGTATCAAAACAAAGTTTAAATGAAATGTAATCCTAAAGCTTGGATGGCATTTCATTCAAACAACATTGTAATTCTTCTTTCATATAAATATGCTGTAGCATGCATAGCATCGTATGATCTATCTCCCATTGGTATTGCATAATCAGTCATCACACGAGGGCCGTAAATGCATCCACAGAAATACCTGCATCTGACTCAAATTCATAGTCAGCTATAGATATTATCCATATCAGATAAATGTTAAATGGATAGCTGTTCAACATCTGGTCAATAAACTGAGCAGAGACAGCCCATAAGGACGTATTCCAAGAGAAGCTTTAAGGGTTGGGTCATCTGGACTGCTATAGTCTGGAGAACCAGACACCAAGGTTTTCTATCTCGAATATTGGTTCTGTCTCAAAAAGGAGGAAGAGAAGAGATCTCCGAAAATCTTGGGCAGGTTCGGTGAGATCGGAAATTTACATAACTAGCTTCTCTTTGTTACAGGCAATTCAAATAATTTTCTGGACAGAAGAGTGCCCCAAGAGTAAAGTCAGAATATCTCTTCATTTTATATGAAGAGCAAGTTTTTGCTAAAGCAATCCGGTCACTATCCATAATTCTGATGATCATTTTTTTCCTGTGGAGGGCAGGCGGCCAAGATGCATATGTTCATCCCACACATCTAGTATACTTGTCATGAATAGATCAAGATGATTCTTTCAAGCACCTGAACTTGAATCTTTTCTCACCAAGCAGATTATTAAGTCTGTGCACTTGTTCGTGGGCAGCAAAATCAGCTGAGATGACATGAGGAGCTGCTGAATTCATGAGACTAAGAACGAAAATCCACACTTTGATAAGAAGGCCACCGTTGCATGGGTCTCCCATTGCATGAGTTCACCATTGCATGGGTCTGCATAGCATTAGGTCTGACTAGGATATAGAGTGTGCTTTTTTATTTGTACAGTTTGTCAGAGTCTGCATGCATCAAGTCGAGTCAGTCTAATGCAAGCTCACGGTGTCAATCCCTTTCGAGTGTAAGTCGAGTAGGATCTAATGCGCATGTTGAGGACTTGCTTGTGGATTATGGGATCAGCTCCTCCTTCAGTGTATCGGATCTAGTCACCTACTGGGACCCAGCGGTGATGCCTAGCGAGACTTTGAGCCGTCTCCTCCGTTTATGAGTGACCCCACCCCTCAGTGTCCACTAGCCTCATTCCCACAGCAGCGTGAGCATATAGCACATATACGGGATGAGCAGGTAACGATTCCTAGGAGTGGAGCATACCCGCGCCACTGGTACGGTGGAGAGTACGGCCGCAGAGATACAGTTCCGCAGGAGCGAGCAGCCGCACCCCTTACTCGACAGCGTTGAGTTCTTCCCACTCGGGGAGAATTGATGGGACATCGGAGCAAGACATCTAACTTTTATTTGAATTTGTATCCTTTAGTTTGTATTTATACCCTTGGGTTAATTGGGTTGCAATTATATGGCATTATAAGCTGATTGATAACATTGCGCCTCCTGTTGGCCACTGTAGTTAGGTGAAAGAATCAGGTGTTCCTATCACCTTCCTTAAGCCATCAGATCCTAGATTTCTGCCTCCAAAATATTTCTTGTTGGATAATTCGGTCTGCAAGAGAGCACTTCGCAGCATTTAAGGCATCCAGATTTGCAGAATTAGGAGTGGAATCAAACAAGTGTTCAGCCTTTAGAACTTCATCCTCTGTTGCTAGAAGATTGTTATGCACATCACCAAAAACCTGTTTGTTCCAAATCCGGAACATGCTCCTCATAACTTTAAGTTTAATGCATAAAGTGGAGATGGCAGAAGAAGAAAGTGGACTAGTTTTCCAATTCAGATCAACCGTTTTAAGAAACTGTTTATGAGTAGTCCACATATGTTGAAAAAAGAATCTACTCTTAAAGTTACTAGGCAAAGCCAATTTGACAAGGAGAGGCGCATGATCAGAGGCCTCTCTTGAAAGGTGATCCATAGTAATGGGGAAGCTGTTCAGCCAATTGGAGTTAATAAGAACTCTGTCAAGCCTGGCCCAGATACCCTTTCCACCTTTTTGATTGTTATGCCAAGTGAATTTGGAACCCACAAAGCCCGCATCAAAAAGACCACAATCACTAATGCAATCCTTAAAATCAGGCATAGAACTTAAACAGGGATTAATCCCTCCAATCTTCTCTTCAACATCAATAATGCAATTAAAATCTCCAACCACGATCCAGGGTCCAGAAACTGAGGAGTGAATGTGGGTTAAAGAAGCCCACAGAGAACGTCTTTCAAGAGTACAACACTTTGCATAAATGAAAGAAGCAGTTAAAGCAGGCAGAATGGGATTAGTCTAAAGCAAGGAAATTTGCTGATCATCCTGGCATAAAACTGAGAACTCTAAAGGCTCTTTCCACATAATCCAAATATGAGCATTATCATCCTGGTTGGCCAGATATTTATGCATACCAATCTTCTTACATGTTTTATCCAATAGAGAAGTCTTTATCTTAGGTTCTAAAATAACAATGCAGTCTACATTATGTTCCTTGATTGGGAATTTAACACGGCCAAGGGAAAGGTCATTTCCAATCCCTCTAATGTTCCATATGATAAAGGTCATGGATCCTTTGATTTGAGGTAGATATTACCTGTGAAACCAGTCCTTTTCATACCTCTGGTGATAACCCCTGTGTGTTCTTTGAGAACAGAAGTGATGTTATTAATCTCCACCTGAATAGCAATTTCCTTGGATTGCTGTTGAAGATCTTCTTGTTTATTTTTAGAAGAATGCTACTTCAAGGTAGGAGGTTCTCTAACACTAGATTGAATAGTACTATTAGCTAAACACTGACCTTCAGAGGAATTGCCAAGGAGAGAACCAGAACCAATTTGGAGTGAAGGAAGCACTGCAAAATCCTCAACAGCTTGCATCATGGCATTACCAGTGTGGTTGACAGACGGAACTAAATTATCACCACTGGCAGACCTTGAGTCACCCTCATGGCCAACAGAGATTGAAGGATTCATTGGCAAAGCCTTGCTTGTAGTAGAATTATCCAGGAAGGAAGAAGAGGAGATGATCCGGACCTCAGCCATATTCTTTTGTTCATGGGAGTGTAACTCCGACACTTTAGCAGAATGCTATTTCAAGCAAGTGGAATTAGTGGTATCCATAGTAGGAGATGAAGATTTCTAGAGCTCATGGCCTATGTCCCCGAAGGCAATCTCAACAGAATTGTCAACTGGTGGCCCTTCCTTGGCTAGTTGATCCAACTCCCCATCTTTAGTTATTAGAGCGTCTCTGGGCACAACAAAATATTCAACTGTACCAAGCTCGCATGGCCCGTGCTTTCGACAAGTTGGTCAAAGTGCGGGAATTCAAGAAAGGCGACCTAGTGATGGTCAAGAGAGGAGAGGTGATGGCCTCCAATCCCAAGGGAAAGTTGGTTGAAACTAGGTCGGACCGTATGTCGTCCACTGGGTCTATGAGGGTGGTTCCTACATTCTTGTAGATCACAAAGGAGTAGTTCAGTTCTCCCCTCTCAATGGGAAGCATTTAAAACTATATCATGTAGCTCTGCCGGCATTCGAAGCGTGACCAGAACCTATCTTGGTCTAGTGGCACTCCGCCCTAGCCGAGCTCTCTGAAATACCCATCCAGTTCGAATCAATTCCGAGACCATTGTCTCGCAATTGCAAAAGCCCCCTCAGTATACGCAAATCCAAGGGCTCTTTGAGAACCCCACACAGTCCCACTAGGCCTCACCACTCTACGCATCATGACCATGTTGGACCTTATGTCCACATCGGTGCATAAATCATTTCCTTTGCGCTGGCTCTATCCCCACGTCTACGAATACCCAGTCTCGGTGCAAGGCTTCATGCCCAAGCCGTTAGCTATACATCATCACCATGTTTTGCACTGGCATTATCCCCATGTCTACGAATACCCAGTCTCGGTGCAAGGCTTCGTGCCCTAGTCGATATCTACACATCGTCACCATGTTGGACCTTACGTCCGCATTGGTGCATAAATCATTTCCTTTGCGTCGACATTATCCCCAAGTCTGCGAATACCCAGTCTCGATGCAAGGGTTTGTGCTGTGGCCGATATCTACACCACGTCACCATGTTGGACACTACGTCCGTATTGGTGCATAAACCATTTTCTTTGCACGGGCATTATCCCCACTTCTACAAGCACACAGTTTTGGTGAAAGGCTTTATACCCTAACCGATATCTACACATTATCGCTATTACGGACCTTACGCCTGAATCGGCGCATAAACCCTTCCTTAGATTGGCATTGCCTTCTTGCCAATGAGTACGCTTTTCTTCGGTGCAAGACTTTATGCCCTAGCCGACATAGCCACATTATCGCCATTACGGACCTTACGTCCAGATCGGCGCATAGGTCTTTTCTTGCATTGGCATTGCTTCCTTTCCAATGAGTACACTTTTCTTTGGTGAAAGGCTTTATGTCCTAGCCGATATATTCACAATATCGCCATTACGGACCTTACGTCTGAATCAATGCATAAATCTTTTTTTGCATTGGCATTACTCCCTTGCCAATGAATACACTCTCCTTCAGCGCAAGACTTTGTGCCCTAGCCAACAGTCACATGGCACTACCACACACATGAACAAACGGTCAGAATGAAACATCACATGCCGGCTCATTATTATGTTAAAAAAAATGAATGATGATGAGGCTTAAAATAGAGGTGCCTCACCAGCCTTATTCAGACACTGTGGACAAGGGCAAAAATGGCTATAACTCAGTTGTGGCAAAAAAATCAAAAGGGCGCTGTAGGCAAAATCGGGTACCCCACCACGTGAAAACCCAAAGCGGCGTGTGGGCAAAAGCAAGAGGGGGCTGGCCCCGGTGAAAACCCCAAAGGGCACTTGGGTCAGTAAGGTGGTAACTAAAAGTTTCACTTCACTATCACCTGCACGGAGCTTCGAATAGGGTATCCACCATTCATCCCACCGGAGAGCCACTTTTCTTAAAATCCCATTAACCCGGACCTTTCGACCCCGTTAATGAATAAGCCTATCTTTGCTTCGGCACTTAGCCAATATCGATGAACAAACCAGCTCTGACCCTTGTCATCATCGGCAAGACCAGTCAGTATCCCATTAACTCAGACATTTCATCCCCGTTAATGAATAAGCCTATCTTTACTTCGACATTTAGCCAATGTCGATGAACAAACCAGCTCTGACCCTTGTCATCATCGACAAGACCGGTCAGTATCCCATTAACCCGGACCTTTCATCCCTGTTCATGAATAAATCTATCTTTGCTTCGGCATTTAGCTAATGTCAATGAACTAACTAGCTCTGACCCTTGTCATCATCCGCAAGACCGGTTAGTATCCCATTAACCCGGACCTTTCGTCCCCGTTAATGAATAAGCCTATCTATGCTTCGGCTTTTAGCCAATGTCGATGAACAAACCAACTCACCCTTGTCATCATCGGCAAGACCGATTAGTGTCCCATTAACCTGGACCTTCTGTCACCGTTAATGAATAAGCCTATCTTTGCTTCGGCATTTAGCCAATGTCGATGAACAAACCAGCTCTGACCCTTCTCATCATCGGCAAGACCGGTCAGTATCCCATTAACCCGGACCTTTCGTCCCTATTATTGAATAAGTCTATCTTTGCTTCGGCATTTAGCCAATGTCATTGAACAAACCAGCTCTGACCATTGTCATCATCATCAAGACCGGTCAGTATCCCATTAACCTGGACCTTTCGTCCCTATAAATGAATAAGCCTATCTTTGCTTCGGCATTTAGCCAATGTCGATGAGCAAACTAGCTCTGACTCTTGTCATCATCGGCAAGACCGGTCAATATCCCATTAACCCGAACCTTTCATCCCTATTAATGAATAAACACATCTTTGCTTCGGCATTTAGCCAATGTCGATGAACAAACCAGCTCTGACCCTTATCATCATCGGCAAGGCTGGTCAGTATCCCATTAACCCAAACCTTCTGTCCCTGTTAATGAATAAACCTATCTTTGCTTCAGCATTTAGCCAATGTCGATGAACAAACCAATGCTGATCCTTATCATCATCGGCAAGGTCAGACAATGAACGATTAACCCAGATCTTCCGTCCTTGTTAAAAAAGTATACCCGTCCTTGCTTCGGCATCTAACCAATGTCGACGAACAAATCCCTACCCGTTCCAATGTCAGTTCCGCAAATCAAGTCAAAAAAAAGAAAGAAAAACAAAAATAAAAAAAGAGAATGAAAACAAATGAGGCTTAAAATAGAGATGCCTTACCGGCCTTACCAAGATACTTTGAGTAAGGGCAAAAATGGCTATAACCCGGCTGTGGCAAAAACCCGAAAGGGTGCTACAGGTAAAATCGGGTGCCCCACCACGTAAAAACCCGAAAGGGAGTGTGGGCAAAAGCAAGAGGGGGTTGGCTTCGGTGAAAATGCGAAAGGGCACTTAAGTCAGTATTGTGATTTTTAAAAAAAATAATAAAAAAATGATGATGATGATGATGATATGATGTTACTATCTCTTTCACCATTCATGTCCCACGGGAATCCCTGTGTGCGGTAGATAAATCACGTCCCACCAGTATAAGCCTTATGCCTATGCCGATAAATAAATCCTACCATCGATTTTCGTCATCATCGGTAAAATTGATAAATAAATCATCGGCTCGGACCCTTCGTTCCCGTCGATGAACAGACCCTCTGCTTCAGCATTTAACCTATGCCGATGAATAAATTCTACCATAGATTTTCGTCATCATCAACGAAATCGATAAACAAACCGTCGGCTCGGACCCTTCATCCCAGTCAATGAACAGACCCCTTGCTTCGGCATTTAACCAATGCCGATGAATAAATCCTACCGCCATTTTTCATCATTATTGGTGAAATCGATAAACAAGTCGTCGACTTGGACCCTCATCCTCGTCGATAAATAAGCCTCTTTTGCTTCGGCATTTAACCCATGTCGATGAATAAGCATCCAGTCAATTTTCATCATCATCGGCAAAATCGATAAACAGACCATCGATTCGGACCCTCCATCCTCATCGATGAACAAACCTCCTTGCTTCGACATCTAACCAATGTTGATGAATAAACCTACCCTCGGCTCTCGTTCCCATTCGTAAAACTATTTGAATTTGCCCCTGACTTGGACTCTACGTCCTCGTCAAAGAATAAATCTACTCCTCATCCTTGGCATTCAAAGCTCACTGACAAAAATGTTATTTACAAACCTCGTCACCATCAGCGAGGTCTATGAATAGACTTTTGGCTCTACCCTCTGGCCCTATCAGCCGATACACCCTTATCCCCCAGTATAAAGCCTATGTTAGCTAAAGTTAGGCCTTGGGAGTAGTTGCACCATGGTGGAGCGAACTCCTCATACCTTCGCTGAAGGCGTGAGCGCTCTCCTGCCTTTAGCAGCTCGTATATCCCAGGCCAGATGAATTAGCTACACATCCATGCCTAGGTGAAAGAGAGAGGAAGAAAATAAAGTTGTGATTCAACAGCAAACGTGTAGGCTAGATAATGGAAAATTTTCATTTATATAAAAGAGGAGGATTGTCACGGCGCCGGAACCGAGCGAACCGGTCGCGCCGCCGTTGCCGATCTGGAGCGTGCCGCCGGTGACGGAGGTCGCGCCGTAGGTGTTCGCGCCGGTCAGCGTGTAGGTACCGGAGGTGTTCACCGCCAGCGAACCGGAGCCCGAAAGCGCGCCGGAATAGGTGCCGGAGGCGGCGTTCAGCGTGAGCGCGCCGCCGAGCGACACGGCGCCGGTGCCGGCGAGATTGCCGACGGTGACGGCGGAGGACAGCGTCACCGTGCCGGAACCGATCTGCGACAGCGTGCCGGAGCCGCTGTTCGTGAAGGTGTTCGAGACGGTGAGGTTGCCGGAGCGGTTGAAGGCGAGCGTCGCGCCCGAAGCGATGGTGATCGCGCTGCCGGAGGCGATCGAGCCGGTGGCCCCGCCCGCGCCGATCTGGAGCGTGCCGGCGTTGATGGTGGTCGCGCCGGTGTAGACGTTGGTGCCGGTCAGGCTAAGCGTACCTCCGGTCTGGATGAGGCTTCCCGTACCGGAAATCACGCCGGCGTAAGTCGTGGTCGTGCCGAGCGCGCCGTAGGTGAGCGCGTTCGCGCCGAGATTCACATTGCCGCCCGTCGTGCCGCCGCCGGCCAGCGAGCCGATGGTCGAGGCCTTGCTCAACAACAGCGACGCGCTCGCGACGTTATCCAGAACGATGGCCGTGGAGCCGGCGACGACGCCCGAGCCGCCGGCGCCGGCGTAACCGAAATCGAGCACGCCCTGCGAAACGCGGATGGTACCGGCGGTGACGGTGGTGGTCGTCAGGCCGATGGTATTGGTCCCGGTCTTGGTCAGCGTGAAGCCCGCGAGATTCAACGTCGTGGCGCCGTAGCTGTTGGTGAGCAGCGCCCAGTTGCCGGTACCGCCGATGCTGGCGTTGGCGGACAGTGTGATGTTCGACGCCTGGGCGATGTTCGACGCGATGGCGGCGCCCGAATTGGTAAGGACTCCCGCGCCGCCCACGCCGGTGCCGGCGATGGTGTAGCCGTAAGTCATGTCGCCGGTACCGGCGAAATCCACGGCGGCGCCCGATTTGACGTTGACCTGCGTGACGGGGCGGCCGGTGATGTAGGCGCCGAAGGCGTTCTTATTCCCGCTGACCAGCGTGCCCGCGTTGACGGTGATGTTGCCGGTGAAGGTGTTCGCGCCGGTGAGCACGAGCGAGCCCGTGCCGTTCTTGATCAGGCCGAAACCGCCGGAAACAATGCCGGAGAGCGTGATGTTGCCGGTCGTGTTGACGGCGGTGTCCGCGGTGAGGGCGACGGTGCCGGCCCACGAGGAGGCCGTGCCGGAGGTATTGGCCAGCGCGCCCGCGCCGGCCGCGCCGGTACCGGCGATCGTCAGCGCATCCGCGCCGACGTTCTGGCCGAACAGGTCGAGCGTCGCGCCGGAGGCGACGGTCGTGCCGGCCGCCGTGGAGCCGAGCGCCAGGCCGTTGGCGAGCCGGAGCGTGCCGGCGTTCACCGTCGTCGCGCCCGTGTAGCTGTTCGCCGTGCCGAGAACGAGCGTACCCGCGCCGTTTTTGACCAGCGTCGAAGCGCCGGAAATGCTTCCGGTGCCGGAGAACGTGTAGGTGTTCGTGGTGTTGGCGACGGTGACGGACGCCGGCGCGAGCACGCCCGAGAGCGTGACGGTCGAGGCGGCGGCAGGCTCGTTGAAGGTGACGGTGTCGCCGGCGAAGAATTTGTTGTCGCCGCCGTTGGTCCAGTTCGCGGTCGTGGCGTTGTCCCAGACGCCGGTGGTGGTGTTCCAGACGTCGTTCGCGACGGTGGCTCCCCACCGAAGATTTCGCTCATTGTGGACGTCGATCCATGAAGAAAACACCTTAAAACCCCGCCAGTGCCTCCACGCTCACGAACCGGCTTCACCGCGCCCTCGAGCCTCGATCCTCGACCCATCCCCACCGTCCTCATCACCCGCGTCGCCCCGCCTCGCCCCCGCCTGGCTCCGTCAGCCGTCGGAGAGGAGAGAGTGAGAGGAGAGTGTGGGAGAAGAGAGAGAGAGGGTGAGAGTGAGAAATGAGGGAAGAGAGAGAGGGAGGGGTTAATATATAGAAAAACTAAAAATTTAAGAAATTTAAAAAAATATGAAAAAATTACCTCTGTGATCCTTAGAAGACGCACAACGCAGTGGTACCATCCCGGAGTCGGAGAACGCACCGGTTCGCGCCACACGGCATTTGCAGGTCCACCAGACAAAAATAAGCGTGATCCGCAAAACTCAATCTGGGACGCCCGAACGAGATCCGAAACCCACGGATCCTGATCCGAAGAATATCCAAAAAGCCTGGGGCATTACATACTTTGAGCGGTGATATGCCGAACAAGAACGAGCACTCCGAGCTCTGCAGTATAACTCTGTGAATAGGAAGGACGAGGAGCAGTCCCCGTTCTCCCCAGAAATTTTGGGAACCACTGGTTCAGGTACTGACCCCACCTGTGTGGGAACTACTGCGATCACGGGGTCTTCTGAAGAGGCAGGGGCCAGTAGCTCTTCCTCGGTGGTTTGTGCAAGCCCATCGCTTTACTCATCTGAGTCGCAGGGCTTGGGAGTGGACGGCAGAGTTGAAGTTTCCTCAGACAAATTGTACCATTGCCCGAGCTCGAATATTAGCTCTTCTGCAACTTGAGCTGGGGCTAGACAGATGACTCGGTCGAATCCCTGAGCAAAACCCATCTTCAACCCTCTCCTGAAGCCCGATATGTAGAAGGTGAAGGCGGTGTTTTTTTAGGCCTCTCAGTATTCCTCGGAGGTGAGATAGCTCTCCATGACCTTCATCTCGGCCTCCGCCATCCTCGCCTGGATCTCTGTTAACTTTGGCTTGGTATCGGTCGCCTTCGCCACGACCTCTGCTTTCTCCAACTCCACCGTCAATAGGAGCCCACGATGCTCCTCCCATTCGGCCCCCACTGCCTCAAGCTCACTTTGTGAGCCCTACGCTCGTCATTAAGGAACCCACTCTTGAGGTCGGCCATGAAGTGGGCCTGGGAGAGCTAATCGGCCAGGGAGCGTAGCCTCTCCTAATCTGCTGGCGATTGAGTGCGAAGCAACTCGACCTCCTGGCGGAGGGCCTCATGCTCAGAAGAGAGTCGGCCATACATTCGATCCAACTCCTCGCGCTTTTGCTAGCGCCGACTCAGCCCACTCTGCCCACCCCATACAGTCCCCGGCCACGGCCCTCAATTGAGCCAGAAAAAGGCCCCCCCTCCATGACCCTCTCGAGCAGCGTCTGAGAGGACAGCGTTGAAGCTCGACCCAACCAATGGTAGTCGCCAAAGCTTGCCAACATTCGTAGATGGATTTTCGAAGAGCGAGCCACCCTCGTTGAGGGGCGGGACAACCCTCTGACTGTGGAGACGTCGAAGGGGCCTCTTATGGGGCTCTTGGGCCAGTGTCGATGGCGCCCGATTGGGTTGGTAAAGCAAGATTGATTTCCTCACCACATGGGGGTGACATCAAACTTGGCTCAGCAGTAGCCGCCATGGCTGAAGGATGTTCCACCGAGGTCATTGGTTGGGTCCCCGACAGTGGAAAGAGTAGTGGGAGCATTCGTCGTTCGTGCCTCAAGCGGGCAAATAAATAAAAATAGACAATAAAAAAACATATATGCATTTTGCGTGATTGCATTCGTGTGCAACACTTTTAATTTCTCGTTCGTATTTGCATGCTTACGTGTCGCATTACATTTCTCCACTTCTGCCTTAATTAATAAAGGCTTGGCCCCTTGACCCGTCATCAAGGATAGTCTTGAGGCAATCACTCAGTTTTTAGGCAGGGGGCCAAGTCAGAACAGAGGAGCTAACTTGTTTCTTTAAGCAATGTATGCAGGGTTGAAAATAGGAAAGAAGCAGAGGGAAAGAGATTCAACATTCTTTTCATTCCTCCAAAAATAACCTCCTATAGCTGAGTGAGTACATCATGCCTCACCATCTCTCTCAACGTTGTTCTCCCCGCCACCCTCCAGGCGAGGATCCCTGGGAGGTATCATCAAACCATGTGAGGCAGTACCCTTATTGGCCTGCATTTCCTTCTCAGTCTCCACATTTTGCTGTCACTTTGAGGGAGTAGCAAAGAAATTGTGGACACAAAAATCGCGCTCACGTGCTCTTCGATACCGCTCCTCACCATCTCTCAGCCACTGCTGGGCAATGCCAAGGCTGGTTCAAAGCTCCAATAATTGGGCCTCCAAGGCCCTCTTCTCTTCTCTCTATCTGACAACCTCTCAGCTCTCTCTCTTTCTCTATCCCTCTCTCTCTTTGCTCGCACTCTCTCTCTATCATTCCTCTCTAGCTAGAGGGAGATCCTAAACTCCATGACGTCCCGAGGGAGGTCATTTGATGCGGGATGGACACGCGCCCTAGGACTCTAGCTCACAGGAGTCCCTAGCGAGGGATGCGTGGGACCGTGCCTGGTTGAGAAACCGACAATGAGTCTCGGGTATCGGATTGAGTCATAGGATGGGTCACTCACTCTCACTCTCTCGCAGTGGTGATAACAATATATCGGGATAAGAATCCTAACACTCGCAGCAGCATATACAAATAGATACGAGTAAAGCAAATGCAAAAGAGAGAGGGAGCGGATTTACCTCCACGCTCCGGGCGTCGGGAAGATGATCCCGGCCAAGTATGGTGACTCCCGGTAATAAAATATTACAATAATTACAGAAGTTAATTTTGTTGCCCACTCCATGCAGGGAGGTAAAGGGTGACACAAGTGGACCCGGGAGGACCGATCTTGGGTTGATGAGTAGCACTTTGGTCACCTCATCGGCGTGATTTAGATGGTGCAAGCTACTGGTTGTGGGGCCCACGTAGTAGTCAACAGGTCCGAGTGGGCCCAGAGTGGTATCGCTATGACAGTGGCTCCTGGAGAGGTGCTCCCTGGGATGGCGGCACGCTGGTTCATCTTGTGGAAGGTCACTTGTTGGAGTTGCTGCCCACGGATCTAAAGTTCTATTTTTACAGCGCACGACCCGGTGAGATCAGCTGTTGCGATCACTCCCGATGTCGGATCGACGCAAAATTGGTGCCGTTGGAAAGCTGACTTGAATTACTTCGATACATGGCCAGAGAAAGAATTTTAACTATCCTAGATCTGACCTTGGTTGAATTTACAATTTGTTGGCTGATAGACTCAGAAAACTCAGGATAGAAATAGATTTTCCTGAGAATTGGCGTTGACTGAGACTCAAACGTCGGATCTGGAAGTTGACCTCTTCATGAAAGTTGTATAGGGGAAAGAGAGGAAGACGGTGATATTTTTTATAAGACTTTTAATGGAGATTTCGATTTTCTAGATATTTGTTTGTGGACAGGGGTCGGATCTAGACTGCACATGTAATGCCCCGGATTTTCTTTCGAATATTCTTTTGATATACAGAAAGGGCCAAAGGCCACCGCGTAAGAAGCACGAGGGTGCCGACACTCAGAGTCGACCCCACTTTGAAAGCGTTCAGTCGGAGCTACTATAGCATGCCCGAGCGACTGTAGCATGTCCAAGCAACTGTAGTATGTCCGAGCAACTGTAGCATGCCCGAGCAACTATAGCATGCCCGAGCAACTGTAGCATGTCTGAGCAACTATAGCATGCCCAATCTGTCAAAGCTCCGTCTGAGCAACTGTAGCATGAGCGGAGTCGATACGCTCAGGAGTCTACAGCAACCATGGTCGAAAGTTTATGCATTCATGCTCGGGAGCCTATGGCAATCATGCTCGGGAGTCTATGCATTCATGCTCGGGAGCCTTTGGCAATCATGCTTGAACCGTGCTCAAGAGCCTAAGCATTCATGATCAAGAGCCTATGGCAATCATGCTCGAACCATGCTCACGAGTCTATGCATCAGTGATCGGGAGCCTATAAAAACCATGCTCGAGAGTCTATGCATTCATGACCAGGAGCTTATGGCAATCACACTCGAATCGTGTTCGGGAGTCTATGCATCTATGATCGGGAGCCTATGAAAGCCATGCTTGGGAGTCTATGCATTCATGATCGGGAGCCTACGGCAATCATGCTTGAACTGTGCTCGGGAGTCTATGCATCCATGATCGGGAGCCTATGAAAACCATGCTCGGGAGTCTATGCATTCATGATCGGGAGCCCATAGTAAACATGCTCGGGAGTCAACCAAGTAGCAAGCTTGGACAAGCTCGGACAAACTCGTACCAAGCTCGGAAGAGAAGGAGCTCGAGGGTGAGAGATCGAGCGGGGGGATCGAGATAGGCCGAGCAACAGTCTTGGGAAAGAAGAAGAGGAAAGCAGGATCAAGGGGAAGTTGACCCAATGGATCAACCCCAATTGCAGCTGGCTTCAAATCACTTGAATTCAACAAACGCGCGGATGCATATGTAATTGCATGTATGGGCATGCTCATCACATGGAAATGAATCTCTTATTCATTTGATAATTTCTTTAAATGCATTGTTTTGCTTTCATTGTTGCCAAGATGACATTTGTTTGATTATCTTCTTCATTTCAGCATCGCCTATGATCCGTTCAATCACGTTGTTTTATGCAGAGAGTGCGTTGTAGTTTGTTCGATCATTTGTTCAGCATGAATGCTCTCCTCAGCCTCTTTCTTAGTGTTGGTTTTAGCATTATATCACTTATTCAGTCTATGATTTTTAGCATTAGCTCATTTTTGTTAAGTCCACAATTCTGAGAAAAATTTGACAGCACCTCCCCTAGACCTAGGATGATTAGGGGGTATTAATTGCATACACATCCACGGAGGAACTCCTAGATGGCCCGACATAGAAGGGTGTGCACGAAAACGGCAACACCCATAAGATCACCCTCACGAGCCCTGGAAGTAATGAATGGGTGTGCACGGAAGCGACAACACATGTAACATCATTTCCTCAGGTTCACGACAGGGATAGAAGGGTGTGCACGGAAGCGGCAACACCCTAGGACCCGATTTGGGTATGGAAATCCTGAGGGCTAGCCTACAAAGGACTCCAGTAACCCATGGGTTGCCATGATCTCATTTTCGAGACACGAACTTGGATTGTTGCCACATTGAGTGGCCATTGATATTCACCCCTTCAAGGGGGATCAACTGGGAACTATGCTATGAAGAAGCAACCCTTGGAGATCTGAGGGTGACCGAGAAAACTTTCGAATGAAACCTAGGAGAGTTAAAGAGAATTAGAGAGCAGCCCTTCTTCCAATTTAATTTTCACGATCAGACGTCATTTTCCCCTCCTCCCAGTTAATTCTTTCCACCCTTTGTAGTCTACCTTTTTGTAGATCTGTGAGATAGCAACCTGTCCCATGAATTTTCCCACCCCTTAAACCATCTCAGAAAATTACAAAACTATTTGTGCATGATCCTCACTCCCCCCCCATTCACCCATAAAATTTTCAAAGTCCAAATCTACCAACTTCCCTTCTATCAAAATTCGTTCTCAGACATATCTCACTCCATCCTGCCTGTTCTGTAACTCGAGCCAGAAATAACTATAGAGTTGCACAGATTTTAATTTTGATCCTAACCATTGGACCAATCTGAAATTCACATATGTCGAAGCTCTCTGAGTGCCCTTCGCAACGGCGCTAGTTTCATCCCGATCTGACACCGGATCTAGGCGTGGTGATCGTTTTCGTGGAAGCGCACAGTTCTGTCCCGTGATAGGCCAGCAAGAGCAGTCCACCGAGTAATTCCTCCAAAAATATGCTGGTTGTAATTCAGCCACCGCCGACTTCAGTCATCGAAGAGGAGCATTCCACTGATGTCCCAGTCAGCCGCCTCGACCAGAAGTCGACCGGAAGCCGCCGTCCCACGTGTCGAACTCGCTTGCTACCCAGTGAGTTTAAATAGTGTCAAGTCGGACCAGCAACCCGCCTTCGTCCCGAAAGCCCTTCCGGCTTGCTACCTATCAACCCGAGATCGGTACTCTCAGGTCCCACGTGTAGCCCTTTACCCCCTTACATGGAGTGGGCAGTAAAATTCATTGCTATAATTATTGATTATTTACTATACCGGGAGTACGGGTCTTAGTCGGGATCATCTTCCCCACGCCCAGAGCATGGAGGTACACTCGCCTCCCTATTTTTCTTACTTGCTTGTTCCGTATATGTCCTTAAGCCACTACATGTTAGTTATTTTGATTCCTAACTAGTTAAATTTTAATCATCACTGTGAGAGTGAGTGTGTGACCTGTCCCGTGACTCGATCTGAGCACGAGTGTGAGCCGAATACCCTTGACTCACTGCTGATTTCTCAACCGCACAGATCCGCATGCTTCTCTTGCTAGGGACGAGCAGCGAGCTTGTGTTGAGTTGGTCGCGTCAATGCTGGCCGTGTCTTCAATTTGGTCATGTCATCACCTAGAGTCCCAGATCTACATCACATTGGTACCGAGTCATATCTCATCCCGCATCAAATTGGCATCAGAGCAAGTCGAGTGTAGGGTCGTCACCAAAGCACAGTCTAAGTCTGTCCAAGGTGTTGCACCTCAATCCTTTATCTGATATATGAAAAGGCATTGCCGAAATGATAGGTTACACCTATTTGGAAGGTAGCCTCCCTACGTGAGTTGGGTCTTCGGATCAATACCTCCGCCAAGTACTAGATACTGGCTTGAGTCTAGGTCCTCCATTTCACATTGGTTAGTGCATTCCAACCTCTATGTCTTTGCATGCACACTTGTCTACCAGTCTACATTAAACTTCATCACATGTCCAGCATATAGCATTCCCTAGTTTCCCATGGATTCCCAATTGCCCGGGCCATATGAATGGTGGCGTAGCACCCATGGGCGCAGAAACCAACCCCTCCACTTCTGTAGGCCCGAAGCCTCAGACTTTTATGGCTCCAAAGTCCGGAGCGACAACCTACATTGGGAAACCATTATGGATAAATATTTTGATTGTTACCCCATGTCCGATGCCATGCAAGCCAATTTTGCCAAAGAATGACTTTTTCACGAAGCTGCCGAAAAGTGGAGAAGCATCGACTAAACTTTCTGATTTCAGTCGAGTTATGCACCCAGGTCGACTGATCTTCAACTAAAACCCATAAAACCAAAAAAATGATAAATAACAAAATGTAACAGTAAGATAATAATAAAGTAATGATGAAAATGATATAAAATGTCTTGATTATAAGAAAATTTACAAAAATGCCCTCATTAAGAGATTAAATGGCATTTCATCCAGGAATTTTCCCCTTTGATCCTACGTGAATGAAATATCAAAGAAGCTCATGCAAATTATGCTTGGTACCCCCGGGATCGTCCCATTAGGGCCATAGCATGGCTTTGCCCCGGGCCAATAACTCACCGGATTTAAACCATTTGATTGGGATTTAACTGTGTTTCTCTATCTCTTCAAAAATCAAATTTGTCGTACTCTGACATACATATGTCTCGAGGTTATATATATGTTTGTGATGTTTTCAACTTGGACGCCTGTCCGAACATGAAATGGTCAATGTATGACCGATATGATCTCAAATACCCCTTTTGCACCATAATATATGGGATTTTAATATTCTCCAATTCATGCTCCACTCATTTCCTAAAAATTGACTTTTAGGCCATGGGGCCCCTCGTCTTGGCACTTATCAAAGATTTTTCCCTCAAGGGGATGTAATTAACGTCGTGACCTTTACGACATGGTAGGTCTCCAGTCCCAACCCGATACCCACCATTGTCTGGTTAGTCAGACGGAGTGCACTCTCGGCTCCGGACCACTACAATCTCGAAGCTAGAATTAATTGTCACTTATGTGACTCACGCTCACGCACTTAATAAACCAATAAAAGATAAAATGATATCCCTATCATAAGACGTGCGTCCACACATGCCCATAAACATGGAAGAACACCGCGACATGCATATCATACTGCATGTGTAATATGCGACCGCATATGAGAATGATGAATGGATCCCTCTTCATCATTGTGTGAGCTCATGGATGATAGTTGTGTGATTCCTAGTGTATCCCCAGTGACCTTCAGTGCTGTGTCATGAAAAGACGTTTGATGTCGCTACTTTAGCATGTCACTTAGGGTGATGATTAATATTGTCCAGCGAAATATGTCTAGGATAGTAGTCAAGACGAATTAGATTGACATAAGCAGTGTAGAGAAGACATTTTATATTTCACCATGCTTAGTTGCTCATATCCCGAGAGGCTTTATTGTCTGAGTGGTGATAAAGTCATGGGCACTTAGCATTTGGGAGTTTGACACTGCTTATTTTTGAGAGATCCGGAGTGTCAAATCAGGTGAATATTAAATGTATGAGATACACGCCAAGATGTTCTGTATGCTCTGTTAGTTAGGTGACAACTTAATATACCACCATTCTACTATTGGAAGAATCTCGCGGAGGTCACACACTCCATTTCTTGTATGACTGTTGAGCTTGGATACCTTCACTATGTCTGAATTTACACTATCGACCCTAATGGGCAAGTGGGAGTTGTTACATAGGCACTGCCCATTAGGCCTCCAGCCTGCAGGAGTGCGTGCCGCGCGAGTGCCACATGGCACCCTCTTCTCTTCCTCTCCCTCTCATTCTTATCCTGTCTACAAATATTATCCCATGTGTGCATTTAACCAAGATAAAAGGACAGCAACAGATGCAACAGAGAGCAATAAAAAAGGTATTTTTACATATTAGTCCCTATAAACATGATGAATTACTTTTTAGTCCCTCCAAACTCTGTATTATTTAAAAAACCCTTGAAATCATATAACTCTTGTTAAATAGTCCATCTAGTTCAGCGACGTTAAAAAATGGATGAATGTGGGTTTTAGTTGATAACTGAATTGAGATAGTGGTGCATGGTATAGCTTTAGCTGCTGCCCATTGAGGGGTGAGAATTGAACTTCCCCTCGATGATTGACAATAACATACACCCCTCCTTCATACACTTTTTGGACTATATAAGGCCCAAGCTAATTTTTATTTAGCTTACCTTTGGGATTGGCAGCAATAACTTCTTTTCTTTGGACCATCACTAGGTCACATTTCTTAAATTCATGTTCTTTAACAAGCTTGTCAAATGCGCAGGATATGGGGGCCTAATAGGCCTGTATATTTTGTTGAGCTTGGAGTCACCTTCCTTCTAAGTCGGAGAGCTCCTATGGTCTTCGGTCTATGTTTATTCGGCTATCTTCAACCAGTTCATGTTGAATTGCGACTCATAGTAAGAGTACCTCAAGCTCTATAGGGACAACTGCTTCCGAGCCGTAGACCAAGGAGAAAGGTGAACAACCCGTTGGAGTCTTGTAGACAGTGCAGTATACCCATAGTGCCTCATACATCTTTTCTTCCTAGTCCTTCTTGTTAGAGCCAACTATCTTAGATAAAAGATTGCAAAGCATTTTATTAAAGGCTTCACCTAACCCATTTTCTTGTGGGTTATATCAAGTGGATGTCCTCCAATCAATCTTGTACTTTTGGCCAACTTGTAGACCTTTCGATTCCAGAAGTGACTCTTGTTGTCCGAGATGATCCCATTGGGGATGGCGAATTAGAATATTATGTTTTGATGGATGAATCGGGCCACGATCTCTCCCGTCACTTCTTTTAGAGCCACAGCTTCAGCCCATCGGGAGAAGTAATCGGTTGCTGCGAGAATATATTTACATCCTGTGGAGGCAGTGGGCAATGGGCCTACAACATCCGTGCCCTATTGGGGAAAAGGCTAACTAGGTGCTGTCAGATGTAGCTGGGTTGGGGGTCTCCTAGGGTCCGTTGCGTGTTCTCGGCACTTCTAACATGACTTAGCGTATTTGCAACAATCTTCGAACATTGTTGGCCAATAATAACCTAGCTTCTTAATTTCATTTTTCATCTTTGGCCCTGCCTGATGTGCTCCAATTGACCCAGCGTGAATTTCCTTCATGACTCTCCAAGTCTCTTCCATAGACAAACATTGGATCAATATTTTCTTTCTGGCGTCTGCCACAGTTCAGAACAAAATTTTGCTTCTAAGTTCATAGGAGTCTTTCGTTCTGATCAGCCTAATCTTTTCTTCTCTTTGCTTGGATAATTGTTGGTATTTGAACCATCGCATGAGGGGATCTCTCCAGTTGGGGGAGTCGACTATTTCTGTCATGGTTACTTTGGGCTCTTCTTTATCTACCTCTTCTTCTACCTACTGGGAACTTATCATCAGTTTATCACCCGTATGTTGAGTGATTCATCGGGTGAGACAGCCAGTGAACTTGCCAGCTTCGCCAAAGCATCAGCTTGTGCATTTTTGACCTCGACCGACATGGTTTATTTCAATGAGGTAAAACTACTCCATGAGTTGCTTTGCCTAGGCATAATAGGGGATTAATTCGGGCTTTCAGATGTCAAACTGCCCCTAGATCTATTTGACAATTAACATTAAGTCTCTGAACACCTGTAACACTAGGATCTCCATATGAAGGGCAACCTGAAGGCCGATAATTAGGGTTTCATATTCTACTTCATTATTCATGCATGCTTTATTGATCGAGCAAGAGGTATGCAGCACCTCCCCTTCAGGGGATTTAAGGATGATGCCTGCCCTAGCTCTTATTCTCGTTTGCCCTATTATGGATGTGAATGTCATTGCTACCCCTATTTTTGCCTCAGCAAAACAACTTTCGAAGTAAGCTGGGGTCTGTAAGGCCGTGATAACGGCATGCCTTGTTTCCTCATCAAGGGAGAGTAAATCCCAGACGGTGAAGTGTGCCGGGATTCTTTTCAACTGCTTCACTATTCTGCTGGTGCTTCTCACGTTAGTCCGCCTCAGCTCTTTGAACCTTTTACACTTGCCCCCAGGGTGCTCTTGAGGAGCTGGCTCGGGAGGTAGTTCATCTTTTTCTTCTGATGCCGCCTGGGCTTGTTGCTCTGGTCCAACCGGTTCTTTTCCTTGCATGAATTCAGCAAATCTTGGGATGCCCGCCTGGTCTTTATTTGCTGGAGGAGATGCTCCTGAGGGTAAGGCGGGTGCCGCCTTAACCTTCCACTGTAGCTGCTAGCGTGGCTGTTCCACCCTCTCGAGATGCTAGAAATTCGGTGAAGGAGGGAGCTTCCCTACTACTCGGGGACTCAGGGTAGAGCCCTGGTGGAGGAGGGACCTCAGCCCCCTTGACTTCAGGCTGGGGAACCTGGTACTATAGCTCACCACGGAACATGATGTTGTGGCTAGCTTTGGGAGGGTGCCCCCATTTTCTTCTCGACCTAGTGGCATGTTGGGAGGTGGAAGCTTTGGCCTGATTCGCCTCTGCTGGCATAAGGCATTTCTCTTCATCCTCCTCTTCAGAGATTCAGACTGTTTCAAATAGAGCTGCAAGAGTGTTGCAAGATACAACCAGACCTCTTCTTATATTCTTGGATCTCTTCTTTTTTCTCTTCGTAGTCGAGGGTTGATCCGGGGGAGGCTCGTCCTATATGCCCGGTTCTTCAACTTTAGCCAGTCTCCTCCGTTAGTTTCAGGGATTTAAGTTGCTCCCAAGGGACATATTCTTTCAACTAAATAGGCTGAATTTTGAACTGTTCATATTCATCTAGCCCATCGATGATCTCTTGGAGCCGCTTTACTGCCGGATTGGCCTCTTTGCACACCCACATAGGGATGTGTTTCTTCTTGTTGTTGGTGAATCTTCTGTTGACCAGCTGAGGAGTTGTCTCATGCCAGACGGGGGTCATGATCGGGGGCTCCGGTCGAGGTGTGACACCTCATATATGAATGTCCAGACCACGACGAAGTGCTGCCATTCTTTTTGCTTTAGTCGGCACGGTGTGCCAATTTCCTTCATCTTCTGTCGGCACCAAGATATAGCCCTCATAGGTACATTGAGTGTAGGCTTTCACCATTTCTTCAAGTAACTGCTAATATAGGGATATCATGTTGATGGTCACCTCCAGAGTGGGCATTTCATGCAGGCGCGGGAGGTCAACTTTGTGCTCCCCCATTTGTAATTCTCCCTTCTTGATCAAAGACTCAATATTGTCCTTGAAAATATAGCAGTCCTCGATAGGATGCCTGATCATTTGATGATACGGGTAGAAATGAGGATCGTCCTTTCTTATGAGATCACTTGGCCTCTTTGGTTCTGGGAGAGTGATATTGTCAAACTTCACAGCCCATTCAAACAAGTGCCGGGTCTTATCTCGAGGAAATGAGTATAGCTTTTTCATTTTATCTCGTAGGGATGGGCCTTCTCGCCGATCGGCGGGCTTGGATGGGGAAGACTCAGCTACCCCTTTCTCCTTTTCCTTATGTTGTTCAAAGGTCTTGAAGTCGACCGTGTGCACTTCTTGAGATGCCGGTCATTTATCAGCTGACCTGGTCTTTTGGCTCGAAGCGGCAGGAACGACTGAGTATTTCGAGAGGAACATCTCAAACTCCGC
>JANBPO010002375.1:0-21552 GCA_024336825.1 Amorphophallus titanum
GTTTGCAGTCACATATTTGACGCAAGCCGTAATAGCCGCGTTAGCAGCGATAGTACTCATGGGAGTAAAACTTCCGAAGCCGACGCCAGGGGAGCGTGCGGGCGGTCGGCCTCTCAGCGCAATCGTGCGGCAGCCGAAATTCATCGTCGCGGTGATCTGCTCGACTATCTCATACATGCTCATGAACCTGCTGATGACGTCAGCACCACTTGCAATGCGCATGTGTGGACACTCTCAGGAGGCCGCTAATCTGGGTTGCGAATGGCACGTAATTGCAATGTACGGACCGAGCATTGTCACTGGACAACTCATTGTTCAATTCGGCGCAAAGCGAATTGTCCTCGTGGGCCTTATACTTATTGCCATCGCAGCCATCGCTGGATTGAGCGGGACTGGAATATACAATTTCTGGATTTCTCTTGCTTCGCTCGGGTTGGGCTGGAATTTTGGCTTCGTCGGCTCCTCGGCGCTGGTCCTGGCATGCCATCGTCCAGATGAGCGGACCCGCGTTCAGTCATTAAATGATTTCGTCGTTTTCGGGATGTTGCTTGTAAGTTCGCTGAGCTCTGGCAGCCTGCTCACGCACTACGGGTGGAGCACGGTCTGCTACGTCGCCTTTCCTCCGCTTGCATTCGCGGCTGTTTCTCTAGTGAGTACAAATTTACGATCCTCGTTTGTGTAGAAAATTACGCGTCTGAAACATGGCTCAAAATCAAAGCGTCGATCCTATTGTCAACCATGATAGCAAAGTGCTGGTTCTCGGCGCGATGCCCGAGATAGAGTCGTGTAAGACGCGCCAGTACTATGCTGATTCTAGAAATGCGTTTTGGTCAATAATGGGCGAGCTCTACGGAGCAGGTCCGACACTGCCTTATGAGCTAAGATGTACGATTCTTCTTTCGGCCGGGGTCGCTCTATGGAACTCACTGTCGACTTGTATAGTACCCGGTGGACGAGGCACGTCGACTAACGATGAAGAGTCAAACAACTTTACTGAGTTCTTCGCTGCATATCGAAAGATAACGCATGTCTTCTTCAACGGAACCGACGCACACTCAGCGTTCGTCCGCTTAGTGTCGCCGTCATTGCCTAGCGCCCGCGTTGACCTCACGCTGCTGCCGTCGACAAGCCACGCACACTCGACGATGTCATTCGGCGAAAAGGTCGCGGCCTGGCTGGCCGTGAAGGTTGCCTCGGAGCGACCATAATGAACGGAAACAGATGCATTCGCTAGTGAAGCGTCTTTGTGCTCAAAAACTTGCAGCGTGATGTTAGCATCTCCATTTGCAAGGTCGGTCAAGATGGTTTTGGTTGGCCATCAAAACAGCCGTCCTCCGCATTCGTCGCCTGCCAATAGGCACGGGGCGCCGGTTCGCGCGACGGTACCGGCGCGAAGCGAGTGCAATAGGCAGCGTGTCGCCACCATAGGGACGTCTGGTCTAGCCGCAGCAAGGGCTCGATTCCATTTCCGATTTGCCGCCAAAAGGTACAATCGTCGCATCTCAGGTGTCTTGCGCTATTAGCTTCTATCGCACGGCCTTCTCCACAATATTCGGTCTTCCGAGTCATCGGCCAGTGCGCGATCTCGTCCGAGCTTCCCGAAGTCCGTGGGGCGTGGCGCCGGCAGAAGCCGTTCACATCATCGACGCGATCCCAATACATGCATCCGTCGCATTCAATCATTGTGATTTTTCCATCGTCAGATCCTGCAATAGACTAAAGCTCGGCAATCCGGGGGCGATGGGCGCCGCGCGCGGCGGTGGGGGCAATCGGTCCGAAACTTCGATAGAGAAACCTACCTAATAAAGATCCAAGAACACCCAATAAGGATGCAGGATATTACAAAAAATCTTTTAAAAATAAATTGAAAACTTCCTTTGTCAAAGGCTCCAATATCGGTACTAAATCTGAGGTAAATCAGACTAGTGTCCAAAAAATTCAAAAACAAACTAAAAAAGTGAAAAATAATGATAACTTACAGAAAAAGCCATGGAACATTCATGCTAATACTATGCATGTTGTCCATAAACCATCCACGCACACACATGCATACAAAAAGAAAATGATTTGTCATTACTGTCACAAGGTTGGTCATCAAATGCATGAATGTAGACTGATGGAAAAGGATGATCTGAATGCTAGTAAAATGCATGCTAGGAATGCTTACGTTAAAAATCATGCATTTCAGAAGAAGGGAATTCAATGTTATTGTTGTGACAAGATAGGCCACATTACTGCTAACTGTTGGTATGTCCAGGGAAGGAATGTTAATTCTAGATATGTTAGATTCCCTACAAAAGAGAATATGTTTGGTGCTAATAAAAGATAAAATTTCCAGGATAAAAATAGAAACTTTCATGAACATGCACATGGATTCTAGGTTAATGCTAATGTGCACAAAAAGAATTCAAAATCTTGTTTATCATGTCACTACTTTGGTCAAGTTGGGCATTCTATGAACAATTACTCTTTAATGCTGTTTAATGATTTGAAAGCTCAGAAAATGTGACAGCACCCTTCAAAGGTGTCATTGACCGTTCAGGACCTAAGAAATCTTGGGTACCTAGAAATGCAAAATGAGAATCTGTATTGTAGGAGTGCATTGGGGCTGAGAAATAAAAGGGGAAATAAGCCAAGGCACCAATGAGTTGGTATAACCCCACATTCTCATTTCTTCTCTTCTTTGGACATTATTGTCGTCTTCCAGGTAACAGAAAACTACTTTTATGGCTTCATTTGATGCTATGCTCTAGTGATATGGATATGCTTGAAACTTTCATGCTTTGCCCAAATTCTGCTGAATATCATTTTATTGTCTGCTTATGCATAACCTTTCATATGCATACACCTTGTTTGCATAAGTCATGCATAACTGTGGAAAATAATCTCCTCTCTCGTCTACAGTTTGAGTATATGCATATAGGATTGCATTGTTTGTCTCCCTTGACCTCAAATGGTATATCAAATGGTAAGTTGCGAGAAGGGCAGATCTTTTCTATCTGAAAACCCACTCTATGCGTAGAGGCTAGACCTCTGACCAATACCATGGGTCAAAGTTGTACATTAGAGTAGTCTAGTTGTTCATGAGCATATACCCTTATGTTTCTAATGGCCTGCATATGCTGCATTCAGAGTCCAGTTAATATATGCATATAGCTAGGGGGAGTCAGCCTAGGTAATTCCTGTGGTTCATGCATATTTGTTTAAGATTAACACCCTGCATAGTCTTCATGTCATGTTTGAATGCATCTTGAAAAGGGAAGTCCATGCATTTCATCATTCAATGACATGCATTTGTTTGCTCTCACACACCCACTGATCTCAAAACTGACTGCATATTATTTATATTGAAAATACCAAAAAGATTGATCAAGTGCATACTATCAGGGGGAGCATATATCAAATCATTGAAATTTCATGATTGTCAGCTGATTTGTTTCAAGAGTTCATCTCTTTCATGGCTCTAGAATTTATGGCATGTTACTCCTGCATGTGCTGTAGAGGAGGTTACTGTCCTAAATCCATTGTGAGGAATTCACCATCTTTGCTCAGCCACCTCTGATCAGTTTTATGACTATCTCACTGAAACTGTAAAGGGAAGAAAAGGAAGGAGAAGAAGAGAGAGGAGGAGGAAATGAGAGAGAGAGGGAGCCCTAGGGCTCCGTCTCCTGTCGCGGTGGTCTCCAGGTTGCTCTCTACATGGAGATCCAAATGCTGCAAGTATTTGGGGATTCAATGTTGATCGTCAAATTGATCCAGGGAGAGTTTGATGCCAGAAAACCTGAATTAATCCCCTATCATTCCAAGGCGAAGCAACTCATGCAGTGGTTCTACTTTATTAAAATAAACCATGTCAGTCGAGGTCAAAATGCACACGTCGATGCATTAGCAAAGCTGGAAAGCTCACTAGTAATCCCACCAAATGAATCACTCAATATATGGGTGATCAATGGATGACAAGTTCCCAGCATGATAGAAGAACAAGGAGGAGAAGAACTTGAAATAGCAACCGCAGAAGTGATCGACTCGCCTGACTAGCGAGAGCCCCTGATGAGATGGTTTAAACACCAACAGCTACCCGAGCAATGGAAAGAGAAGATTAGGCTGATCCAAATGAAAGACTCCTATGAAGTCAAAATGGAATCCTATTCCAAATTGTGGTAGACGTAAAAAATAAAATACTGCTTCGGTGCCTCTCTAGGGAGGAAGCATGGAGAGTCATGAGAGAAAATCTTGTCAGGTCAGTTGGAGCACACCAAGTCAGGCCGAACATGAAGATCGAAATTAAAAAGCTAGGCTATTATTGGCCGACAATGTTTGATGACAGCTGCAAATATGCTAAGTCATGTCAAAAGTGCCAGGAGCATGCAACGGTCCCCTAGAGACCTCCAGTACAACTACATCCAATGGCACCCAGTTGGCCTTTTGCCCAATGGGGAACAAATGTCGTGGGCCCACTACCCGCATCCTCTTTGGGATGTAAATATATCTTGGCTGTAATAGATTATTTCTCCCACTGAGCGAAAGTTGTGGCTCTGAAAGAAGTAACAAGAGAAGTCAGGGCCCGATTTGTTAGGCAAAATATAATATCCGATTCGACATCCCCAACCAGATCGTATCAGACAATGGAAGCCACTTTCGAAACCAAAAGGTCTATAGATTGGCCGAAACGTACAAGATTGACTAGAAGACATCCACTCTGTATAACCCGCAGGCGAATGGGTTGGCATAAGCATTCAATAAAACCCTTTGCACCCTCCTAGTGAAGACTGTCAGTTCTAGCAAGAAGGACTGGGAAGATAAGATGTACGAGGCGTTGTTGGTGTACTGTACTATTTGTAAAACTCCAACGGGCTATTCTCCCTTCTCTCTGGTGTACAGCTCAAAAGCAGTCATCCCCATTGAACTGGAGGGACCCTCACTTCGGATCACAATCCAACATGAATTGGTCAAAGACAACCAAACAAACATAGAGCGAAGACTGGAAGAGCTCTCCGACCTAGAAGGGAAGTGACTCCAGGCTCAGCAGAACATATAGGTTTATCTGGCCCACATATCCCGTGCCTTTGACAAGCTCATCAAAGGGCATGAATTCAATAAAGTTGACCTTGTTATGGTCAAAAGAAAGGAATTGATGGCTGCTAATCCCAAGGGTAAGCTGAATGAAAACTGGCTTGCGTGTAATGTGGTTCAAAAGGTCTATGAAGAAGGTGCGCATGTAGTTGTCAACCATAGAAGGGAAACTCAATTCCCACCCCTTAATGGAAAGCATTTAAAGCAATATTATGCACCACTTCCCCAGTTCAGCGAACAATTAAACCTTGTGTCTCATGATGAGCGGGAATGTTTCTTAGATCTCCCATGAGACTATGCAACATCCATTCACAATTAGAACATCCTTGTCAATTTGAATTAGTGTCAATTCAGCCTACTGTCAGTTGTGATTCTAATTCTATGTCATCGAGGGAGAAAGACCCATATGTATTTTGTTTCACTCATCTCTAAAATTCCAATTGTGCTCTCAAACTATTTCATTTGATGATGTCAAAGGGGGAGAATAGTCTGTGAGTCATTGTCATTAGGTGTGGGAGATGTTGCATATTGTAAATGTGGCTATCTTGTGCATATTGATCTTCATGCTATATTGATTTTTATGACTCACAGTATTGTCATCATCAAAAAGGGAGAGATTATTTTGTCCCTATGTTTTGATGATGTCAACACTATGACTCATCTATTCTTGAGGATCACATGTTTTGATTTCATGAGTTTGAATTTTGAGTTTCATACGTTTTGTTTGCTCTTTGAGTTTTATACATTTTGATTCTTGAGGTTCAAGTTCATATGTATTTGATACTGTCAAATATTTTTGTTAATATTAATCCATGAATATCTATGAGTCTTGTGGAGATAGCTTCGACTCTGCATCTAAGAATGGACAGAAATGTGAAAATCATGAAGAAGAGTCGACTCCAAATGTAACTCGAGTCGTCTCCAACAAGAAGAATCTGCCTGCAAGCTATCGCTAACAACTGTTCAGCTAAGGGTGAAAAATAGTCCCGTATCGGTGACAAATAGACCTGTATCGGTGAAAAATAGACTGCAACATTGAAAGCATGAAATGTGTAAAAGAAAATTTGACTCAAGAAGCAATGCGAGTCGACTCCAGAGTACGTCAGAAGCCTTGGCCAGCTGAAGAACACTAAGGGTGACAAATGGGTTCTCAATGGTGAAAAATAGCTTCTCAATAGTGACAAATAGATTGATAGTGGTGACAAATAGATTGATATGAAAGTAAGGCTGAGAAGCTGAAGGAGAAGAAGAAGTTGGACTCTGTCTGCCAACATGGTGTTGACCATAATCAAGCCAACTTAGTCAAAACTGACTTAGTCAAAGTCAACACTAGTCAAAGTGTCTCAGCCATGTTTAAACCTCAAGCTGACCAAGTCAATGATTGACCCAATCAAAGTCAACATTAGTCAAAGTCAACACATGTCAAGCTCGATCCAATCCAAGCTTTAGTCAACCCTATCAGCTACAGTGATCTAGTTATGTTGACCTCAGTCAACTTAACTCCAGACAGTTCAAAATGCTCACATGAACAAGGCTAAACTGAAGAAGCATGAGGGTGACAAATACCTTCCTAAGGCTGACAAATAGGTAAGTAAGGGCGACAAATAGCTTAGTAAGGGTGTAAAATACCATGCTAAGGGTGACAAATAGGTCGTGAAGAATACACCCACAAGGGTGACGAATGGATAAGGTGACGACTGAAGGCAAAGAGGAAAGCAGCTAAGGCAATGACTCTTTGAAGACAAGGGTGACAAATAGCTCATTAAGTCTGACAAATAGCTCGGTAAGGTGAATTCTAGTTTTCTTGTGTCTGCCACATGCCCAAGCTCGAAGCACATGATTGGCACATGATCCAAGGTTATGTTAGAAGAATATTCTCTCTCCTACCACATGGACCAATGAGAAAAAGATGGAATTGGGTTATTTTATCTGAAGCATTTCCAGAGCCCTTGTTCTTTATAAAGGTGTTTTCCTTCGTGAAGAAGGGTGTGCTTGCAGAAGAAGAATGAGCCTAATTAGAGCATCTGGTAGAGGAGAAGAGAGTTCCAAGCAGAGAAAAGAAAAGAGAGAGAGAGAGAGAGAGAACTGTGTGAGAAGAGAAGAGAGCTCGCCCTTTCTCTCTCTCTCCATCTCTCATTTCTCTCCATTTTCCTCCATTTTCTCTCCCACGTTCTCTCCTCTCCCCTTCTCACTCCGGGCGGCTGACGGAGGTGGCGAGGGTGGGGCGGCGATGCTTGTGGGATGAGGAGCGACGCGAACGGGACGGGGGATCGTGATGGTGGAGGCAGTTCATGGGATTGCGAGCCGACGAGGGTTTAAACGATATTTTCTTGGCGGATCGGCGTCCTCGACGCGCGGAATCTTTGGTGAAGGTAGGGTCATGGTTCCCTAGCTTGAGTACTTCATTTCCCGCGAGTTTGGTAGCCCGAGGCGAGCCGAGTGGGTTTATTTCTCTGTTGGGGTGAAATTACATGATTTTAGGGTGTGAGCCGGATTTCGTATTTTGATCACGTTTTGGGGGTTAAATGGGTCCTCTCGGTGCTAGAGAGGCTGGGGACTAGTTTTCCCTTCACATGGGTGTGAACGGCCGGCGCGTGGAATCGGGTTTTTCACCATGTTCGCCGTTTCCGTGCTCGGGACGAAATGGAGTCCTAGTAGCCACCATTGTTTAGCGGCGGTCTACTGGGGGCTGCTATTCGACCTGGAAGTGTCGGCAGATTTTGCGGTCCGGAGGTGACCGCCAAGTGTAGCTGCGATTCTTCCTCGAGGTTCAAGAGTGCTGCGAGGAGATTCTTAGTTGCCAGCTCACTGGGCAGAGTGATCACTCGACATTGGGTACGTTTTCCTGTCTTAGACTGTACTTTCGTTGGACTGGACTCTGTTGTAGTTAGATTATTTATTCATGTTAATTGTTGAATTGTCCTACTTTATTTCCTATTTCTATGTACACCACACCTATCCTTTTAGCCCTTCTGAGCCCTCTCGCTCGTGGGCGGCGGTCCAGGGTTCGAATGGTATTGGGTTACTTTCGATATCCGGATCTTGGGTCGTTACACTCTATCTCTCTTCTCTCTTTCTCTCCCCCATGCTTGCTCTCTCCCCATCTAATTTCCCCCCGCGTGCAATGATGGATGGCGATACTGATGGGGACGATGATGGTGGCACAAGCAAGATGATGTAGCCAACAGGGCCTCTTTGCAGACGCCAGATTTTTAGGGGGGGGGGCAGACTTGTAGGGAGAGGGGGAGCTTCGTCACTAGCTAGTGGGGAGAGAGAGGGGGATAGGGTGTGTGAGAGAGAGAGAGGGAGGGTGTGGGGTGAGAGAGCGAGAGAGTACAAGGAGGGGGGAAGCCGGAGGCATCTCCCCTTCGGCTCCGGTGGTAACAGAGGGAGAGGGAGAGAGAGAAAGAGAGAGAGAGGCACCCTTCGACGGGCGAGGGAGGGAGAGAGAGAGGAAGGTCAGGGTTGACAGAGGGAGAGGGAGGGAGAGAGAGGGCGGGAGAGAGAGGAAGGCAGAGAGAGAGAGAGGAGCGAGATGAAATCGCTCTATTTTGGAGTGATTTCATCTCTCTCCTCTTTCTTCCCATTCCTTTCTTACTCTCTTTCTCTCCCTCTCCCTTCTCTCCTCTATCTGTCACCACCGCTGGAGGGGTAGATGTCTTCGACGTCCCCCTCCCTTGACTCTCTCTCTCTCTCTCACCCATCCACTCTCTCTCTCTCTCCCTCTCCCTCTCGCTCTCGGTCTCTCCTCTCCCTCTCACTTTCCCCTTCTCCCTTTGTCACTGCTTCAGGAGAGGGTGATGCCTCCGACGTCCCCCCTCTCCCTCTCCCTGCCACCGGAGGGGGAGATGCCTCCGGCGTCCCCCCTCCCCGCACTCTCTTTTACCCCATCCACTCCCTCTCTCTTGATAATTTTCTTATTGTAGGTAAGGTTATGCTAGATTCTATTAGTTTTATACGTAAATTATGGTAAATCTCCAAATTAGGGAGTAATAAACGATTTAAATTTGAGATTTTTATCTAATTAGGTAAGTTTAATGTCAATTAGAGCTTAATTAAACTTCATTGAACGCTTTAGGGGGGGAGCATGCTACGAATTGTGTTCCATGCTAGATAATTAGGGTAAATCCCCAAATTAGGGCCTAATCGATGATTTAAATTTGAGGCTTTTGTCTAATTAGGTAAGTTTAGTGTCAATTGAAGCTTAATTAAGCTTCATTGAATGTTTTAGGATTGGAGCATGCTGCAAATTATATTACATGTTGGGTAATTAGGGTAAATCCCCAAATTAGGGTCTAATTAGCGATTTAAATTTGGGGCTTTTGTCGAATTATGTAAGTTTAATGTCAATTGAAGCTTAATTAAGCTTCATTGAATACTTTAGGGTGGGCGCATGCTGGTAATTGCATTTAATGAAGGGTAATTAGGCAAAATTCCCAAATGTGACCTTAATTGGCGGTTAAGAATTGGGGCTTTTGTCTAATTACCTCAATTCAGCGTAATTTGAAGCTCAATTATGTTTCATTGCATTTTTTCATTGTATTTACAACCATTTGTCTTTGACTGTGTTAATGCAGCATCATGGCTAGACGTGAACAAAGTCAGGAGCATCAGGGACAGGACGATTCGGGGTGGGGCCATCTTACGTTACTTGATGCTAGAAGAAAAAATGTCAAATGTAATTATTGTGGTAAGGAGATACATAGCGAAATTACTAGAGGAAAGCAACATTTGACAGGGATAAGAGGAGAGGTCAAGCAATGCGACAAATGTCCCCGACAGGTGATAGAGGAAATGCGCCAGTGCTTCATGGGCAAAAAAAAATAGGATGCAACGAAGGGCTGAGGATTAGGCTGAAATTGCTGGAGAGATTTCAGGCAGAGTAAGTAGAAGGAGAGGGAGGGATGATGATAATGAGGAAGGCACTGAGGATTTAGATCTAGAGCCGACTGAAACAGTAGAGCGTGAACAAGCAGCTCGAAGGAAGGGAAAAGCATCGATAGGTTCAGGGACCTACTCCAGTATAGCTGGTGTAGCACGACGTCCTAATATTAGTGCAGCCCCGCAGAAAGTAGGCCCCATGGATAGCTATCTGCACAGAAGGCAAAATGCTACATAGCCAAAAATCAAGCAAGTATTGAGAGGGGTCAAAAAATCAGCTGAAGTTGTAGGTCCTGTATTTAAAAGTATTTGCAAATAGTTTTTCCATGCAGGTGTGCCTGCACATGCAGCTGAATCTGAATACTGACAACCTATGCTTGATGCCATAACAGATGCTACCCCTGGCTTGAAGGCCCCGTCATGTCGAGACATATACAGGCGTGGCCTTGAGGGGAGTTTCATCAGTTGGTTGAAAGTTTCAAGCATATCTGGATGGAGGGAGGATGCATCATTATATGTGATGGCTGAACTAGTACCACGAAGAAATCTTTGATCAACTTTTTGGCTTATTGCATCGAAGGTACAATATTTGTGAAATCAGTTGATGCATCAAATTATGAAAAGCATGCAAATTATTTATTTCATTTGATAGATGATATGGTAGAACAAATTGGAGAGGAACATGTTGTGCAAGTAGTCATCGATAATGAAGCCAGTTACAAGACTACAAGGAGAACGTTGATGCAGAAGCGCAAGAATTTATATTGGGTCCCATGTGCAGCACATTGTCTGGATTTGATACTTGAAGACATTTGGAAGGAACATAGCACTGCCCTTTTATAGAATGACGCCGAGGAGCATTCCTGCCACTTCCACCTCTTCCGCAATGAAGCTTGGAGTTGACTTGCTGTGCTGGATGATGCTGGTTCGTGTCATACGCTGCCGTCCATCCGAGGACAGGATGTTTACAGGTTTGCCGGGGGCTGCTTCGCCGTTTCCGCTTCTGTGCTGTCGAACGGAGGCAGAGGCAGAGCATCGGGCATTGAATGTTCTCTGCGCTTCACATTTATGTCGAACATAGCATCGGTCGGTAGATGGGATGGCATGGGGTTAAACCAACATAGGGGAATAGTGACCGCGCTAGTTTAAACCCAAGTGCAATTGGCGCACCGTATTAAGGCTGCAAATGGGCCACGCCATATTAAATGTTTGGAAGAACAATGGCCCTTCAACATGGAGCACACCGGTTTAGTGTGCCAATGGGCGCGCCATTTTAACCAAAGCAAAGGGGGGGCGCGCCAGTCAAAGGCGCGCCGGTTAAGGGCCTTGCCGCGCCATTTTAAGCACCGAACGGATTCTTTTCGAAGTCGCGACCGTTTATATGAATGTCGACACTCTCGGAATGTTTCGATTGCGATGTACGGCCTTTGCAATATTCCATTCGCAGCCTCTGGGGCTCGGTCCCAGACTTTGCGTGACTTTCGGTGCGTGCCGGACCCATGCCCGGGTTCCCGACTTTCCTATGATTCAGCTCTCAGCACAGTCGGTTGGAGAATTGTAGCCGTATCTTCCGCCTGGGGGGGTTTCCTTAACAGGTAGCGGACCGCCAAGCGAGTTCTCGTCCTGATCGGGCGAGGTATAGGTTTGTTCAGCCTTCCCGTCTTCGACTTGCGCTCAAATGCGTAGATGCGGATGCCGCATGATCATCATCGTCATTTTTTGACGTCCACACCCATGCCACACGATGCCTGAACGCCTTAAGGTGGAATGATTCGTGACCTGAAGGGCGCTGGTCATGATCTCACTGATGAGCAGTAGGTGCGAGTCGTGATAAGATCTTTGCCTGACTCGTGGATCAACAAAAAATAATTCTAACCCACAACGAGGGTATCAAGAGTTTCTCTGAAATCTCTTGGCATGTGGCATTAGAACTTGAATGCAAAAAAGTCCAACGTGCCAATGCCAATGTCGCCCGAGGTGACCGACAACATGGCATGAAAGATCAATAAAAGAAGAAGAAAGGGTGTGGCAAGGCACTTGGCGGCAAGACCGGCTAGACATGCAAGCATCGCTGAGGCAAGCGTGGCAGAGATAAAAATAAAGCCAAGATGAAATGCTTTAATTGCAAGAAAAGAGGACATTTTGCTCGTGATTGCATTGATCCGAAGAAGGTACCTCTTGTCCTTTGCTCTTCGAGTACTTGTGTTTGTTCACATACTCTGATTGCTCATCCTTATCCCGAGTGGATTGTTGTTTCAAGAGTAACTAGACACATTACAAGAGATCGAGTAGGATTCATAAATTACTGTCGGATCCCAGTAGGTGCACAAAGAGTCCTTCTAGGAAATGGAACCAGCAAGAAAGTCCTCAGAGTTGGTATGTACCAAATCCCCCTACGGGGTGGATGGATGCTAATTCTACACAACGTGTTCTATGTGATGAGGACATCTCACGCCACTCTCTCTGGCTCGGGTCACCTGTTCCACTGTGAGGTGGATCGACTATGATTCTCACATCTTATCTCTATTGTTGGGTCTTATATCATGTAATTTTTTACTTTAATTGAGTCATGTGTGTATCCTCTTTCTTTATTTGAGTCAGTCCATTAGGGAATTGGGCACCGACAGACCCCTCAGGATAGGTCGATGCATCCTAATGCCGCAAGAAGAAAAACCCCTCCTTGCTACTTCCATTGTAGAAAAATTAGCCACACAGATAAGGACTATTGGCGTCTGAAAGTTAGGAGTCACTCTCATGATCAACATGGTGGTATCCATGCTCATTCACAAAGATTTAATGCGCAAGCACATAGAAACAATGTCAAATTAAGTGTTTGTTATTTTTATTGTGGTGAATATGGCCTTATGTTTGATGACTACCACTGGATGAGATATGATGGTACACACGCAGCAAAGAAAAGAAATTTATTTACTGGAAGGGTGGCTAACCAACAAGGACCCAAGAAAGCTTGCGTACCTAAAAACTCCAAATGAGAACTTTGGGCGCATGGTGCCTTGGAGATGAACAAAGCATGATCAGGTAAATAAAATCTCAAGGCACAAGCTTGTAAATAAAATTCTCAACTTATGTTATTTTGCATGTTAGGCTTGCTTTATAGTTATTGCATTATAAATCAGTTTTGTTTTCAATAAATCTTGCAAGCATAAACCTTCCTTTTGAATTGCATAAAATTCTCCATGGTTTTAGCTGAATGTTTGAACTAGATTGAATGATTAACACTTAGTTTGAGTTCTGGTATGTCAAATGGTGACGTGCAAAAAGATAGATTAAGTCTGTCCAGAACTCTCACTATGCGTGAGGTGGGTCTTCAGATTGATACCTCTGTCGCATACCAGAAATCAGATATTTCAATTGTTCCCTTCATGAGAAACCTGTCATGCTAATGGAATTAATATGATTAGTGGTTTGCTGGTTTGTGCTTCTTCCAATCTAATAGGCATATGGTCTTTCTAGTTATCATTGTTTTTGATGATGTCTGTCATGGCTACATTCAACCCAACTCATCATACTTACAGACTTTTAACATGTTGTCTGACTATTTGAACATCCATAAGCATTGGACAAAGGGGGAGCTTGATGGTTTACATTTTAGTTAGAATGCATTTCATATGTTTGAATCTACATGTGTTGTAGTCTTTAAGCTTCATTTTGTGGTCTCATGCACTCCGATGCATATCATGTTAAAGGGTCACAACAAGGCATATCAATTTGCATCATCTCTATTGCATCATGTGTTCACTTAAGTCATAGGTTTCTTCCTCCATTGTCAACCCATACACAAGTTTAGGGGGAGTCAACATTAAAAATCTAGCCTACATCCATGCACATTTCTTGTTCACATATGTATAGACTACATCTTCTTAAGGGGAGCTTGCTCTGAGAAAAATCTGCTAAAATCTCTTTACCAATTGATCAGGCCGACCTTAGACCTACTCAGGTCGACCGCGTAGTTCATTTTTGCTTGAAAATTGTTCTCTGTCTGAGCACAGTGTGTCGACAGCATAGATGCCTATGTCGACAGTCAATCACCTACTTGCTCTTTTCACTTATCATGTCTAAACTTACTACACATCGTCAGGGGAAGTGTTGACTATCCATTCTCACCTTCTACTCACTTCAATCTCTGCATAAATCAGGCCTCTGCATCATAATGTAGACATGCTATGTTTGGCCTTGGGTCTGAAATGTTTTGAGATCACTGAACCTTCCGGGTTTGTCTGAAACCCGCCATCCCTTGCATGATCAACTGTCTGATTCCTATCACCTTGAATGCCTTGAACTCTTGGGAGTATTTCTACCTACTGCTATGTTCATTTATCAGAGTAAATATTAAAGAGGAATCTTTCTTTATGGAGTTTTATGGCTGCCCTGAACATGAAAGCTATTGGTTTAAGTAGACTAGATCGAGTATATAGCAAGAACAAGCAAGCTTAATCATGCAGATGTAAATTTGGCCTTTCATGAATAAAAAAGTACGAGCATGTATCTAGAAAGTACTTTACACAACTTTCTAAAGGCTACGTACTAGAAAGTCATTTAACAAGCATGTAATTCTCATAATGAGTCTTGTGGTGTTTCACTCGTCTATAAAAAAAAGTACTCCCAGCGCAATGCGATGCCAGTATTCATCGTACCCCATGATTTTCAGCATGTTTCTAACTCTCTACCGAGGGGGCTAGTGTCGAGCCCTTGGACACTGTCTGTTCCTGCTCTTGCATCTTCAAGTTACAGATGAAGCTACTTCCACGAGATAACAGTAATTTTGGGCAATAATTTCAATTCCAAATAATAAGTTCATAACCAAGTAACCAAGGCATAGAACGTACCAAAGTTGATTCCAAAGAAGAATTAAAGGAACATCATGCTACGACGGCATTCCGGTAGCAGAACGATACATTCATTAAGTTCCATAACTTAACATTAACTTGTTAAACATAGTTTGAGACTCAAAAAAATCTGAAGATCATCTAAGAACTCAAGAAACCAACCCCAAAGGTCAAACCTCAGGTTAGAAAAAATCAGCAACTATGCGGTCATTTACTGGACCATTTCATGAGCCAAGCGGTCAAGTCTAGACAATTAGGCAGAGCTATGCGGTCAAGTCAGGACCGTTTGAGATGAGTCATAGCCAGAACAAAGAAAGCTTGACCCAGAGAATATGCTGTCATGGGACAACCATTTGACAAAAGAAGCAGTCATGGGTAGACCGTTAAGTAACCTTTAGCAGTCACCATGAAGACCGTTTGGAACTCAGAAACCAGAAAACATTGATGGTGCTAGTGCTTTGTAGACAAATTGGGTTTTAAGGGTATAACCAGCTCGGTGTCCTAGTGGGAATCTCAAGCTCACAGAGACTTACGGAGGCCTTGAAACAAAATCATCTAGTCCGATAGAAGGAATATCTAACAGAGAGGATGACAAGTACAAGATGGTGTGCTTAAGTGCAAAGTGTAATAATGACAACATACCGTGATATGTGCCATGTACTTAAGAAAATGACTCATAGGGAAGAAAGAATCGTGATAAAACTGTGATCAAATCAACTAGATAAGTCCATCAATCATATAAAATCTAAGATAATTACAAGAGTATATGATTTTGGCATGAAATTAAAATAAAGTTAAAATAAGTCCCAAGTGCAAAAAGAACATGAAATCTACTATGATGAGCGGTCAATATAACCAGGTATATGAAATAGTGTTAAAAATAGGAATAAAATCTAATTAGCTAGGCTTATTATATAATAAGTTGAACCATTCTGCATTAAGTTTAAGGTTAACTATAATACAGAACTCAGAAACTCAAACGGTCTCAGGATGACCATTTCACTCGGCTTAGCGGTCTATCATAGGGCTACTAAGGAATCATATGCGGTCTGAAGAAGACTATTTCTTCGTGTTTACTGTAAACAGAAATAAAAAGTGAGATGTATGCTACCTAGGGCAACTAGATGCATGGAATCAATGTAAAACGTATCTACAACTGGTCAGAAGGTAATGAGGCCAAGAACATGCAGCGTTTGTGAGAAAGAGACAATAATTTCATTTTTTTATCTTCATTAGGGTTAGGTGTATGCATGAACATGAACTTACTGTGCAATCTCAATAAACATCAAATACTCCATGTATAAAATATGAAATTGACTAGAAGAAGAGGGCTTTTATTCTTAACATTAAGTTTAAGCCGTTCACATACTGTAAACCATGGGGTATGATGCTACTGGCGTCACATTACGCTGGGAGTACTTTCTTTATAAATAAGTGAAATCCATGAGAATTCGTAAAAATTTGTGATAACATTCTAGTGCGTAACCTTTATGGTGAAAGTGCATTCTCGTTACATGCTAGTACATTCTTATTCGTGAAAGGCCATGCTACCTTCTTGCTTGTTCATGCTCATCTTCTACTTGTATATTCCCTTCTTTATAGACACCATGTTCTTGTGTTTGGTTTTACCATATTTCTTCATTCTTTCTAGAGCTAAAATATTAATCACTTTAACATTGCCTTCATATTAATGCGAAGATACCTACTGGGCAAGTGTGCTTATTACCTACTTTCTAACACCCTCAAATATAGCTAAGTTGTATTCTATATCACCAAGGTGCCTTTTGAAGTATCAGCTCAGTTCTTGTAAAGAACTCTGAAGTTAAACGTGCTTAATGGGGAGTAGTACTAGGATGAGTGACCTCCCGGGAAGTCCTCCATTCTGGAGCCGATCACCCTTAGAAAGTGATAAAATCATGCGGCCAGTAGGCCAAAGCGGACAATACCTCGACGGTATAGAGTACGGGACATGACAGAATGATATCAGAGTCATACCCCAGCTGCAAGTGTGGGAACTAAGTGCCATGCAGGGCAAAGTGCTACGCTATGGGATCCACCTCTTGAACCCGCAATGGGACAAAGTGCTACATAGTGGGAGATACCTCTTGAGCCTGTACGGGTCACCACTAGAGTCGTACCTGCTTGGAGATTTGATTGCGTGCTGTATGTGCCCAGCGATGAGGACGTCTCCTATATAAGAGGGGTAGATTATAAAATACTCAAATATACCTAAGTTGTACTCTATATCACAGAGGCACTTTTTGAAGTATCAGCTTAGTTCTTGAAAAGAACTCCGAAGTTAAGCATACTTAATGTGTAGTAGTATAGGGATGGGTGACCTCCCGGGAAGTCCTCCATTCTTGAGTCGATCACCTTTAGAAAGGGACAAAATTGTGAGGCCAATAGGTCAAAGCGGACAATACCTCGATGGTATAGAGTACGGGGCGTGACACATTCGCACCCACACACGAATGTCAAACATCCCCGATAACCCCTATGCCAACTCCCTCAAACCTTATAGCATCACACCATCCCATCCCATGGACATGGGTCCATACCAAAACCACCCCTGATGGGAACAGGAGCATAGGAATTTAGATTCCCAAGAGTGAGGAAGAAGTCACCCTTAGCTCCAAAAGGAAAGAGGTCCAAAAAGTCAATCCAACACAGAGGAAAAATTAGACCGACAGGATGCCCTAGGTCTAAACCACTCCCCAAAGGACACCCAAACTCAAACCAATGAGAAAAAAGGGCATCGAATCTTCACCAAACAAAATTACCCCGACCTCCAAGAGCTGCCCACCCTCACCCATGAAAAAATAACCATAGAAGGGTCCATAGCCTAGTGGCTCAAGCAAAACCCCATTCATCTTAGCTCGAGCGCATACCACCAACCCATGGAGCACCAATCCCAAATAGTGCCCATCCAACTTCCTCATGTCACTCATCAATCCTTCTACTTTGTTGAAACCTAGGGATACTTGGATAGGTGTTTGGAATGGCAAATCAACCTGACAGGCTGACTCGCTTTGGGGTCTCGAGAGCCTAGAACTCTTAGCTTCACCTGTCCCTCGATTGGATCCATTACCTCAATGTTCAATTCAGACCGGTGCACTAGTGACCTCTTAAGATTTCTACAAATCTCCAAAGAACCTTTACTTGGTGTATTGGTTTAAATGTTGGTGCTTTATTTCATAGAATACTTGCTAATTTTTGATGTAATGGAGTAGAGCTTTTATGTGCTATTTTGTAACATTTTTCTGATTTTGTCTTTTGATTCTGTTTAAGTAATTGATTTTTGCATTTCATTTGCTTCTAGTGTCTCTTCTGTGTGGTACTTGAGAATGTGGAGGAAAAATACTGTCAACGTTGTTTGTTTTCTTGAAAGATGGTTAAGAATCCATATTAGTGATTTCTCTTCAGGAAAGATCCTCTTACATGTCAGGTGTTGTGATGTTCAGGGAATGAGATTCTTCACATTACCTGGTAGACTGCTCTAGCTCTTTCACTTCTGATCCAGTATCCCAGATAGAATGATACTGGCAATATTGAAACCTGGGGATCATGAGGAGAGGCCTCTTTCCTTGGAGGATCCATACCAGCTTTGCCTTTTGTCTTGGCCGTTAAGGTCAAGAGTAGTGCAGGGCCAGGAGTACAATAACAACTCAGTACTGTACTACTACACTTGTTGAAAAAAACTTCTCCATCTTTAAGCATGTTGCCAAACCTTCTTGTTTGGCCCAAGGCACATTTTCAGAAAGTGGCCAGAAGACCACATTTTGTTGGAGAAAATTAGGACTACGTATGGAGCCCAGTACAGCGGAAAACATCAAGATAGTGGTTTCTTACACAAACAACCTGTCTGGAATCTCTGGATACATGCAACTATGAGAAAAGGAAATTAGGTGGCTGGTTAAACTTGTTAAAATATATGATCATTTGACGGAGGACCTCCATCTCTTTAAGTTAGACAGCAGTCTGGCTACTTGGTCTATGCTTCTTTGAACCTTGCCGTCGTGCGTCGTGTCAAGGATCTAATTGTCCAGCAAATAATCTTGTTCTTGGAGGTTGTTGAGATTAGTGGAGGTAACAAGTTTGAAGGTTCACCCTGCAATCATGATGATAGATCTATGGTGTATATTGAAAAATGAGGGTTGGGGGTATGTATATGTGAGCAATCTATCTACAGGGCAGACTTGGTCTTTCGTTGTTGGTTGCCTCTTTCCAATCACCTACCTTGTCTTCTTCCTTTCGTTAGTTTGTGCCATTGAGTGTTGGGATTAGATGGTGTTATCTTACTCAGTGGTGAGCTATTGAGGAACATCTTATTGGACAAGTGTTAAGTTCCAAGCAATCATTAGACCATCTAGGATTTTCTAAAACTCAACCCAAAGGTCAATCCTTGGCTTAGATACTATCAGAAATCAAGCGATCGTTTATAGGGCCGTTTATGGACTCACACGGTCTATTCCTGGACCATTTATCAAGTCAAATGGTCTAGTAATGGGCTGTTTAGATTTGAACAAAATCCAAAATATGGATTGAACTCCTGGAGACAAGTGGTCGAGTATTGGACCGTTAATGACTCTTAGCGGTCAAATTCTAGACCGTTTATGTCCAGAACTTAGAAAACTGATGGTAGTGCTCTCTAGACAATTGGGCTTTAATGGTACAACTAACTCAGCGTTATAGAGGGAATCCCAAGCTCACGGAGACTTACGGAGGTCTTGAAATAAGATTTTCTATTCTGTTGGAAGGAATATCGAAAGGAGAGGTTATCAAGTCCAAGATTGTATGCCTAATGTACAAGAGTGTATCTAATGGTCATATATCGGGGTATATGCCATGTACTTATGAAAATTGACTCTATAGACAAGAAGAGACTGTGGTAGAACAGTGGTCAAACCTTTAGACAAGTCCATGAATCACATAAAATCTAAGTTAATTACAAAAGTCTCCCGGACCATGACTCCCGCTTTGGTCCTGATCGGGTGCGGCTACATCGGCACGGCGCTCGCCCGTGCCGCCCTGTCCCGGGAACGCGTCGTCCACGCGCTCGTCCGCACCCCCGAAAAGGCCGAGACACTCCGTCGCATCGGGTTGAACACCATCGTCGCGGGCGACGTGGCTTCCGATGACTGGCACGACGCCTTGCCCGCCGGAGAGATGGACGTCGTGTTTTCCGTCAGCGCCTCCGGCGGCGACGACGCGGCCTATGAACGCACCTATTCCGGCGGGATGGCGTCGGCCCTGAAATGGGCGTCCAAGGGTCGCGTCTCGAACTTCGTCCACACCTCGTCCACCGGCGTCTATGCGCGATCCGCCGGCGGAACGGTGAACGAAACTTCGCCGGTCGGCGGCGACAGGCGTTCGGACATCCTGGCCGGGACGGAGCAATCGCTGCTCGCCGAAGCCGCGCGCCGGAATTCCCGGATCGCCCGGGCCTTCGTCCTGCGTTTCGGCGGTCTCTACGGTCCGGGCCGCCATTACATGCTCGATCAACTCCGGCGCGGCGAAACGACCTTCGCCGGTCGCGGCGATTTCCGGATCAACTACCTGCACCGAGACGACGCCGTGGACGCGGTCATCAGCGCGATCAACCTGCCGGCGGACGCGCCCGGCGGCGTCTTCAACGTCACGGACGGCCACCCGGCCCGGAAGGACGAAATCGCCGGTTGGCTGGCTTCCCGTCTCGGACTCCCGGCCCCGGTTTTCGACCCCTCGGCGACCACGGCGCGCGCGACCCGGCGCGGTTCCGAATCGCCGGACCGGATCGTTGTCACGGACAAGATCCGCCGCGAACTCGGCTGGCGTCCGGCCTACGCCGACTACCGCGAAGGCTACGACGCGATCCTGCGCGGCGGGACGTGAGCCGGCCGCGCCTCCGGTCACGGTTTTTTCGGCGCTTCCTCCAGTCCGGTGACGCGTGTCGTGCCGTCCGGAGCGACGCGCAGCGTTGCCGCGAGCCGGCGGTCGTTGCGCGCCTTTTCCCAACCGGCGCCGGAGCCTTCCCGGATCCTGTAGTATCGAACGCAATGACGGTCCTCGCGCGCGACGCCGTCGCGTCCGACCACCTCGTCTACGCTTGGCCCTTTCCGATCGGGCCGGAGTGCGAGGTGGCGTGCGCGGAGGACGAGCAGGTCGTGATGTGCCCCGCGTGGCTCGTCGGTGATCGTCTCGGTCCGGGCCGCCACCGCTGGCGCACGCCGGATCCGTCGCGGCCGGTCGGCGCGTTCTTCGTGCTGACCGCGCCGGTCGAGGTCTCGTTCGACATGGTGACCGGCTTCATGATCCCCGCGACCGGGCAGCCGGTGCGGGTGCGCGCGTCGGGCAGCCTCCAGGTGCGGTGCGCGGATCCGGGGCTGCTGATCGCGCAGTTCGTCGGCCTACCGTTCGATCGCATCAACGACGGCGTGTTGCGCAGCGTCTCGCGCAGCGTCGAGCGCATGCTCGCGCGCCTGCTCACGCGCCGCGTGGTGATGGCCGGGACGCCGCTCGCCGTCACCGATCCGAGCATGCTGCCGGGCGTCGTCGAGGAGCTCGTCGCGTACAACCCGACCGCGGGCGCGGTGTTCGGCGTCGAGCTGATCCGCATGGGCCACCTGGTGATCGTCGCCGACGACGGCTCGACGCCGTACCTCGCGCTGCCGGCGAGCAACCAGACCTGGCAGCAGCCCAACGGTCACGCGCAGCGCAGCGCGAACCAGCCGACGACGCCGCCGCCGATCGCGGCGCGCCAGGGCGGCGGGCC
>JANBPO010002379.1:0-55993 GCA_024336825.1 Amorphophallus titanum
AGGACCGCATTCTTGAACTCTTAGAGGCGAAAGATGACAACGGTAGTAATCGAAGAAAATCCCGACAACTCCCCGCCCCAACCGGCGACGGAACAAGTTGAGGCTATTGCGGATAGCGCGGTTGAAGTTGCCGCGATTGAAGCACAAGCCCAAATCGCAATTGCTGAAATAAACGCCGGTGTAGAGATTGCCCATATCGAGGCCGCTACAGAACGCGAAGAAATTAGGACAGAACACGAATGGCAGAGTTTGCATTCTCAACTAGCGACCTCACAAGCGGAAGTGGCGAGACTACAGGAACAACTAGCGATCCTCTCGGCGCAACAGATTTCGCAACCGGAAACGCCAGCGGAACCGGAGACGATTTCACCTTCAATCCCGAGCGACATATCAGCCGAGATAAGCGAAACGCTGACGGAAGTTATAGAAGAAAACGCCAGCGAAGAAACGGAACCGGAAATAGTGGTTCCTCTTCTGGAAATAGAAAAGCCAAAGGTTCGGCTAGTGTAGATACGCTAAACGGCATTCTCACTATTATTCATACCGCCTTGGCGGCGGCGACTAAAACGCCAGAACTGGCGTTAGAGGATGAGGAAAGTAGAGCATTAGCTACCGCGACCGCAAATGTTCTAAACGAATTTGATATTACGCCCGATCCGAAAATACAGGCTATAGTTGGCCTGATCGCAACGGCGGGAATGATTTACGGGCCTAGAGTTGTCCTAATTCGTATGCGTAAAGCTAGCGAAGAAAAGGAAAGCGATAAGCCCGCTTTTGCTATGCCATATAATCCAGGGTCTGACTTTCAACAATGAACGCTCCCCGCCTCCCCTCCGATGAGCATAGAACCGTAGTTATCGGTCGGACAGGCGCGGGAAAAACAGTGCGCGCGGTTCACCTTCTAAGCACTCGCAATTTTAACGCGATGCCATGGGTGATCATTGACTATAAAGGCGATGGGCTAATTCGCCGCATTGTTAAGGAGTGTAAAATTAAGGTTCTTAAGGTGACTGACAAGCCGCCTACAAAACCCGGCCTTTACATTCTGTATCCTCAACCGCTCATTGATGATGAAGCGATGGAGGCTTGGCTAATGAATTGTTGGAAGCAAGAAAATATCGGACTTTATATTGATGAGGGTTACGCCCTTCCTAATATGGGCAAGACGCAAGCGTTTACTTTGATCCTTACACAAGGGCGCTCAAAGCACGTTCCCGTCATTATCCTTTATCAGCGTCCGGTTTACATGAATATTTTCGCCGTCGCACAAGCCGACTTTTTTGCAGTATTTGAGCAGAACATTGAAGCTGATCTAAAAAAGACGCGCGAGTTTATAGAGCCTGCACAAACGCCAACAGGAGAATTGATCACCGTTTATTCAAAATTGCCGAAATATCATTGCTTATGGTACGACGTAAGTAATGGTCAAACTTCCATCTTACGACCCGCGCCAAATGAAGCCGAACTAATGGCGACATTTAAGCAAAAACTCAACGCAACCAAGCCAACGAAAAAAGGGGCCTTTGTGTAATGGATACGGTTCTTCTAACTATGCGTTGGCAAAATATCTTGGCCGTTTGGATTATCGTTATTCTGCTAGCCTTTATTGCAGTAATGATCGCTCAAGGGGCTAAGAGATTGCCAATCGGAGGCTCTAATGAGCCTTAGCGACCTTGGCCCTAATTGGGCCATTATAAAGCAACCTTGGAATTGGTTTTTTATTGCCTTTTCCCTGGTGCTTCTTCTTTTTGTCTTTCATTTGATCTTCAAGGACACTGCAAAAAATGAGCGGTAAAGAAGAGGGGAAGGAGTTGCGTGACCCTCTCTGCCAAGGACTCCTCCCACAAGGGCTGGAAGACCCAGTATTTCTGGGTGGGCTCGGCCATGGGCAGTGAGTCCTGGACCTTCCGAACGGTGCCCAACTTCCATCCGAACATTCCTCCGAAGCAGGCGGTGGCTTCCCTAGAGGTGGAGGAGAAGGCTGCCCTTCTTCAGAAAAATCGCCGATCGACCACCGACTTGATAACCGAGGCAAATATCAAGGAGTATCCTTCTCGACACGTGGCGCTTCCTAGTAAGGGCTTCAGGGTCTTGTATTGCTTTCGGGTTGGGCAAGTAAACTTCCTTCTCATGATCTCCTTTTCTTTGTCCAGACGCGAGGTGAACGGCTGGTGAGGGGGTGTCACCAATTGATCGAGAAGTCATCATCTTGGATGAGGAGTTTGCTCCTAGCGGAGGCTCCTCTCGTGCCTGAGATAAGGGCAAGCAGATCACCCTGGAGGGTGCTTCCGAGCGCCGTGGGACCAAGCGCAAGGACTCCATGGAAAAGCTACTGCGATCCTCGATAAGGGCTGCAACTGTCGATCGAAAGTAGGTGAAGAGGGTGGATGCTGCCCATTCGGTCGAGGGGGGTGCTCCACTGGCTCTCCCGATCATCGAGTCAGAGGGGGCCGTCACCGCCGAAGAAGCCATGGCCGAGGCGGCTGGGTCCCAGGCAGAGGCGACGGTGCTGGGGCACCGGACAAGGTAGAGGGGGCACAGGGAGAAAGGATCCGGTCTGAGTCGATCGAGGCCGAGGGGTCGCAAGGTGAGTCTTGGACCTTCCCGACGGTGCCCAACTTCCATCCAAATATTCCTCTGAAGCAGGCGGTGGCTTCCCCAGAGGTGGATGAGAAGGCTGCCCTTCTTCAGAAAAATCACCGATCGACTGCTGAGTTGATGACTGAAGCGAATGTCGAGGAGTATCCTTCTCGACAAGTGGTGCTTCCTGGTAAGGGCTTCAGGGTTTTGTATTACTTCAGGGTTGGGCAAGTAAACTTCCTTCTCATGATCTACTTTTCTTTGTCCAGACGCAAGGCGAACGACTGGTGAGGGGGCGTCGCCAGTCGATCGAGAAGTCATCGTCTTGGATGAGGAGTCTACTCCAGGCGGAAGCTCCTCTCATGCCTGAGATAAGGGCAAGTAGATCACCGTGGAGGGTGCTTCTGAGCGTCGTGGGACCAAGCACAAGGACTCCATGGAAAAGCTACTGCGGTCCTCGATAAGGGCAACGACCGCCAAGCGAAAGCAGGCGAAGAGGGCAGATGCTGCCCATTCAGTCGAGGGGGGTGCTCCACTGGCTCTCCCAGTCAGAGGGGGCCGTCGTCACCGAAGAAGCCATGGCCTAAGCTGCTGGGTCCCAGGCAGAGGCAACCGGTGTTGGGGCACCAGACGAGGTAGAGGCGGCGCAGGGAGAAAGGATCCGGTCCAAGTCGATCGAGGCCGAGGGGTCACATGGTGAGTCCTGGACCTTCCCGACGGTTCCTAACTTCCATCCAAACATTCATCCGAAGCAGGCGGTGGCTTCCCCGGAGGTGGAGGAGAAGGCTGCCCTTCTTTAGAAAAATCACCGATCGACTGTCGAGTTGATGACCGAAGCGAATATCGAGGACTATCCTTCTCGACACGTGGTGCTTCCTGGTAAGGGCTTCAGGGTCTTGTATTGCTTCTGGGTTGGGCAAGTAAACTTCCTTCTCATGATCTGCTTTTCTTTGTCCAGACGCGAGGTGAACGGCTGGTGAGGGGGCGTCGCCGGTCGAGCGGGAAGTCATCATCTTGGAGGAGGAGTCTGCTCCTGGCAGACCTCAAACGTCTGGGAGCTCTTCTCGTGCCCAAGATAAGGGCAAGCAGATCACCCGGGAGGGTGCTTCCGAGCGCCGTGGGGTCAAGCACAAGGACTCCATGGAACAGCTACTGCGGTCCTCGATGAGGGCAGCGGTCGTCGAGCGAAAGCGGGCAAAGAGGGCAGATGCCACCCGTTCGATCGAGGGGGTGCACAGTTGGCCCTCCCGATCATTGAGTCAGAGGGGGCCATCTCCTCCGAAGAAGCCGTGGCAGAGGCGGCTAGGTCCTTGGCAGAGGCGGTCGGTGCTAGGGCACCGACCAAGGTAGAGGGGGCGGAGGGCGAAAGGATCCCATCCCAGCCGATTGAGGCTGAGGGGTCGCAAGGTGAGGTGACCCAATCCCAACCGATCGAAACTGCAGAGGTGCGGGGTGGGGCGGCCCGATCCGAGCCAACTGGTGGGACCCCAGAGGTGGGGGTACTCGGGGAGGGTTCCCGATTGTCCCAAAGAGGACCTTCCCTCCTACGGCTGGTGCCTTCGCTATCCGAGCCTCCCTATACCGTAGGTGCTGCTCCGTGACATCGGGGGCGGTTCGAGGTGGCCTTGGGCATAGCCCCCCTTCCGTACTTCTCGAGTGAGTTATGGAAGGTGGCATGATCCTAGCCTAGCTGGGGGTCGAGATGGTTGACTTGTTTGCCCAGGTGGAGTGGGAGAGAGAGTCCCTATCTTGGGCCCGCGGCACGTCTGATCGGAAGGTCAAACAGTTGACTCTCGACCTTGAAGACCTCCAGCGGGAGGTGACCTTGCGTCAGGCGCAGGTGCAATCGAGCCAAAAGGAGGCTCGGGTCTCGGCCGAGTAGCTGGCCCAGGCTCATTATATGGTCAAGCTGAAGGATAGGCTCCTGGAGATGGAGCGCAAGGTTCAGGTTGAGCGCGTCGAGCAGTGGAAGGCCGAGCATGAAGAGCTCGAGGGCCGACTCTGAGAAGCCGAGCGATAGCGGGCCGAAGTCAAGAAGAGACTATCTGAGATAGAGCGGAGGGCGGCCGAGCTTGAGAGGAAGGCGGAGCTAGCCAGAGTGGAGGCCCTTGAGCAATACAAATGCTCGGAGGGTTACCAGGCAGCTCACCAGAAGGCCGCCTTCTCTTACTATGAGCCGGGCTACCGTCGGGGTCTACGGAAGGGGTTCTCTCAAGGCTTCCATCGGGCGACCTCTCTGGCCTAGCAGTAGGTGCTTGAAGAGCTCGAGTTTCCTTTCGGGCAGTGTTACGACTTGGACTCAGACACTATCGACTCCTCGTACCCGACGTTGAGCGAAGGGGGAAGTCGGGACACCTCCGTTTTGTCCGAGTGACCGCCAACTCTGGCAGCTTCGGGAGGGCACGAGGTCAAGATAGTTTCCACGCAGGTGGGGTCAGTGTCTGGACCGGCCGTCACCGAGGGTGCTGGGGGGCAGGTCGCCTGGTACCTAGGATCCTTTGTATGTCGAGCTTCGTGTTGGGCCCGAGGGCTGATGTATCAGCTTTTCTTTTTCTTTCCTTTGGTGTAGTCATGTAAAAATTTCCCTTGTGTATATGATGACGTCAATATTAAGTGCTGAATTGATTGCTTCTTACCTCCTTTGGCATGATTTGACCACCATATCTATAGTTGTTTGGGAAGGCAATGATTTTCTCTGAGGATATCTCGCGTGCCGATTGGTCAGGCAACTGGCATGGCGCTGGTGCCTGTCCATCTTCCCATGCTTTGAATGCCTTGCCACTTCACATGTTCCCATTGAGGGGGTGTTGGTGGAAATGAGGTAACTGCCTTGAGGAAAGGGTTTCTGCCTTTCGTGTTTCTTCTTGGGGAAAATCATTTAAGGCAACAGCTCCCCTTCGGCCTATAAAAGGCCTTGAAGGGTGTCTCCTCCTCTCTTCATCGCTTAAGGCCATCCCTTGCAGTTCTCCCTTTTCGCGAAGTGTTGGGCTGTTGGCCCTGGTGAGATATGGAGGGCACTTCGGAGGATGAAGATGCAGACTGCGGTAGGGGGGCGGCTCCTGCTACTCCGGTTTGAAAGAGTGCTCAATAGTCGGCGGGCAGTTTGAAGGAGGGCTCAACATGTAGTGGCATGTCTTCTCCTTTCTTTTGGATCGCCAACACTATCTTCGAGGAAGGTAGAAGTAGATGGATAGGGGCATCAGGCATCGCACCCTTGTCCTATTCTCACCTCTCCTCCTCCCCTCCCCCACTTTCTTTCTTTCCACCGTCGATCCTGTCTGCAAGAGGGGCTACTCTTCCAATTCCCTTCTTTGCCTCTTCTCTCCCTCTTCTGTTCTTCGACTAACCTCTTTTCCTATTTCTTTGACTCTTTGGGGGATGTCTTTTACCATCCTCTTTTTCATCATATCCCGCAAAGGGCCCTTCCAAAGAGTTTGCAGATGATTCCTTCTTCTTCTTCCTCTCTTCCTCTGGTACCTTCCCTCTGAATTTCTTGAGCAAACAGGGTCAGTCATCCCACGGTCTGGCTGCGCATCGTCCGCACCGCGTCGTCGACGAGGGCGCCGGCGTCGCTCGGGACGGCGCGGATGGTCAGCCGCCCGGCGTCGCTGCGGGCGAGGTCGAGGAGGTCGGCAGGCATGAAGAACCCGGACACGAACATGAGGACGTCGGGCTGCCACCGGTACAGGTGGGAGTAGATCCCGTCGATGGCGCGCTCGGTGGCTCGCGGCCCGTCCATCGCCCGGCGGAACACGCCGGGCCCGGCCTCGATGAGGACGTTGCCGTAGAACGTCAACCGCTCGTCGAGGGCGTACCGGGACACCTTCTGCCCGGCCGAGGCGAGCGCTTCGCACCAGCCGACGTACACGTCGTGGACGGAGAAGTTTGGGCCGGGCTGGACGACAAGCCACTTCATGCGAGCACCCGCACGTCGATCTCGGCGCCGTAGTGCTCGACGCCGGCGATGTCGAAGAAGTCGTAGCCCGTCCCGGAGTCCACCGAGCACCCCCCGACGGCATCGAGGGCGGTGGTGACCGCGGGGATCAGGACGTCGAGGTTCTGCTGCGCTGCCTGCGACTCGCCGCGGCCGGTGATGATCCGCAGCGTCACTACGTACGACCACGTGTCGGACATCGAGTCGCGGACCCACGAGCAGTCGGACGGGTACGCGTACGGCGGGTCCGCGGACTCCGGGATGTACTTATCCGTGATGAGGTTGACGCCGGCGGCGTCGACAACGTTCGCGCACGCCTCGGCGACGATCGCGCGGGCGGCGCCCGGGTCGGCGGTCATGCGATCCCCGGGATGACGAACGCGGCGAGGAGCTGCTGCACGTCGGGGTCGACCCGGGCGAGGCGGACGACGCCGAGGGAACCGTCGCCAGCGACGCCTTCTGGGGACTCTTTCCGCTTGTACAGGCGTGTGGCCTGGATGAGCGTGGCCGAGGCGACCTGCGCGGGGACGGCGGGCCAGCCCCAGCGGGCGGTGACGCGCATGTAGTCGGCGCCCCACCACGCGTCGGTGGTGATCGCGGTGACCGGTTGGCTGTCGGCGAGCGCGTTCGCCGGGGACAGGCCCGTGCCGGTCAGGGCGGTCCAGGTGGTGCCGTCGCCGACCTCGACGGTCAGATCCTCCGTCGAGCCGATCTCGTCGACCAGCAGCCGCCAACGGCGTCCCTCCGCCAGGCTGTTGCAGGTCTCGTACGTGCGGGCGGTCGCTGTCGGGGCGAGGTAGAAGCCGCCCGGGCGGCGGCCCGTGAACGCGTCGACGGCGCGGGCTGCGGCGTCGAGGGCGATCCGGAGCCGGCCGTCGCGGTCTCCGCCGGGGACGCCGACGGATTGGCGGAAGTCGACGAGGGAGACGTAGGTGTCCGGGCCGGGGTTGCCGACGTCGACGGAGCCCCACTGCACGTCGGTGAGCGCGCCGGAGACGGTCCACTTCCACCGCCACGTGCCGACAGCGTCAGCGGTGAACTCGGCGTCGTATAGGCCCGTCGACCCCGTAGTGACCGCGGGGGTGTCTTCGTCGCCGTTCGGCGCCGTCACCGTCACCGCGACCGTCGCGGCGACCAGGTCGCCGTCTGCGTCCCGGGCCTCGTACCGGATCCCGATCAGGTCGCCGACGTCTCTCACAGCCACCCCCTCGTGCTCGTAGCGGTGATAGGTCCGGGAGTTGATGCGGTGATCCGCCCGCGCGGGGTGGTGGAGACGATCCGCGGGCCCGCCGGCGACGACGGGAGCGCGAAGACGGCGTTGTGGGCGTCCCCGGCCGCTGCGGCGCAATCGGCCAACACCGCAACGGACGGGGCAGGATGGGAAGACCGCCGCTCTTCCATATCCGTCGCGGCACGGCGGGGGACACCATCGCGTTCTGACTGTGCCCCTGGGAGCCGCCATCAGCCCTTCGGACGCATCGGGCGCGGCGCCGGGATCGTGCAGCGCTAATCCAAAGCTAATTCGCAGCTCCAAATCGCCTGACTGAGGAGCACCGGGAAGGACTGCGGCATGCTGTGTTCCTAACGCGCGAAGGGGATCCGTAACACACGCGCCGGTCGCAAGTCCGCGTCGCGGGTTTCGATCGCAGAGTCGTGTCCGAAGGTACGCTCTGACGATGACAGACCGCAATGAACGCTCGTCATTCGAATGGACTCCATACCTTCCGGCATCGGCTGTTCCAGTTTGCGCAGCCTGCGGTGCAAGGATGGCGTTGGGTGATGATCCTGAGGACGAGCAACGAACGTTCTGGAGTTGCCCGTCGTGTGGCTCGACAGTACAGGCGGAGCATTAGGAGGCTCCCGGTTACTACAAAACGATCGCGATCGCGTGCCAACTCTTGCGAAAACTTCTAGTGCGTCACCGATCAACCCGCCCGCAAGTGATCCGCGATCACCCGTTCGATGACGCGCCTCGAACTCGCCTCGAAGTCCGGCGAGTTGCTTCCGGCGAGGCCGGCCGCGACGATCAGGGCCTTCCAAATCGTCCAGCCGCGGCCTCGAGCCCAGGTTGCCTCGCCGAGGGGCAGAGCGGCGCGAAACGCGTCCCGGCTCCCGTCGTCGAAGAAGGTCCAGGCGATCGCGAGATCGCAGGCCGGATCGCCGACGCCGGCGGTCCCGAAGTCGATCACGGCGCTGGCAAAGGCCCACGGGCTGTGGGGCGCGGCCCAGCCGATCGACGTGTTTTATCCGCTGCGGCCACGGCAGGCGGAACTGTTGTGGGACCCTGCACTGAAGCTGAGCGACGTGGTGACCGAGCGGACGCTCACCATCCATCTGTGGAACGAGAAGCTGAAGCCGTGCCCCACGGCATAGTCACGAAAGGCCCGAGGCTATGAGCTACGCCGACGAAGTTGCCAAGCACGCAATGGAAGCGTGCGGCCCGCGATCAGAGTGGGATCGCTATACTGTGGCGATGTTTGAGGCGGCTGAGCGCGCTGACAATGAAATTGCCATGCTGCGCCATCAGCTCGGTCCAGGCGGACACGTCGCGCACAAGAACGACTGGTGGTGCAAAACGTGCGAGACGCGGTTCGTTGGCGAACCAGATAAGAACTGTAGTCGCGCGTCATGCCCCGATTGCGGTTACTGGGTGCAGTCATACTGGGAGCACCGCGTAGCCGAGCTTGAGAAACGACTAGCTGAGACCGTCTAAGAAAGGCCGCCATGCCGCACGTCATCGAATACGATGAGAACACTCGCGAACTGCACATTAGTGTGGACACAGCGGGGCAGGTCATCGTCCAGAGCAAGGAGCGTGGATCAAGCTTGCGGGCGGACGATGTGTTCGCCCTTACGCCGCTTGAGGCAGAGTTGCTCGCGGAGTCTTTACGGGAGTGCGCTGAGAGCGCCGACACACTCAATAAGTGAGGCCCGAGCCATGGAACAGAGTGAAGTAATCCGCCGCTCCATCGAAGAACTGAAGACTCTAGTCTCCGATTTGGAGCACGGTCTTGAGCCGTCGCATGGTGTTCTGTGGGAGATGGTCCGCAACCAGATAGCCTACGAGATAGCCCGCGAAGAACGCAACACAACCCGCCAGAGAGCGGCGCAGCAATAAGGGCCACAACGATGACGCCGAGCGAAAAAGAGATGGAGTTGCTCCGATTGGTGGCTGGCGTCGATTGGGAACCGAGTGCAGCCAGTCTACGGAGTGCGGCGCGTTGCCGAAGCGCTCGGAATCGGCCCTGTTCATACATAAACTCAGGGTTCACAGTGCTCAGCCTTGGTGTATCGTCTGCGCAGCAGCGCTGGAGCACCGTGCATGTCCACTGACCGCCAGTCCGAGCCCGGCACCATGGAAGAGTGCGTCGACGAACTCGACGGCCCGCCGCGAGAGATCGTCGGTGAGGTAGTAGTCGGGGTCGTCACCACGCTCGATCCGCTGCTCGCCTTCGTAGAGCGGGGGATCGTAGTAGCTCGCGGCCCCACCGAGGATGCCGTAGAACTCGTCGAAACCGCGCCGCGTCGGCCAGGTCTCGTTCGGGGTGTTCGTATCCGACGACAGGTGCCACTTGCCCAGCAGCGCCGTTGCGTAACCACGCTCTCCAAGTCGCTCGGCCACCGTCGGTACGCGAGGGTCGAGCGAGCCCGGGTACCCGTTCGGCCGGTCGTCGGTCGTGAGGATCCCCACGCCGACGGAGTGCGGGTGGCGACCTGTGAGGAGGGCAGCCCGCGACGGGCTGCAGCGCGGAGTCGCATAGAACGCGTTCATGCGCACCCCACCCGCCGCGAGCGCATCGAGTCGTGGGGTGTCGATCTCGCCACCGAAGCATCCGAGATCTGAGTACCCCAGATCGTCGGCGAGGATCACGACCACGTTCGGGGACGTCATGGCGACTCAGCTTCCTCCGATCAGCTCGGCCCGGAACGGCGCGATGAACTCGGCGAGCGCTGAACGCTCCGCCTCGGTGCACGGGGCAAGTGGGGGTGCCACGTGTGGCGTCAGGAGGCCGAGCTGATCGAGCACCGCCTTCACCGAGGGCACCCCGGCGCGAATGCGGTGCATGCCGGTCAGCAGAGTCGTCACCTCTTGCGCGCGTTCGGCGGCTGCGTCGTCACCGACGGCGAGCGCGTCGAGCAGCCGCACGGCGAGCGATGGCGCGATGTTGCCGGTGCCGGGCACGCGTACCAGCGTCGCCGTCATCGGATCGAGGACACCGCGCTGGTTTTCGTCGGTGACCGGTATGCGCTCGCTGTCATTGTCGCGCGGCGGATCGAGCTTGAGATCCTTGACCTCGCCTTTGTTGACGGTGAGGCGTATTTCGTCGGTCTTTTTGCTCGATTTAATGGTCGCGGCATAGGTCGACACCAACGGCCTTCCGCCTTGCAGCGTGCCTTTCGCGGTCGTCGAGCCCTCACCGCCGGTGAATGCGCGCAACAGGCCGGTGGTGCCGCCGTTCGCCGCCGACGAGTAGGCGCTGTCGGAGATAGTGATGAGCCAAGTGCCCTCGCCGATCGGCAGACCGGCCAGGGTCATGGTGTATTGAGCTTCCAGGCGCCCTTGTGCCGCCGCCGGTCCGGGGACAATCCACGTCGCCAGCGCCGGTACCGCCATGGCCCAAAGCCGCCACTTTCCGGGATACCGTGACGCCAGCACTGCGTTCCGTCCTTCCGCTGCCGCCCGTCGGACCGTCATACCGTCTCGTCGGCGTCGAATACGCCGAATCTGTGATAACGAAGCCCCGTGCGCCAGTGGAAAGACGTTAAAAACGCCTCAAAACCCCAAGCTTGACGCCTTCAACCCCTCTCTTTATACGTCCAGCCGTCCTACCCCAAAGCCTCCAGGACCGACCGGCGCAATTCCTGCGCCAGAGACGTTCGGGCGTGGGTAGCGATGAGATTTTTAGCTATTCGAGGGATTTGCCATGTCATGGCGTTGCGATCTGACCGGTAAGAAGCCGCTCTCCGGCCACTGCTCACCCCATGTTCCTCGGGTAGGTCTATTTCATAGGCGTTGGTGCCTACCCTCCTCACGACTCGAAACGGTCCGACACCACGAGCGCTCAATTTGGAAACGGCCCCTGGGGAGAGCCTTCCCGTCCTAACCATCACTAGGTCACCCTCTTGGCATTCTAGGTGACGCTTGCGGGTATCAGCCTGTCGCTTGTAGGTGTCATTGCTCGCTTGAATTTGCTGGCTAATCTGTTCATGTAGAAGAAGGACTCTACGTGCAAAGGCCTCAGCTGATTTAGAAACTCTGGCTTGCATGGGTAAGGGAATAAGGTCGACATGCTTTCGAGGTTTTCGACCATGCACTATCTCAAATGGACTGAGGCCTGTGGTTCTATTGACTGAGGCATTGTTGGCAAACTCTGCTCGGGGAAGAATTAAGTCCCAAGTCCCCTGGTGCTCCCCTACTAGACAACGTAAGAGGTTCCCTGGACATCTATTAATGACCTCGGTCTGCCCATATGTCTGGGGATGATAGGCTGTAGAGAACTTGAGGAGGGTGCCCAGGAGGTGCCATAAGGTCTTCCAGAAATAACTCGTGAACCTGATGTCCCTGTCGGTGACAATGGTTTTGGGGAGACCATGGCGACAGATAATATGATCAAAGTAAAGGTTGGCGACTTTAGTGGCGTCGGATGTTTTGGAGCATGGGATGAAGTGGGCCATTTTGGAAAAATGATCTACGACCACCAAGATGGAATCGTGCTTCTTGGCCATCCTAGGTAATCCCAACACAAAGTCCATGCTCACAACCTCCCATGGACACTCGGGGACTGGGAGGGGAGTATAAAGACCCATGTTCTGCTTAACTTGCTTGGCTGCGGCACAGGCTCGGCATTGGGCTATAAGTTTGGCCACATCTCGCTTAAGACTAGGCCAAAAGAATTGCTCCTCTAGAGCGGCGATAGTTTTGTTACGCCCAAAATGGCCAGCCAATCCTCCCGCATGCATTTCCCAGGTTAGGAAATCTCGGACCGACGTCCGGGGCAGACACAAGCGTTGATTACGGAATAAGTACCCATCATGTAATTGGTACCCGTCCCTTTCTTTGTGGGGCCCGATGATGAGGTCGGAGTGGATCTGCTTAAAGTCTGGGCACGAAGCATACTCATCTCGGAGCCACTCAAATCCAATTACTTTAGCCCCAATGGCTGTGAGAAGGAGGATCCTTCTACTGAGAGCATCCGCAGCCCGGTTCTCTACACCGACTTTGTGCCTTAACACAAAAGTGTATGATTGGAGGAACTCAACCCATCTGGCATGCCGGGCATTTAGTCTCTTCTGGGAGTTGAGGTACCGAAGGGCCTCGTGATCTGAAAAAATGACAAACTCTTGGGGAAGGAGGTAATGCCTCCAGTGTTTCAAGGATTGAACCACGGCATAAAACTCCTTGTCATAAGTGGAGTACCGTAGTCGGGCATTATTTAGCTTCTCGCTAAAGTAGGCCACGGGATGTCCTTCCTGGCTAAGGACGCCTCCAATGCCTACCCCAGAGGCATCGCAGGTAACCTCAAAGGCCTTAGAGAAGTCTGGGAGGCGGAGAATTGGAGCTTGCGTCATCTTTTCTTTTATCTCTAGGAAGGCCCTCGAAGCTGACTTGGTCCACTCAAACGAGCCCTTCTTGATACAATCTGTGATTGGAGCTGTGATGGTGCTAAAACCCCTGATGAACCTCCTGTAAAAGGTTGCCAATCCATGAAAACTACGAACATCGTGTAGAGTGCGGGGTTCGGGCCACTCAACAATGGCCTTGACTTTCATCCAGTCGTCCTTTTTCTCCTGCGGAGAGGCTGGATGGGAGTAGTCTCACCCCCCCTGCCGCTGGTTCCAGCTCCCGTGTTATTTAGAGCACCCTCGCCCAGACACCCGCTATCCTCCGCGGCACACTCCCGCGCGAAGCCCTTCCCCGGTACACCTCCCGGGCCACCTCCCGCGGCACACTCCCGCGCCAACTCACGCGGCACACCCACTGTACCGGGTGACACCCCAAAAGCCGTGTCGGATAACACTCCCGCTACCGCTACACCCGGCACACCATTGTGCCGGATGGCATGCTCCACACCGTTCCAGCACCCATCCTCCCACCGGACCGCCTCCTCTCTCCGCGCACGCGTCTCCTGTTGCGCACTAACCAGTGTCTTATAAGTCGGGATTGAGGGACGGGAATCCTAGCATGACAGCATAGTCAGCCCGTTCCTGTGCTCGTTGCGGCAAGCTCACTCACCTGCGATGTCCCAAGCATGTAGGATTGAAGCTGCCTCGTGAATTTGCTGCATTCTGCACACACGGACATTAAGGCCATATCCCATATCCAAGCTGCAGTTGGTGCCCGATGGCATTGAAAGCCAGATTGAGCTGTTGATGGAATTCTGAAGGCTGAGCCCGTTAGTGATCTGCAGGCTGGTATTGTGGAGATCAAGGCTCTGGAGCAGATTGAACGAATGAGAGAAAGATGCCGTGTTGCTATGGAGGTCTTTGGCAGGAACTGTCGGTTCTTGCAATATAGAGGACCATTTGCTCAAGGGAGTTACCCATTGGTGGAATCTTCAATGGTTTCTGATATCCAGAGGTGCCTTGAAGAGGGGCTTGAGTTTCAAGGAGAACTCTTGAATATCAAGAAAGATGGAACTCCATTGATGAAAAGACTGACATTAATGCCAATATATGATGATAACGTTGCAACAACTCATGCTATTGGTATCAAGGCCTTTATTGAAGCTAATGTTGGTTTAGGAAATTTCGCTACCTCCTGCAATTAAGTGGCGACTCTGTCCGCTTTCGAAAGATAAGAATCTCTGGGGAGTGGTCTGTTAGAACGCTTGGGGCCATGAGATTATTTGTGCATTAGGAACTATGCCTGGAGCAAAAGAGATGTAGTGGGGAAGGCTTCCGAGAGAGCTAACCACTCTTGAAGCTGTTGCATGAAGAAAGTTATCAGTTGGAGATGCCGTGGAACCTTCTCGTTGCAACTTCAGTGTTCGTGCTATTGGGAATCGGGCTGTCCTATGTGATGGGAAGGGTGACCTCCTCGTTGCTGTTAGCATGACAGAGGCGACATTCTTGAAGGGATATATTCTATGGAATAATGACTAGGTCCCAGAGCTCCTTGAAAGTCATATAGCGGCTCACAACTGTAGAGAAATGCAAACTTTAACCGGCAGAGGCTCCAAGCTGTTTGGCCAGCGAGAGCAGCACCGGAGGGGTCTACGCACCGTCCGCATGCACAACCGGTGGGAAGGCTATTGATTCGGGGGACACTGTAGCACCCGCGAACAACTCCGCCGGTACACCCGCGAGCAGCTCCGCCCGGCACACTATTGCCACCTCTCACTCGGTGCACTCGGCAGGCCCCTCCCCCGGTACACCCTCGAGAGGCTTTGCCCAGTACGCTCTAAACAGTCCTTGCCCGGCACGTCCCAAACAGGCTTTGGCCGGCACACTCTCAGGGTGCTCCACCCGGTAAGGCTGGCAGCCTTCCACCCGGCACAGTTTATTTTCTTCTTCACCCGGTGCGGTACAAACATCCCTTGGCCGGCACACTTTGTCAGCCCCTTTCCAGGTTAGCAATGGGCTTGACTAACCCTTCAGGAACCCCGACTTCCATGTATTTTTCTTTCATCTCTTCATCAGACATGCTGGGATGGATATCCGGAGGTGCAATCCGTGCAAAGTCCCCAATATGTGAGACATGAGATACTTCATGCTGTTTGACATAGCCGCGTGGTGGTGGTGGAGACCAGTCCTGTGTTTTTGCCTTTGACTTTTTCTGGCTGGCCGCGGCTTCTTTCTTCTTGTCTTCTATTGGAGTGTCTATATAGTAGGATGCGTCGAGCATGTGGCACTCGAAGACTTCAAAGGGGTGCAGATCTGCGAACACCCTTTCTTCTTTTCCATCATGGCAGTATTTGATACATTGATGCAGTGTGGACGGCACTATCTGGTACTCATGCAGCCACGGCCGCCCCAGCAAGGCTTTATACGTGGTGTTGGAATCGATCACATAGAAATGCACCACAGTAGTGAGGTCTCCCAGTGTGAGGTTGAAGTCTGCCACCCCCAGAGGAGTCTCGCACTTCTGGTTAAACCCCGCAATCTTCATGTCCCTGACCTTAGTAAGGTGGAGGTCAAAATAATACTTCTTATAGATGCGGTACGGCAGAATATTCACAGCAGCCCCTGGATCTATCAATATCCTGCTTAATGGCTGACAGTTGAGATACCCTCTCATATATAGTGGTCTGTTGTGGCTGGGATCCGGGATCAACATGTCATCTTCCGTAAATGTAACTGCCAGCCCAGAGTTTACTTCCGTTACCAGTGCCTCATATTGTGCCGGCGACTGCAGAGCGTCAATGATTGCCTGACGGGCTTCTTCGCTCAAAGAGAGAATCTCCCAAATGGAGAACCTGGTGGGCAACTTTTTTAGCATCTTCATAATTCGGCTACCTGCCCGGACATGAGAGAGCCTCATTTCTTCTGTCCAGCGGGGCTTTGGGGGCTCATGGGGTACCTGCGGCATCGCCTGCACACTTTTCTTTTTAGTCTCTTGGCCAGCTTGTTGAGGGTTTTCTTCCTCTATCGGGACATCCTCCCATCGAGGTCGTTGCTGCATCGTGGCTCGCTGTGTCACCCGCATGTCCCTGCAGAGCCATCGGGATGAGAGAGAGCACCGCACCAACCGTCAGCAGGCCGACAAGCGTCTGGTTGCGAACGAGGAAGAAGGCAACGGTGCCGACCGCCGCAATGATCGTCGTCCACAGCCACGCCTGCCCGAGTGCGTTGCCAGTGAGGAAGTTGGCGAGCGTGGTACCGAAGCTGCTGTCGAAGGTGACCGGCTCCGGGTCGACGGTCTGCAGGTTGAAGAAGGTGGTGGCCGCAGCAGACACCGCAAGGATCGCCGCCGAGGCGGATGCGACATCCAGTGCGCGAACGTACTCGGGTTGTTCGGCCGAGTAGACGAATGAGGCGAGCAGCAGTGACCCGACCATGCCCGATATCGACAGGATCACCAACAGGTTCGCGATGGGCAGTCCCCAGAGCACGAGTTCTCCGGGGTTGATGGCGGCGGGGGTCGTCGCGCCGCCGCCGAAAGCGAGGGCGGCGATCAGCACCGGGCGGCGGATCATCGGCCGCCTCCGTCGATCCGCTCGATCTGGCGCGCGATGCTGCGCGCCGCGTCGGCATAGGCGGGGCTGCCGCAGACGGTCCACGCCTCTGAAACGCTGATCCGCGGAATATCGCGAAGCGCCGGGTGATGGAGCATTTCGCTGCCCTGGTCGGTCACCAGATCGGTCGCGCTTTCGACGATCAGGAAATCGGGTTTCGCGGCTACCATCTCCTCGAGGCTGTTTAAAAATTAGGAAAATTTCCTAATTTCTTTTCTTTTTATTCTTCTTCCTCTCTCCTCCCTTCTCATTTTCGCGCATGCCTCTCTCTCTCTCCCATTTTCTCTCCTCTCTCGCCCTTTCGGCTCTGGCTGCAGACGGAGGAGGCTCATGGGCGAGGTGGCGATGGCGTGGGGATGATCGGATGCGCGATGGGACGAAGATCGGATCGATTTTGGCGCAATCTCGAGCGGTGGATTCAAAGCCAGCGTGGTTCATGTTTTACAGTTTTCGACGTAGATTAGTCACTTCGGCATGTGATTTCTTCGATGGAGGTAGGGAGATAGACCACCTACCTTTCCTGCACCTTTCCTCGCGGTTTCACGCTATACGGTGTGAGAACAAGTAAGTTTAGGCTCGTTGTGATTTTTGAGAGTTCGTAGGCTTCGCCGAAAAATGGTGACTGTTTTCAGAATGGTTAGTACCGTTCGACTTCTTGGAACGTCTACGTTCCATTGATACTAGCTTCGTGTCGATTGACGGTCATTCGAGACCGTTAGGAGCCCAGGACGTCCAGTTACTCCATTTGGGTGATTTTGTTAGAATCGTCTATTTCTTGCGATTCGTGCATCGTTTTGACTCCCGTTGAAGTCTATGTGTTGTGTATGGCTATCACCATTGTATCCCCTTCGTTTCGGAATGAACGGGGCGTGGAAAGGCCACGATCCGGCCGATCCCACATTTTACTCACCGTAACGCCTTCGCGGTTCAACGACAACCGCTTAAGGTGCATGGGCGGCTGGTTTCGGACCGTTTATCGTGTCTCGGTCTCAGGTTGAGTGGTCAGTCGATAGATGTGGACGTCGAAAAATGACGACAAGACTCCCACGACATCCGCGGCACTCGCGCCTACGTGCGAGTCGAAGGCGGGAAGGCCGAATAAACCCATACCTCATCCGGCCAGGACAAGAACTCACTCGGCAGCCCGCTACCCATTAAGGGGGCCTGAACAGATGATACCCACGATCGGCCAGGTCGGGAGGTGAATCAAAGGAGAGCCGGAGATTTCGGCACGCTATCGGCTTATGCCGGAAGGCACGCAAAGTTGCGGATCGAAGCCCAGAAATGGCAAATGAAATATCCCAGATGCCATGCCTGCAACTAAAACATCCCGGGAGTGCCGGCATTCGTATGAAGGGTTGCGACTTCGAAACGGAGCTGTTCGGCACTCGAAATGGCAGAAAAAGGCCTTGAAACGGCGTGGGAAAGGCCTTAACCGGCGCGCTCCTAACCGGCGCGCCCCTCTCCCTTCTAGCGTTGAAACGGCGCGCCCCTATTGGCTTCCCGGCGCGCTCACAAAGGAGCCCCCCCTCCACTTCTTCTTCTTCTACCTGGGAGGGGTTGAAACGGCGCGCCATTTGGCTGGCCGCGCCGTTTCAACTCCCTCAATCTCATTTCTGTAATGGTTTGTGGCTAAAACGGCGCCGCGACCGCCGACTACCCCATGCCATCATCAATGCCGGCCGCTCACCCATACCCTGCAGATCATGGCGGTGATGGCGTGGCGAAAGCTGAAGCTCGACAACGCAACCGGTGCGGCATGGTGCTCCGGCGCGCTCAAGTTCAAACATAAAATAAAATGACCCCCCTGTGCCTATATAAGGGACTTGGGTGTGAGAAGGCTGGTTTCCCGGCGCGCCCCCCCATTGGCTTCTTCTGCTCTCCGGCGCTCGCGAAAGCACCCCCCCCATCCATTCCAGCACGCAGAGAAGAAGGAGAGAAGAAGAAGAAAAGAAGAAGAAGAGAAGAAGAAGAGGAATGAGACACAAGAGCAAGTTGTTCAATTTCATCAATGATTTTAAAATGAGATCTAGTTTTAGTTCGGTCATGCAAGTTACCCAAGATGTTCTCTAGGGGATGGTCCTTTAAAACTCTTAAATCACCTTGAGTATTACCTTCATTTGCATCAATGACCGGAGCATTGCTAGATTCACCTTGGTCTTCATTTTCTTGTGTCTCCTCGTGTGGAGGCTCTTCCTTTCCTTTTGTGGTCAGAAATTCCCCATCATCATCTTCCCTGCAGGAGTTGTCATGATTAGTTTCATCAAGAGTGATGTGAGGTGACTCTTCCACACACAAGGTCTTAAGATTATAGATTCTATAAGCTCTAGACCTATCAGAATATCCAAGGAATATCCCTTCTTCACTTTTGGGTTCAAATTTGTCTAAAACTCTTTTATCATTGTTGTGAACAAAACACTTTGACCCAAACACTTTCAAGTGGAAGAGAGATGACTTTTTACCTTTGAGCAACTCATAAGGAGTCATTTTGGTATGTGGCCTTACCATGGAGCGGTTGATTATATAACAAGCAGTGTTTACCGCTTCTGCCCAAAATCTCCTTGGTAGCTGCCTTTCAGCAAGCATTGTCCGTGCCATCTCTATGAGGGTTCTATTCCTTCTCTCGACCACCCCGTTTTGTGGAGGGGTTCTTGGTGCTGAGAACCTATGGTTGATTCCTTCAGTTCTGCAAAGGTGATCAAAGTCAGCATTGTCGAATTCACCACCATGGTCTGAAATTATGTTGGATATTTTGAACTTATCGTCTTGCTTCATTTGCATGTAGAGTGCCTGAAACTCATCAAATGCATCCTTTTTATGAGCAAGGTAAAACACCTAAGTGAATCTAGTAAAGTCATCAACTAAGACATAGCCATATCTTTTACCACTCAAGCTAGTTGTTTTGGTTGGACTGAATAGGTCCATATGGATTAGTTCAAGTGGCTTAGAAGATAAGCTTTCAATTCTACTTTTAAATGACTTTCTGGTTTGTTTACCTTGTGCACATGCATCACAAATCTTAGAGTTCAGTTTGAATTTAATTTCAGGCAGTCCCTTAACAATAGAATACTTCACCAGTTTATGAAGGGTATTGTAGCTAGCATGTCCTAGTCTACGATGCCACAAACATGCTAAATTAGATTTTGGCGCAGTAAGACAAAGATTTATGTGAGCAGGGTCATCTAAGTCAATCATATACACATTGTTGACTCTTTTATCGAAAAACTTAATTTCTGTTGAATTAGGTTGCAAGATCCTACATTCATTGGAGTCAAAGACTACAGTATGACCTTTATTACACAACTGGCTTATGCTTAGTAAATTATACTCCAGACCATCAACAAGTAGTACATTATCAATTGAGTTGGAGAGAGTCTTACCTACTTTACTTGTACCAATTACTTTACCTTTGTTGTTCCCTCCAAACGTTACATGTCCAACTTCTTTTTCCATAAGGAGACAGAATTTTATTCTATCTCCAGTCATGTATCTTGAGCAGTCACTGTCAAGATACCAACAATTGTGCACAGCTGTAAGACACTCCTGTACAAAGAGTTAAGTGATAACGTTTGGAACCCAAGAGCAATTGGGTCCCAATAACTTTTTCATCTCTGTAAAGCAGGATAACACAGATTTAGGAATCCAGACTTTCTTGACATCACTATTTTTCTTGTTTTACTGGAAGTTCTGATTTTTCTCTTCTTCATTCACATTTCTTTTCCTTCTTGTGACTTCTTGGGATTGATGGGTTTTAGGAATGGTGGAAGAGGATTGTCAAGGGCACTCTCACCCTTTTTCTATCAGAGGGAGCAAAGCTCGGCTAAGGAGACTTTTCGCTCGATCGTTTGGAAACGGTCGAGGAACTTCTTCTGGAGATCCGCCCAGTTAATGACGGAATTGGGCTTGAGGTGGGAATACCACTGGAAGGCCGTTCCCGTAAGTGACGTGGTGAAGTACCGAAGGAGATAAGACTCATCCAACGCAAGCTCACCCATGGCCGTAATGTAGTAGGCCAGATGCTCGTGCGGAGACCCATGTTCATTAAATTTTTATAGCTTCGGTGGTTTGGTATACTCTGGGGGAAGCTTCTTGAGCTGGTGGTGTAGTGGATAGGGGACACTATAGAGATCTACAATCGTGACCCCTTCTCCAAACTAGGCGAGCTTGGTCTCAATGATCCACTCGATCATCTGGCGCTGCGCTATAAGATTTTCTGGCACTGGCGTGTTGGATGGCAGTGGTTGAGTCTCAGCCAAAGGCATGCCGAACCTAATGACTGTGGGGGTTCAGGCAACTATCGCAGAGGTGTTAGCACTGTTTTGCCCACCTGGTGGAGTTGGCACTTCCATCGAGGGCCCAACAGATGGTTGAGGATGAAGGTCATGTTCCTAAAGAAAGCCTTCCAGGAGGGCCTTCAGGTGCTAGTTCTCCTTCATGAGAGTCTCAAGAGTCACCTCTTGGACTTCACCGGCCGAAGGGTCATTGTTGACTAGCTCTGCATTGACAGGGGCGGCTTGCTCCTCAATGGGAACATCTTCCTCTCGTGTGGACGCCTGAGGTCCGGCTGAAGTGCCGATGTGGCCGACTAGAGCCGGCAGTGGAGGCGAGTGACGAGGGCTCCTGAGGAGAGATATAGGTAAGTTCAGATTGTCGGTCTGAATCTCAGGTTGGTGTCCGGCGGTATAACACGCGAACACCCTGACTGTGTCATTGAGGAGCCAGACCGTCCTCCTTTTCTGGGAGCACCTCTTGGGGCGGATAGGTGTCCCCAGCCTATCAAAGATCGAGGTACGTTGCGGAGGAGACTCCATCGTGGCGTCTACCTGAGGAGAGCTTAGGGCTGGATGCCAGTGGGGCCCAAGATGAGCCCGTCTCTGTTTCTGCCTATCTATGCGAGAGGCGATGAAGGGTTGGGCACCGCCAGATGACGCGACTGTGGGGTCCGTCACACCTTTCTTTGTGTGACGCCTTAGTGTCCGAAAGGGGTTGTTGAGGCGTACTTTTTAAATAGCTTGAGCTTCCTCTGGGGTGACCCAGATCCTTCTCAAGTTTGACTGCTGGTCTCCCTCGTCCTTGTTCCTCTGACGGGACTTGGGAGCTTGAGTGCCAAACCAGCACTGGTGCTTTTGGGCCGTTGCCGAAGCATCTGCCCGCTTAAGTTCTGCCTTGTCTTCCCGCGTTTGATGCAGGAGGCTAAAACGGTTGGTGATAGGAGCTGTAGGGATGATCCATTCTGGAGGAATAATGGGTTCGCCCCCATCCGGGGGAATCCGTAAGTCTCCGACAAGAATGGTCTTTGTGGAGTTACTAGTGGTAGCAACGGGTCACTTGCCTTTACAGCTACGACGGTGCTTCTTCTGGGGAGCGGAAGATGACTCTGCTCCAAGGTGGTAGGCCGAGAAAACCCAGCCTGCGTGATGCGGGACAACTAGGTAGCCTAGAACTCTAGATGAAGACTCACGACACAGACAATTGAGACCAGCAATTTGACGATATTGAGCGGCGTAGGCTCGACACCTAAAGTTCCCAAGACGGGGACTACGTCTAAGAACAAGAAGCTACGCGCTCGGAACTTACTAAGCATGTCATACCAAGTTCTGGGAGCTTGTTTTAAACCATAGAGAGCTTTATTTAGTTTATAGACATGACTAGGGAAATCTACACATTCAAAATTAGGAGGTTGTCACACAAAGACATCCTCTTTTATTTCCCCATTCAAGAAAGTAGATTTAACATCCATCTGCTAGAGAGTTATTCCTGGAGAGCAGGCATAGGCAAGTAAAATTCTAATAGCCTCTAATCTGGCTACAGGAGCAAATGACTCTTCAAAGTCAATTCTAAATTTCTGGTTGTACTCCTGAGCCACAAGTCTAGCCTTATTCTTAACTACATTACCTTGCTCATCAGTTTTATTTCTAAAAACTCATTTTGTCCCAATGACAGTCCCATGATCAGGAGGTGGGACCAGGTGCCACACCTTGTTCCTGTCAAACTGATTCAGCTCCTCGTGCATGGCATTGATCCAATGCACATCTTTGAGGGCACTGTCAATGGTTTTGGGTGCTACATGAGAAACCAATGCATAGGCATTTAGTTCATTTTGTGCTCTAAAATAGCCTCTAGTCCTAGGGGGTTCATTCAAATCACCAATGACATTATCTACAGGATGATCTCTAAGGAATCTGACATTGATGATTTGGTTACCTTCATTTACCTCCCCCTGAACAGCAAGCTCCTCTGCATTGTTTTCTTCAATCCCTTCTTCTTGATCTGATTGGTCTGCAGATTGTCCTTCCTTTAGAATTTCTCCATCATCTTCTTTCCTGCATAGACCAACATCGGATTTATTCATTGCCTCATCAAAGACTACATGTGGAGATTTCTCAACAGTTTTAGAATTTAAATTGTACACCTTATATGCTCTAGTTGTTTCTGAATATCCAAGGAAAATTTCTGGATCACTTTTAGGTTCAAAATTATCAAGGTCTCTTTTATCATTAACATGAATAAAACACTTACAGCTAACGACCTTGAAATGAGCAATTGAAGGCTAACCCTTTAGCGCCTCTTTGTTTGGGGTTTAATCCAGGGATAAGTTACTTTTTGATGAAATTTATCCCTTTTCACTTTAGTTAGGATGGATTTAGATGATCCGCTTAAAAGTGATTTAACCTGTGTTAAGTCATCTTAACTTATCCCACCTCCACATGTGAGATATTTTAATCTAAGACCCTACCAAAGTAAAAAGATATAATACATGAACATATAAATACACTTACCTTTAATCGGGGATAACTTTAATCCCGTGCCAAAGTTGCAATAAAAGCTTGAGCAGTGGAGCTGTGGGGGCGTGGGAAGTCCAACATTCGCCATTGTTATTGTACTGCCACTCACTGTTCTTCGGGATTTTACCTGAAAAATTTCTTATTTTGAGTCTTTCAAAGCCACTTCGTAATAATGTTCCCGTGAGTCTTGCTTATAAATATAAGAGTAACGTTGCGATGTTACTCTGTTTGCTACTCAATTTGCTGCTCTAATCTCCATCATCGGATCTCAGTGGTCGGACGAACGAGGTGAGTAAACTCACAACTACATTTTTAAAAGAGTGCGACCAACGGAGTGGCAATGCAACACTTGTCTACGAAGGAACACTTTATCGTAGAAAATTAAATACGTATCTGTCTAATATTCTGTTCTAAATTGACAAGCATTAATTAAACTAAAGAAATGTGAATATTCTGCTCTGACCAAAAAAATGGAGCAAAGAAGAACGGGGGGTGAAGGCTCATGAAACACTGACTCCAAAGTACGTGAGCTGAAGTACAGACAGGCTAATCATGCACTGTCACCCGTACTACAAAGCAGGGGGGTACAACAGGAGTTGATAGCCGAGTGCGGACAAGGTTAGTGGCCTTAGACCAAGCTACTAACTCCACCAAGTGTGGAAACTGGCTCGAGTATTAAGGCAACTGACCTAATTTGCTCGGGTGATCGGGAAGAGATGGTATCAGTAAAGAAAATAAGAAAAGGCTCCCTCAAGAGGAGGTGGCGCCGATGAGAAAAGGCTCCATCAAGAATTGATGGTGCTGGCAAGAAGAAGTAAGAAAAAATATAAAAAAAGAAGAACAGAAGAGGGAGAGAGAAAGAGAACACTCCCTTGGGGTATAGGGAGTGGGAGGGGAGGAGGGAAGACGAATAAGGGAGGGTGATGGATAACTGGGAGACCTCTCTCGAACCATCCTCTCATGCATTATCCCCTCTCCCCCGTGTGGGCGGCAACCCGGAAGTCATAGAAAAATGCCCTGTCACACATCTTCCATTCTTCCATACCATCCACCTAGTCAGCTTCCATTCTTCTACACCAAAGTAGCCCAAATGCCCCATCAGTCGCAAAGGCCTTTGTCTTCATCGTCGGTCTCCATGCTTCACCAGAGAAGGGCAACAAAGAATGAGATGTAGGGGAAACAACAAAAACCCTTATGCAGCGTGAAGAGGAGGAGACACTCTTTGGGGCCTTTTATAGGCCGAGGGGGAGGCATTTCACTGTAATTAAACCTCCCCTCAAGAAAATGCAAAAGGAATTTCAAGGCAGGCACCCTCCCTGAGAATCAGTTACGCCTCCCTATCCCCAAAGTCCTTCAGAATCCTTCTATGGGAATATGTGAAAAGACAGGTTGTTCAAGGCTTAAGGAGATGGAAAGATACCAGATTAACACCAGTAAATCGACCGATCGATGCGTGACCTAATTTTTCTCCAGAAAAATTATACAAAATCTTTGATTTGTTGACCTTCATAGATATGGTGAATCACACTTAGTCAAAAGTGGTAAGAAGCATTTAAGTATGCTCTTAACACCACTGCCATTATATAGAAAGAAAGGAATTACATAGAAAAGTTCTAGACGGCCTTATAAAAATAAAAGAAAGAAGGGGCCACGAAGCAAGTACAAGCTAAACCTAATCTATGGAGATAGGAGAGGGGTGGGTGGTCTGTGATCCTCCTTGAAGCTCGAAAGTCGGAAGGCCCTCGGTGCCCGGCACTGCCTCTATCGTCAAAGGCAACACACCCCTCGTTCCCTCGGTGATGGCTGGCTCTGGCACTGACCCCACCTATGTGGGAACTACTTAAACCACGTGCCCTCCCGAAGCAACAGGAGTTGGTGATCCTCTCTCCACAGGAGCAGAAGTGTCCTCACTTTCCCCTCCGCCGCTTAACGTTGATGAAGAAGGAGAAGTTGAGCCTTCTTCACATGAGTCATAGCATTACTCAGGGTTGAAAATGAGCTCGTTGAGAACTTGCTCCTGTGCTAGCTTTACTGCCTGCCTGAAGCCCTATGCGAAGCCTTTCCGTAGGCCACGCCGGTAGCCCAGCTCGTAATAAGTGAAAGCAGTCTTCTTTAAGGCCTCGCAATATTCCTCTGAGCCCAGATACCACTCGGTTGCCTAAATCTCGACTTCTGCTACCTTCACCCCAAGCTTGGCCAGCTTTGCTTCGGCCTCTGCCAGCTTCACCTCGAACTCACCCAGCTTCACCTTAGCCTCCCTCCTCGCCTGCTCTGCCTCCAGGAGGGGATTCCCGAGCTTGTCCCACTCGATTCCCCACTGCCTCAAGCTCGCCGCATAAGTCCGGCGCTCCCCCTCTAGGAGTTTGCTCTTTAGCTTGGCACATGGGACAGTTGTTCCGACAGTGACCACACCTTCTCCTAGCTCGCTCGATCCTACAACTGGAGTGAGGCCGCTTCTCATTGAAGGACCTCAAGCTCGAAGGATAGTTAACAGCCTTCCAGTCAGACTCGACGCGAGCCCTAGCCTGGGCCACCTCATTGCTCTCCATCTATGCCAAGTAATCAGCGATCTTGGCCCCTAGTTGAGCTATGAACAACCCCCACTTCATGACCCTTTCGAGGAGCATTGGAGGGGAGTAGCATCGAAATTCGTCCCGAATGGATAGAAATGTCAAAGCTTGGCAACGCTTATACAGGGAGGCCCGGACGGTGAATCACCCCTGTTGCAAGATGGGACTCCCCCTTGGGGGAGTCGATGCCAGGATGTCCCCCTCAAACATCCCCAGACTTGGGACTGTGGTGCTTAGCTAGTCGAGATCCTTGAACTGACCTCCTCCTCCCTGTGCGCTCTGACAGGCTCGGTCGGGATCCCTAAACAGTCCTCCTCCTCCCTGCGCTCTCTGATGAGCTCAGAGGGGATCCCTTCAGCCAAAATTGACACCTCCGTTGAGGGGACTGAAGATGCTGAGCAATGGATGCCTGCAAGTGGAGACTCCTCACTTGGGTGAAGAACCTTCATCTTCTTCCGCCTGCTCTTCTCGACAACCAGGGCCTTCATCAAGGCCAACATCAACCTCTCCCCAGGGTCTTTACGCTTAGACCCCCATCACTCTGGTTCCCCTTCCTGAGCAACCTACTTGCCCTTGTCTCGAATAGAAGAGGGGCCTTTAGGGACTAGAGGTACGTCTGTGGCAACCAACCCTGCTTGGTCATCAACTTCCAGTTCTACCGACGCGCGATGATCCCCATCAACGTTGCGTCTCAACTCTACCAACCCAAAGCAAATTATTGCCAAGAAGTTTAACTGACCAGCAAATGGATGAACAATAATTCTTACCATCATGAGGCAGCGTCCAGCTTGCGTAATGCTCGATATTGGCTAGAGTCATCAACTCCACAGTCGACCGTCGATTACCTTGAAGAATATTGATCTCCTTCTCAGTCTCCGAGGAGATCACTAGATGCTTCACAGGGAATACAGGCTAGTAGTTCGGCTAAGTGGGAAAGTTCCAACTGATACCCTTGGTGGACCCTACCCAAAAATATTAGATTTTTCACCCTTTGTGTGAAGAGTCTCAAGGGGAGAGAGTAACACAATTCATCCCTCTCCTGGCTTGAAGGAAAAAGAAATCCTTCCTGATATGGGTGTGCTCCTTCAGCTCATAAAAAGCGTGAAAGAGGTCGAAGGATGTGACGATGCTGCACAAACGGTAAAGAGTAATAAAAGAAAAAATGAAGGTATAGGAGTTGGAAACCAATTGAACAGGAGCCAACTGGTAAAACCCCAGCAAATTGGCGATAAAGGGGTGAAGAGGAAGGCGAAAGTCACACTTCCAAGCTAGAAGAAAGATACAAAAAAGGCCCGAACGGGTGTCCAGACTAGGACAGGTCAAAATAAGTCAACAATTGTTTCCAAATACAATTTGAAAATGTACATTCAAAGAAGATGTGATCTTGTGAGTCTATTCCCTTCTTGTATAAAACACACATGCTTGGAAGATAATACCCCTTATTTTTCAGATTCTCAGCTGTAGGTAGTTTATTCAATGCTGCCTGCCAAGTGTAATGAGAAGCAATTTGTGCAGTTGGGTTCTTCCAGACCCATTCATAGTGGCCAAATGCTTGTCCTTTTTGTCGAGTATCTTGCCAAATAGTATTTGTATTTATGTTCTCAACTTGATTATGCCAGCTAATTGTATCTGAACTTCCATTATTGAGAATATGGACTTCCTCAATAAGTTGCCATAGTTTTGCCATTTCTGTCGACAGAGGTGTGGGAAGTTTCCAATGCCCTTCAGAAATTAGAATACTTACCCTTGCCTATTTATCCAGCAACAAATCCTATCTTATATGGTCCCCATATAGTTGATTTATGCTGTGTCCATTAATCCAAGGACCAGACCAGAGATTAGTATCTTATCCATTGGAGATTGTGTAGGTGATGTGGTTTTGGATTAGCTTTCTAGATTGCATAACACTTTTCCAAGCTGAAGAAAAATAAAGTTGAATTTTGAAGTCCCATATGCTTTTAACTGCTAAGTACTTCCTCTTTATCCATTCTGTCCATAAAGACTTTCTATTTTTCAGAATTACCCGCAGCAGCTTACCTCTACATGCATGATTCCATTCTTTCAGACATTTTAAACCTAGGCCACCTTCTGTTTTTGGCTTGTAGATTTGGTTCCAAGAAGCCATATGATTGTTTGTTTTAGATGAGTGTCCACTCCAGTAAAAGTTTCTCAAAATCCTTTCAATTTCTTGAATAGGTCCTGTTGGGAGAAGGAATGCAACTGTCCAATAAATTGAAAAGGATGACAGAACAGACCTTATGAGTTCTAGTCTAACAGACCTAGATAGCAACCTATTTTTCCATGCATCCACAGGACTTGATCTCCATTGTGCACAATTTGTCCGGTCCTAGAAAGAGAGGCAACGATGTCAGGTGATACCCAATTATCGGACTCCAAGTCAATGAAATCAATTTCTGTGGGCTCTCCATTAGGTAGGTATGCAAGGGATATGATTGGGAGAGGGACCATTTGACCCTAGACTAAATGATGACAATGGTGGGTGGACGATGCACGAGTTGGACCGATGACGACTCCAATGCAAGTGTGCCTTAGGACTTGACTTGTAGAGACAAGTCAATGACTTGCTCTGATACCAATTTGATGTGAAACCACCTTGGGGTGGAAACAACTAGACAAAGATCCCTTGGACTTATTCAACGTAAGCGTAATTCGCAAATTAGAGACTATCTTAGACGCTCGCTCACCGGTGCGCACGCTCAATCCAAGTGTGACTCGATGTTGCCGAGTCGAGGGTGGTGGGACTGGACCCTTGCTGGTGGAGGGCCAGCAATGTTAGGAATGTGTTTCTTCCCCCCAAATATATGGAAGCCCAAATTGATGGGCTGACCGAGTGCCACAAGGGACTCGGATCACACTCTTCCTCCACAGTGGTCACTCGAAAGCAAGGGTGCTTTAAGGACTGGGCACTCTCTAACACTCCAGCGGAGCGTTGATGGATATTAATTGAACAAGCACTAAAATATGAGCAGCAGTTGAGAGCTTACCCTGTCGGTATGAAGAAATCAACCCCGTTCGGAGACGTGGGCGAGCGGGGAAGTGTGGGTTCCCTACACACTGCGTCGGTGAAGCTTCTCCCTATTTAAATGTTACATGAACTACTTCTCACGTAGAAGGGATGGACTAGGGGCGGGAAAATAGAGGTTACCTTGTAACACTACCTCCACGCAGAGAGGGGCGCTAAGCCGGCCAGGCAGGATAGGGGGAGATAACTAAAGAGGGTGCCGATTGACTACTCTGACGGTTCTGCCCACTTCTGGAACTGCTTGACAGGTAGTCGCTGTTGACATTGCCACGGGCTCTGCCAGACTTGGAAGTCAGTGAAACCCATGCCAAATCATCTCTGATTGACCCGGGAAGACTCATGAATTTTTTTGGGATCACCCGACATCGTCGAAGGTCGGGGTAGACTCTGGAACTAGACCACTTCGTTATGGCTTGGACTGATCCCAGAGCACTGCAGCAGGAAGATGAAGTCGCCACGAACACTCCCGAAGTCCAAACGATGAAGGACCAAAACAGATGCAAACGTGATCGAGTCCTCTTCGAGCACCAACTAGGAAGTTCACCAGGGGAGGTCGGACCAGAGAGAAAGAGCCCAGAGAGTGAAGGGGTGTCTGTGCTGGCTCTAACTGGACTGACCTGTGCGCCCAGGGGAGATTAAATGGAACGGGGAGCTCCAAACTTCGAACGATGCTCCGCTTGATGCGTTGGACATAGGACTGGTAGTATCTCGTCTCGGTCAAACGGTGCACAAGGGGGAGCAGGTATGTAGTCGCAGTAGCTTCTGCACTATGGTTCTGATCTCCACTTGGATGCCAGATGCGCGATCTGACGAGAACGATCCTATTGGACAACTAAGAACTTGGATTGAGGCGGGATCACCTCGCCTGCGAAGCTGACTTGAAGGGCTTTCCAGCAATGTATGGTGAGCCTCCTGGAACTTGGAGGTGGTGACGGAGTAGGCTCTGAAACCAGTCGATCTTTAGCAACCAGAAAACTGAATGTAGGAGTAGAGTGTATGTGGGTTGGGGAAAGGGGATGAAGCTTGAAAGGGGTGGCTAATGGAGGTTGTGGAAGGGGAATGGCTAGTTTTAATTTAACAATTATACTAGAGTCCAGTCCTACAAAAAGATAAGTACACTCAACTGAAAGGAAAGACGTACCCTCAAGTCAGGGGAAACCCAATGCAGGTACAGCTGGCAGCTACAGACGCGTCACCAAGAGCCACGGAAGAAGAACGCCACCCACCTGAAAAGCATGGGTGAGCCTCGTGTCATTGGCTCAATAGGGGTCACGCAGATCCCCACTGAAAATAATGCAGTAACACGGAACAGAAAACAACAGGTAGTAAAGGAGGAAAACTAAACTAATAAGCTGCAAAGAAGAGGAAGCACGAGTAGGGAACAGGCAAGGGAAGAGGGAAGAAGCTGCACCGAAGAAACATGGCTGCCGAGGGGACCTCGGCCCCTATGCTACTCCACACGGCAACAGAAAGGTAGACTCCAAACTGATGAGGTCAGGGGTCACCGATCTGTCGACAAAAAATGAAGCAAGCAAAGGCCTGCAAGGAGAAAAGACAAGAGCCTAGGAAAACCTAGACAAACCAGACGGACGCTAAGCACACACGACTCGAGAGCCATGCGCGCCCATCCAGACATGACCTCATGCACAACTAGAATATCGTGCACAGGACACACCACTACACTGACCTCGGGTAAAGCCACGAGCAGGTTAACCCATCAAGGTCACGGCGCTCGAGAAACACGAGAGTCATGGAAGAGTAATTGGTCACGTGACTAGAGTATCCACCACTAGAAGAACAGCCAGCTGCATCACCTGATGTCTTATGGTGCGCCTACAAGTATCTCATCTACGATGCCGCTACCTGTAGAAGCACGACAGAGACTACGACACTCTAAGAACCAGAACAGAAGTACTATCACGAGTGACTAGATAGGGTAACACTCGTCGGCGTCAGTCCAAAGCCCCTGACCACGTGTGCACACACTAGCTCATGCCTAGAGCCGGGCCTCTAGCTAGTATTCCCCCCTGCGGATGCTGTAGTATAGAGCTGGGGGCCCACGGAACTAGCCTCAGAAACGTAAATCGGGAAGTGCCCCGCTACAAGAGCCGACACGCTGTAACGTGTCTTAAGACTACGACTAGTGGAGGATCACGAGACACAGACTCTAAAATGCGAGTGCCAAAGTACAGATAGTCAAGAAGCCTTATCACGCGTACTACGAAGCACCAATGGCAGTACAGGCAATTACCGACAGACTCAGGACAAGCAACTAGACCTGAAGCTACAACGATCCTTGAGTCTCACGACTCGGAGTCAAGATCGTCGCACAAAGTGGAACAAATCGCTAATCGGTCTAATCCTAAGCCCGAGGAAATGACACGGTCGAAGGAAACGACACGCAGAGACCTGAGGGAACGCCGAGAACCCTCAACACAGTTGGACACACACATCGAGATAAGATGATACCTCACGACATCTAGAACACTATCTTGAATTGGACAAAACCATCGAGACACACATAAGGTCACCTGTCAACCATTGGGTCATACCGGGTTGACCAGAACTAGACAATGACAATAAAAGCAGTACAGAATACTACTCACCGCACGAACACTCTTGGCTGCCTCACACCATGGTTTTAGCCCTCATAGGACATCGGGAGACATCCACTAGACAACGGGTGATGTGATACAACCTTGGACTTAGGCAAACAAGCACGATTCACAACCGAACGGGCCGATATCGGCGGCCAACTCACCCGGCACTCAACCCAAAACCCGGGGTGACTCAGCGATGCCGAGTGGAGGATGTGAGGGCTGGTCCCTTGCTGGTAGAGGGCCAGCAAGGCCAGAGGGCCACCCCCCCCCCCCCCCCCCCCCCCCCCCCCACCCCCCGCCGGGGGCGAAGTTATAGAAAATAGAGAAAATGCCAAAAATTAAAAATATATATATTCTTGATTCTTGGAACGCACTCGTTGCAACGGTACCATCCCGGAGTAGGTGAACACAACGGTGTGCCCTACATAGGGTTCCGCAAGTTTGCCGGGGAAAAACACACGTGAATCCCAAAACATGCTCTAGGACTCCCGAAAACAATCTGAAACTCACGGATCTTGATCCGAAAAATATCCAAAAAATAGGGGACATTACATCCCTCCCCCCTTAAACAAAATTTGTCCTCGAAATTAAGAATGGAGCATAGGGATTGGGGAGAAGACTCACCCGACCAAGTAAGGATACTACTGCCGCATCTCATCCTCACGCTCCCAAGATGCCTCACCACTAGAATGACACTGCCAAACCATTGTAACCATAGGAATAATGTTGTTCTGCAGGTGCTGCTCATGCCTATCCTCAATGCAGACATGGTACTCTAGAAGGGACAAATCTGGGGTCATCTCAGGCCAAACGACGTCCTCCAAAACATGGGAATCATTAGGCATATACTTTCGAAGCATCGACACATGAAACACATCATGCACAGCAGATAGCTCCAAAGGTAACTACAACTGATAAGTAACTTCCCCAATATGGTCGATAATGGGAAAAGGACTAATGTAGCAGAGACTCAGCTTCCCACTCCTGTCGAAGCACATCACACCCATCTGGGAGAAACTCTTAGGAACACTCGATGTCCCACAGCAAAACTGAGAGGTTGCCTCCTCCGATCAGCAAAAGTCTTCTGCCGGCTCTGCGCTACCAACATCTTCTGCCGAACGAAATGCACCACCTCAACACACTACTACACCAAACCCGGTCCCATCAGGACATGCTCGCCCACCTCGAACCAATCAAGTGGGGTCCGACAGGGTCGCCGGTACAACACCTCATAGGGAGCGATACCAATGCTCAAATGATAACTGTTGTTGTAGGCAAACTCCACTAACGGCAAATGGTGGGTCCAACTCCCTTGCCACTCCAGGCAACACAACCTCAACATGTCCTCCAAAGTCTGGATGGTCCTCTCAGATTGATCGTCCGACTGAGGATGATAGGCTGAGCTGAATGCCAACTCCGTGCCCAGAGCCCTCTGGAAACTCCTCCAGAATCCCGAAGTGAAGCGCGGATCATGATTGGACACAATGGAGATGGGGACTCCATGCAATGGGACGATCCGCTCCACATACAAACGGGCCAACTTCTACACGCTCCAACTGACTTTGATCGGCAACAACCGAGCCGTCTTCATCAGTCTATCCACCAGTAACCAAATACTATCATGCCCACTCGGCGTCCTCGGCAACCCAACCATGAAATCAGTGGTTACGTGGTCCCACTTCCACGCAGCAATCTCCAAGGGCTGAAGTGTACCTCCCGGTCGCTTGTGCTCAGCTTTCACCTACTGACAAGTCAAACACCTGGCCACAAACTCTACTACATCTCTCTTCATCCCAGGCCATCAAAACTGTCACTTCAGGTTTTGGTACATCTTATCCGATCCAGGGTGCACGGCATAGCGGCTTCCATGGGCCTCTCGCAACACCGTACGTCTCACCTGCTCCTCGACCGGGACGTACAACCTACCTCTGAACCTCACAGCTCCATCCTCACCAAACTCCACCTCGACCATCGACAGAATACGAGGTAGCTCGGGGTCTGCTCGCTGAGCCTCAGTCACCTGTCGACGAATAGCTGGCGTGACAGTCAGACTAACGGAAACCCGGGACACGACAACTCACGTCACGTGACGGGAGCACCACCCACTAGAAGAACGACCGGATGCGTCCCCTGACGTCTTACACCGCGTCACAGGTGTCTAGCTACAACGCCCCGGGCATGAGACTCAGACACGCAACAAGTACCACAACAAGGACTAGCTGGGGTCACACTCGTCAGCGTGTGTCCTAAGCCCCCAACTACGTGTGCACACATAGATCATCTGCTCTAGGTTGGGTCCTCTAGCTAGTTTTCCACCCTACCGAACTCTGGTGGCAAAGGCAATGGGCCCTACGGAAACCAGCCTAAAAATCGTCTCTCACTGGGTCTCGCTCTCCACCACTCCTAGGTGGGTCCGCACGTGCGTGCGTAGGAAGTTACTACGAGTGGACAGGTCACAAACGTGAACACAGAAAATCACGCATGCACCCATCGCGAGTAACACGAGGGAAGAAGTGGCTCACGGCCACTAGACTCTGGACAGCCCACTAGACCTATTAAACTCAATGGTCCTTAAGTCACGAGAGTCGGGTCAAGACCGTCGCACGTGACAGCATTAAGCCATCAATCTAACCTAATCCCTAGGCCCAAAACCACGATGACATGCTAAACGAAAAACATCGACATCCCCAGACACCCCCGAAGCCACGAACACAGGTACCCTGGTGTCTGGGACGTTCGCGAGGCCGTGGGTCAACCGCTGGGTCACAACTGGGTCGACCGAAGACCAACGCCACGCACAACAATACGAAAAATGTGAGAAATTGCCTAGCGGTCCAACCTTGGGCCGTCACAATCTCTGATGGTGCAACAATGGAGCGCCACAGTGCAAGGCGAAATTGGCTCTGATGCACCTACCTCTGGGCGTCACAGCTCCCTGACGCCCCTCCCTTGGTGCGTCAGAGGACACAACGACATTGTCTCTGATGCACCTTCCTTAGGGCATCACAGACTCTAACGGACCACCCTAGGTGCATTAGAAGACACAGGAACAAGGGCTCCGACGCACCTTCCTCAGGACATTACAGCGCTCTGGCGCACGTACCCACGGCCGCCTGAGGAACACGACCCAAACGGTCAGAAACACGGTAACAATCGAACCCAGGCATGTCACACCCTCTGGTGGTCTATCGTGGGACCGTCAGAGCGATCTATGCCCTGTCGTTGAAACACGGCCCTATGACGCACCCCTCTTGGGGCGCCACGGTCTATAACGCACCCACCTTGGGGCGTCACAGCTTGTGACGGTCTCTGAAACGACCGCCACACTGTTTCGAGAATGGAACGGCGAGAAAATCTCAAAAATCTTTCCCACGCCCCCACACCTCCACGGGAGAGAGGGAAAACAAGGGGGAAGCCCCCAAATGACCCCTAACATGCATCTACGGCCTCGGATCGGCCAAAAATACAGTGAAATGGTAGATCCGCTCACAACCCCCAAAACATGATTTTTTCTCAAAATCTCCAAATACTCCCGCTCGGCTCACCACGGCCAACGAAACTTGCGAGAAATGAAGTACGCGGGTTAAGGATCCATCCCCCTACCTCCACCGAAGATTTCGCACACCGTAGACATCGGTCCAAAGAGAAAACGTCATAAAACCCTTGCCGGCTCGTGATCCCACGAATCGCCTCCACCATCGCGATCCTCACTCCATCCTCGCCGCCTCGCCCCTGTCCGCCTCCATCGGCCGTCAGAGAAGAGAGGGAGAGAGGAGGGAGCGTGAGAAGAGAGAGGGAGGGAAGAGAGAAATGAGAGATGGGGAGAGAGAAAAATGGTTAGGGGTTATCATACATCTACCCCTCGTCCTCTGCCAAGAACAAGATGGTATCATCAGTGTATTGTAAGTGGGAGATAGATAGGCCAATTCTCATAACATGGAATCCCCTAATCAAACATGCATGCTCTGCCCTCTGCCAAACCCTATACTCAAAACATTAGCCACAAGCACAAAGAGGAGAGGGGACATAAAATCTCCCTGCCTAAGCCCCCTACCACTGTGAAAGAAAGAGATCGGCTTCCCGTTAACAAGAACATCAAAAGATACAGAGGAGATGCAAGCCCTAAGCTAGCCGATCAAGACTCCCCAAAACCCATATTCTCCAAAACATCAAACAGACAAGCCCAATTGACTCTGTCATAAGCCTTTTCAAAATCAAGTTTCAGGGCCACCCCTTTCTTTCTTTGCATCTTCATGGCATACAGACACTCATGTGCCACCAAAAAATTATCTTGGATATGACACCTCCTGATAAAAGCTCCCTGGAAACAAGTCACCACAACATCTAGATCTCCATGCCAGTAGCTTAGTGATGATCTCGTAAGTGCTATTCAGCAAACTAATAGGCCTGAAATCACAGAAGTCTCGGGCACCTTATTTTTTGGGGATGAGCACTAGAAAGATTTTGTTGATACCACCTAAACGTACCCTCCCCTCTTGGAACTCCCTAATTGCAACCAAAAGATTAGATTTGATAGCGTCACAAGATAGCGTCACAACACTGCTGGAAGAAGGCCAAAGGGAAACCATCTGGGCCTGGAGTTCTATCCCATGCAAGAGAAAAAAATTGCATGGCGAACCTCCTCCTTCGTAAAGCTCTACGAGATACCATTCCTCTCAACAATGGAAAGTTGTGGAAGTAGTTCATCTGCAATCCTGAATCTAAAAAAGTAATAGTCCCTCGCCAGATCCCTGATCTGCTCAACCAAAGAGACGGAGAGTTCTCCCATCCGAATACAAGTGATGGAACTCACTCTCCTCCTCCCCGATGTTAGACATTGAAAGTAAGTAGTGTTTCTATCCACCTCTTTCATCCATCTATCTCTCGATCTCTGCCTCCAATATATCTCTTCTCTGACAAGAATATCATCAAACTGACATCTCATAGTGTCTCTCAACCTCCTATCCTCTTCATTCAACAGACCTACCTCCTCCCAACTATCATACCCCTCAAGCAATTGCAAAATTCTGTCCTTAGCTACCCTTCCCGAGAGGGTCTTGTCTGCCCCTCATGTCTTGAGAACATGAGTAATATGCCTCAGTTTCAAAACAAGAGTAGCCATAGCAGAGCTGCCTGTAACCTACACTAACCAAGCTCTCCTGACTGTATCCATGAAATCTACCTCCCTGAACCAAAATTTCTCCAACTTGAAAATGCACTTCTTGTCATGCTGATAACTGGTCTTCAAAAGAATTGGCACATGGTTCGACAAAGATCTAGCCAATGGGAGCACTTGTACATACCAGGGTTATTGATGTGATTTCCGTTGTCGTATGTTTTAGATGTCGCCCCAGCATTTGTTAAGCCAAAAGGATAACAGTGAACTCGTAATGTCCATACCGACTCTGAAATGCTATTTTGTGAATATCATGTTGTGTCTCTATGGTTTTGATGATGTCAATATTATGAAGTCACTCTTTGTTCTATAATCCTAATGATTTCATGAGGCTGCTATGACTATGACCTTTATTGTGTTGTGGATAAAAGTCAATGCAGGACAGTCAACGAAGGTCAAGATGGACAAAGAACAACTGATCACATTGGTTGAGTCATCACCTGCACTTGAAAGGTCTGTGCACACTTTCCGTACCTTAGGGGAGACTAGCCTTGAGTCTTGCTGGCCCTCTACCAGCAAGGGTCTTGTCCCACACCCTCAACTCAGCATCCCCGAGTCACCCCCGGATCGAGTATGCGCGCCGACGATTGCCCGCTTACGTAGGCCTCTTGGCCTTGTGGTTGTGCTTGCACTCCTAGGTCCAAGGATCATTTGGTCAGTCCCAACTCATCCCTAGGTCATGTCACATCATTTGATCTGCATTTGCAGGGATTGCTTTTGATGATTACGAAGGCCGTATCGTTCGGACCGCTCGTTATCGCCAGCCACGTTGCCCATGGCTATTTGGCAGTACCGACCCAATTCGAAACCTTTCAACCCATTATCGGCTTCCCCAACTTCTTGGGGGTCACGTTCGTGGAGCTCCTGAACATCTGGGAGGTGGAACCGACCATCGTAGCAGAGGTGGCCCTGACTGAAGCTACTGCGGTGGGCTGTTACGCTCACCATATTCACTCTCGCGCTCTTGTCAACCAGAAGCATACCCCGACTGCCAAGAGAGAAACAAGAAGAACACTAACACGTTACGAAGCCGGCTCTCCACCTCGGGCAAATCCATACTCATTGGAGGCGTCCATGTTTTTCTGAATGGCTGACAGGTCAAAATCACACCCGATAGGGGAATTTCAATCGTGCCGGTACACAACTCCTTCCAAGTGCTAGCTCGAGGGAAGCTGGACCATTGTAGGTCCAAATCGAAGGGAAGATTGGCCCCTTAGCCAATCAGAGTTAAGCAAATCTGGGTGTCCAAGCAACCGTGGGCCCTGGCTCCAAAAATGGAAAAAGAAATAGAAGAGAAGATCAGGGTGTTGACCCAAGCTTCCCAGAGACTAGCTCTCCGGCCCTACATTCATCGGGTCGAGACTCACCCGCATGACAAAGAACAAAGTGGGACAACCAGGCAAGGCCGCTTCCCCCGTAAATTTTTGGCACCAGTCGACGTGTCACGAGCTATCATCTGCCTTGCTAAAGGGTGGAGTTATATTATTCTGGCTGTCCGAGGGCACTCCCACAACCTCGGCAGTATTACTCCAGGGATGCAGCAACCCTTAGAAGCTGCAAATGCTACGAGTGAAGGCCGGGAGCGACAGGTCACAATACTCACCTGCAATATGGCGGGGGTGACTAGCTGCTGTGGGTCTCCTCCCCCAAATCATGATGAAGTGGCACAAGTCCGCGCTGAAGGAATAGATGCTGGCCTGGTCACGGTGGCTGTAAACGTGATCCCGACTGAAGGTGATGGTGAGAGACCATCCACATCACCCGAAAAAGTTTCGACTGAAGAAAGACGTGTCGCCCTCAACCCCTCCATGCATGATCCTGCGATGCTGATGCTGTTGCAAGAATATTGGTAGGAGATTGAACTACTGAAGAGGCAACTGAATGAGAAGAATGCACAGGCATCTACCTCCGGGCAGGCCGCAGTCCCTCCCGAGACACAGGGAAATAATGGCCAAATCCTCGAGGCTTTACCACAGGCGATTGCGGCTCAACCGGTGCCTAACTACACAAGGGGCACTATTGGCACCCAAAATATGTTCAATGGTGGTCACACCTAAACGACAAGAAGAATACGGCCTGCTAAAATGCAGAAGCCAAAAGAAAATCGATGTTGGATGGCAGGAGAACGTGAACTACAATATCAGAGAGTGGATCCAAAGGGGGGTGAATGGATCCAAACGCGGAATAAAACTATAATCGAGAAATCAAGCAATGCAATCGCACAAACGCACAGGAGACACCGGTTTTAAGGTGGTTCGGTCCAAATCTTGCAGGAGGGCCTTCAAGTGCTGGTTCTCCTTCATAAGAGTCTCAAGAGTCACCTCTTGGACTTCACCGGCTGGAGGGCCATTGTTGACCGGCTCCGCATTGACAGGGGTGGCTTGCTCCTCAATGGGAACTTCTTCCACTCGTGTGGACGCCTGAGGTCCAGTAGAAGTGCTGATGTGGCCGGCTGGAGCCGACGGCGGAGGCAGGTGACGAGGCCTCCTGAGGTGAGATATAGGTAGGTTCAAATCATCGGTCTGAATCTCAGGTTGGTGTCCGACGGTATAACACACGAACACCCTGACTGCGTCGTTGAGGAGCCAGACCATCCTCCTTTTCTGGGAGCGCCTCTTGGGGCGGATAGGTGTCCCCAGCCTATCAAAGACTGAGGTACGTTGTGGAGGAGTCTCCATCGTGGTGTCTGCCTGAGGAGAGCTTGGGGATGGATGTCGGTGTGGCCCAGAATGAGCCCGTCTCTGTTTCCGCCTATCTGTGCGACAGGCAATGAAGGGTTAGGCACTGCCAGATAACGCGACTGCGAGGTCAGTCACACCTTGCTTGGCGCGATGCCTTGGTGCCCGAAAGGGGTTACTGAGGCATGCTTCCCGGACAGCTTGAGATTCCTCCAGGGTGACCCTGATCCTTCTCAAGTCTGATTGCTGGTCTCCCTCGTCCTTGTTCCTCTGATGGGACTTGGGAGCTTGAGTGCCAAACCGACACTGGTGCTTTTGGGCCGTTGCCAAAGCGTCCACCTGCTTAAGTTCCACCTTGTCTTCCCACGTTTGATGTAGGAGGCTAAAGCGATTGGTGATAGGGACTGTAGGGACGATCCATTCCAGAGGAATAATGGGTTCGCCCCCATCTAGGCGAATACGTAAGTCTCCGACAAGAATGGTCTTGCCGGAGTTGCTGGTGGTAGCAACGGGTTGCTTGCCCTTATGGGTACGATGGTGCTTCTTCTGGGGAGCAGAAGATGACTCCGCTCCAAGGTGGTAGGCTGAGAAAACCCAACCTGCGGGTGCTGGTGGCATAGGGCCATTCATCAAGAGCACCGAGGCAGGCCCCCAAGACACAAAGTCTGTACTGAAGGCCGTCGACTGGGTGGCTCGAGTGTAGGCTTTCACCCGAGCCTATAGTAGTGTTGCGGACGCTCGCCGCGACGTGTCTGTGCCCGAAGTCGTCACTGCAGGGGGTATCGGGATGTCGGTCCAAGGCCTTGAGCCTAAACTGGGAGATGGCAGGACCGGAAGGCGCGATAGAGGGCGCTCAGTCCATACTGAGGTCACCGCATCCCACAAAGGTAGACCCGTGCTGGGGATCGGCGTTGTCACATTGCGGGAGGAATGCCCCTGAGGTAGAGCCGAGGGATCCGGGACTTGATGCGGACCACTCGTAACAGATGTCATCTGCGGGAAACCCTGGAGTTGTACTTCTGGTCTGGATGCTAGGATGCCTCGTGGCAGGGGTTGGGGACCCCGGCGAGGCGGTCGCGCTTCTGCGGTTCGGGTCGGGAGGCCCGAATGGGGTGCTAGGGAGCCCTGCCCCCGGGCTAGGAGGCTCGTGTGGGGAGCTGGCTCGGTGGGAGCTTGGGATTGACGGTTCGAGCAGAGTGCTGAGGAGCCAAACACCATAGGGTGGAGATCCACACTGGAAGTCGACTTGGCTGGGTGATGTGACACCACTAGGGGTAACGTAGCAACAAGACAAGGACCCTAGGACCTACTACGCAAACACATTCAACCATAGAGCGAGGTCCTCGAAAGTGGCCGAACCACCGTTGCACACACACGAAATGAAGGTAACTCTTCTTCCTCCTTCATGGCTCGTCCTGCTTGCTTTAGTTGTTGTGTTAATCACCCCTTTCTGTGGAAGCAGGTACTATTTCTGCCGTCATCGGGCTAGCGGCAGTGCCAAGCGATGCGGCCAGAGAGAGGGAGGAGGAAACTCCTTCGGCTCCCGTTGAGGGTGATCTGCCTTCACCGACACCTCAGCAGGAACTGGGAGGTAACCCAGAGTTCACCCATGGACTTGCATGTCCCATTGTATCTTCAGTCAGGTATTGACTGTTCATAATCCTTTCTTTTCAGTTGATATTCAACCATCGACACTCCCTGAAGTTGGAGTCATCGGGGAGGAGGCGGCTGATGAACCGGTAACTTCAAGGGACGAGCCTCAAGCTACTTCCCAAGTTGATGTCCCTGCGACGGAGGTTGCTGACGAGCCCCCGACCGAAGGAGTCGCCTTAGGCAGCACAGTGCCTGCTCAGCTGCTGAAGATTCGGGAGCAAGCCGAGGAGTCTTCCTCCTTCGAGCAAGTTGACTATGGGGGCGGCTCCAGCGACTCGGAGACTGAAGACGTCGGGGCTTCTTCGGCCTATAAGAGTGACTTTCTGACATTCAGCCCTCCGAGACTATCTATAGTTGGGCCAGGGCCATCATACCCTGTGGCAGGAGGAGGACCGGAGCCAGCAGGGGCTCCTCTTGGAGGCTTAAACATAGTTCTAGTTGAGGTGGGAAGCATTCCTCAGCCCGTCTGTAGCCTCTTTTGCCATTTCCAATTTAGCTGGCTGACATACATATTCATGATGTAGGCTGAGGTGGTGCCACTAACCATCACGATGCAAATACCCCTGCCGAAGTTGAGCGCGAGCCATCCTACTCTTCTGCCAGTTCTGCGACCCATCACCCAATGACTTCCATAGACATATGCAGTGGCAGCAGCGTCGGAAGATGTTACAGCGATTGTAGCGGCTGGTGATTCGGCGGAGGTTGGGGTACCTCAGCCCCTGGCTGCTGACCAAGAATCGCCAGTGGAGCAGAGCAGCCTCCCAGAGATAGAAGCGGGAGAAATCATTGAAAAGGAGGCCAGTGTTCCCAAGGAGCCAACTGTTGCTGCAGAGACCATTCCCATGGAAGTCGGCGAAGTCGCACACAGGGAGCCAGGCTCTCCTACTGTTGAGATGGCCAGCACGACCTCACCCCGGGAGGCAGACAAAGAAATCATTGTAGCGGAGACTTCTTCAGCTACAGCAGTCGTTGTTGTTGAACCCGGCACTGGCGCCTCACAGATCATGCTGTCAATGTCCTCCGAGACAAGTGATGATATTTGGGTGGAGGTTGACAGTAGGGTTGACTTTAAGCTCCCCAAGACTTCACCGCTGGGCCTACAGTTTTCCAGTGACATGGTATGGCGGTCTCTGGACAATCTACAGCAAGCAATGTCGGCTTCTCCCGCCTTAAGCTATGCACAACTGAAGAGCCTAATAGATCATCTCTCGTATTCACTATTGGCTTTCAGGTGCTCGATGGAGGATTGGACTCTGCGGGTTACCATGTTGTTAAAGCATGCCAATCGCCGAGAGTATCTCAGCTGGGAGGTGTCCAACCAACTGGCAGCTGTGAAGCTGGAGAAAGCCGACTGTCGGGCCACTGCCACTTCGCTGAGGGAGACCGTGGGCCATTTGAGAGATGCCGCCAGCACTGCTTCTGAACACCGGTCCTTCCTCACCATGCGGATAGAGGAGCTGCGGGCTGAACTTGCCAGGGCCGAAGCTGACTTGCAAGAGACAGAGCGCCTGGAAGTCCAAGGTATTAATTATGATAAACATACTAATCACACGGTCAAGCATAAACCATGCAGACATGCATATAATTTTAACAAGAAATTGCTAGTTAGGTGTTTTGTCTGGGAAGAGAAGACCTACCTTTATGGTTTGATTAACGACAATCTGATAGCAAATCGCAGGACGCAGTAGGAAGAGGAACGAGGAAGAAGCAAGCTACCACAGCAACTATCACGGCAGCAACCATAGCAAAGGATGAAGCCACAGCACAGTGGAGGTAGCAGAGGAAGAAGAAGGAAGGAACCTTCTTCGCGTTGACAGTAGTAGGATGCAGGATGGAAGAAAGGATGCAGGGAATGCTGACGGTTCGACGGGTAGCAGTAGAAATCGGTCAATAGCATATGCACATTCGACGATGAATCATTTTATATAGAGGTGGAGTTTCTAGAGGGTTCCAAGCTCACAAATGGTAGGGTTTTAAAACCTACCCAACGATATTTATTCCATTCCCCATTTACGGCCGCTAGCCATTTATTGTTATAAATCCCTAAAACTAACACCATGCAACGTCCGAGCATGCTTATGGGTTGGGTTGCGCATGTGCATGGTTTTGGGCTAGGTGGTTTTGATGGGGGGTCATGTGCATACATGGGTTTTTTTGTAGGTGGGCATGCAGGTGTTGGCTGCAAGTGGGCTTCGGGTAAAGGCCCTTATATATATATGGTTTCGGTTAATGATGTGTATACGTGGGTTTAGGTTAACTTTGTATGAGGACTTAGAAATATCCTGCTCGATGCACTGTTTGTTTACAAGTCCATGCACATTCCTCGTTGCATTAAACATTAAGTCCGTGCACGTTCAAAGTCCGTGCATGGTTTAGTCTTCCAGTAGACACAAGTCCGTGCACATTTTGGCTTTGTGTTAAAACATAAGTCCGTGCACATTCTTTGTTTCACTCCATGTGAAGTCCGTGCACTTCTGTTCATACCAAGTCCGTGCATGAACAGTGCACATCTTGGGTCTACATGCTGTGGTATTGTCCAAGCCCGTGCACAAACAACTCTGTGCACATTTCGCATTTCCAACTGAGTCCATGCATATTTGCATTAAGGTTGAGTCGATGTCCGTGCATGTGCCAATGCTGTGTTAACAAGTCCGTACATCTTTTGTGTCTGAAGCCTATGCATACTGTAGCAAGGTCCAAGCACACTAAAGTCCGTGCATCTTTCGACTACCCCAAGTCCGTGCACTTTGTTTTGATATCCGTGCACAGCAAACCCCGTGCACATTCTGGACTTAGTCAGTTTGCTGTCGTGTTGCATGATCTATTAAGTTCATGCATATTTTATCCTTCAAGTCCGTGCACATCAAACCCTGTGCACATTTTGGACTTAGGTTGATTGGTAGTGGGTTGCATCGTAAGTCCGTGCACGTTTTACCCTCCAAGTCCATTCATACATAAGTCCTTGCATCTTTTGTATCTGAAGTCTGCATCTACTATTGCAAGGTCTGAGCATATAGAAGTCTGTGCACATCTCATGTCCGTGCACATTAAACCTCGAGCATCTCATGTCCGTGCACATAAAACCCCGTGCATGTCTCATCTCTTCATGCATTGTAGAACAGTCAAAGTCCGTGCATTTTCTCTCAAGTCCTTACATGCTTGCATCAAGTCTGAGTAGCATCAAGTGCGCATCAAGTCCGTGCACGTTTAACCCCGTGCATGTCTTTTCCTTGGCACGCCACAAGTCTGTGCATGTTTCTTTGAAACATGCATCCGTGCATATATTGCTTCTCCAAGCCCATGACTTGCAATCAATGATTTTAACAAGAAGAGAGATTTTAGCAGGAAGAGGGGAGATTTTTTTTAGCAAGAGGGGGGGGGGTCCTAATCATAATCGCTTGGGGAAGTGCTGCCGCGTTGCTGCCTCTTCCTGTTGGTCCGCTTCCTGTCAAGCGCGTCCTGTTGCTGCCTCCCGTCTTGTTTCTTCTTCTTCTTCCTTTACTGCTAACAGGAGCAGCAGGAACCCCCTTTTGTGTTGTTTTCTTTTAGTTCATGCATAGTTCATTCTTCTGTTAATCTCCTTCACTCAACCACGTTGAGTCTCCGAAGTGCAACACTTGCACACATCTGCATATCATCTCACAGCACATCTGCATATCATCTCACAGCATATCACTTGCATATCATCATCTTATTTTTAATTACATGCATCATATGTGCATCTTCCCTTTTGCATAGGGGTTTAAGGGGCAACACCCCAAAAGGTGTGTTTTATGTTATTTCATCATCCTCATTATCATTATCACTTGGGAATCTGATACTACACGTTGGCTAATCCACTCCTTATTTTTATTGTTTGTTGTTTATTGCAAGGGTAATCCAAAGTAAAACCCTCTCTGTCGGCCGGCCGATTTTGGAGAGGAAGAAAGAGCTTGCAATCGTCCCGCACATTTTTTTCATACAAGGTATGCGATCATCCTTTTATTTTTGAGGAGTTTTCCTCTGGCGATCACACCTCCTTTTAGCATCTCATGCTATTATTGTTTGCTGTTTATTCATGCTTGATTTATTTTAATGTTCTTCCAAGATACATGTCCGTCTGAGTGACGTCGTTCACAAATTGGCGATCACGGTGGGACCTCTTTTAGTTTTAATCTTTTGATTACCCCACTCCTTTGGCGCCCTCGGTGCCCCTCCTTTGGCACCCACGTGTGCCCCTCCTTAGTGCTCCACGTAGCACACTCCTTTTGTGCACCACGTGCATAGTTGTCTCACTGCGATTAGCCAATTTGAAACCATGTCCTCAGCATCTGGAGTTTATTTTTTGTTCTCAAGGTAAATAGCGGCTTTTCTTAAGTCGTTGTTTCACTATTTAGCGCCCCTCACACAGTCGCTGTTTCTGTTTATTTTTACGATTCTTGAAATTTTTGCGATTCACGTCTCTTACAGAGGCGCTACTTTTGATTTGGACGCCTAACACCAAGGCGTCATTTATAGTTTCTGTTATCACTATTCACTAGTTTATCACGCCCCTCACAGAGGCGTTATTCCACTTATTCACGCCTGATTCTAGGGCGTCATTTATATTCATCATCGTTCCTGTTGTTTGACGGCTGGCCCACAGTCGTCGTTTCCTTATTCAGCGCCTTTGTTTAAGGCGTCATTTATATTATTGCTTTAATTGCTCTCTGTTTACGGTGATTTCACGCCTCTTCTGGAAGGTGTCAGTTTGATATTTGACGGCTAATACCATGTCGTTGTTTCATCATTTCCAGTGATTGACGGCTGTCTCACAGTCGTCTGTTTCTTATTCAGCGCCCTTCTATAGGGCACCTTTTCAGTCTGTTCACACGACATTGAATTTTTGCTGTTATTCCATTCATTTGGCTGCATTATATATTGTTGGATATATTGTTGATTGATATTACTTGCATCATACCATTTTGGTTGAGAGATTTTCTCTCCCTACACCTAGGATTCTACACACCCTCTTGGAATTGGAAGGACCCTCCATTGAGCATTCTGCCTCTTTAGATTGAAAATTTCTTTTCCAAGACCTCCGTAAGTCCCCGCACCTGTAGATTCCCTCACGGATGCCGGGCTGGTTGTACATTGAAGGCCACAATCTTTTCGCAAACTTAGAATGCCTTGACATGAAAGGATACGATGTTATTTTAGGGGTAGATTGGTTGGTAGACCATGATGTTGTTATTAATTGTAGAAACAGGGTAATATCTTTCCGCAAACCAGGTATTTCGAGATTTTCTTTCTTGGGCATTAAGTATAGGAAGCATCCTACCATCAATTCTTCTCTTCACGCTTGCAAACTTATCTTGCAAGGATGTAAAGCTTTCCTTACTTCGGTCATAGTTACAGATTCCAGAGAGATCATCCTAGCAGACATCCTCATCGTAAAAGAGTTCCCAGATGTATTCCCATTCGAGTTACCTAGTTTACCACCCGAAAGGGGGATCCCTCATCTGTGGTGATGATGACGAAGGCTAATCTAGGATCGTGTGGCTCAGGATCTAGCGTGAGATCACCCCTCTTCATCTGATGTCGTCTGTGAAAAACGTACAAAGAGCTAACATTGTGCGAAAAAGTTCGAGCAGGAGAAACATCGACGACAAGGGAAAGGCACTAACGACCGTGGAGGGGGAGCATGCACCCTCCCACTCTTCCATAGGTCGCCTCTCCAACCTTAAAGCCAATGCCTTACCATTGCCAGCCATAGGGGGATAACCCACCCCCTGGGAACCCCATGCTCTCCAAACCCTCAACGCCAAATTGGATATCCTTGTCGACCTGATGAGGACCCAAGTGGCCAGGGAGGAGAGGTCGCGGCTACCCCGGGTGAGTCCCCCCCCCATCCACAAAAACCTCTCGACAAATAGCGAGAGGCCGCTTCACCCTCTAAGGTAGGTGACTCATTCGTAATGGGCTAGGTGAGCCCTCACGAGTACCGCCTTCGGAGCAAGAAGCTTCCCCCAATTCGAGAGGGAAGAAATCTCGGTTGCCTCAATAGCCCTTGGAAGCAGATGCCCCCGTCGAGGAGCGGCCGGGCAACTGCTAGGGACATACTCGCTGTCCCTCAGCTCCACAACAACCAAAGTTGTGCCTCTGCCAGTAGGACTTCGAGGGGCATTTTGTCGACTAGGAGCGCGCCCTCCGAACCCTACAATAGGACTCCGCCCCAGAGGACAAGGAGCAATCAACATTCTCTGATAAAATCTTGAAGGCCAAAGTCTCCCTAAGATTCTCCCTACTGACCTTCAAGTCCTATGGCGGCGAAGGTGACCCGGTTGACCATTATGATAGTTTTGACGCTCTAATGACTCTACACGGAGCATCTGACGGTATCAAGTGCCCAGCGTTCGTGACCACCTTGGGCCAGGGAGCTCAAGCATGGTTTCGAGTAGTCACCCTCGATAGCATTCACAACTTTAGATAGTTCAGGAGGCTATTCAAGGAAAGCTTTGCCGGCAGCAGCCCTCCAAGGTCGATTGCGGGGCTGTTGGCACTAAATCAGGCATAGGGGGAAAAGCTATGAGCTTACATCATCTGATTTATGTTGGAAGCTCTGCGCATCCCTCGCTTGGATGTCACCTCGGCCATCATCACATTGACCGAAGGCACCCGAGATGAAAACCTCTACTGAGAATTGGTACTCCATCCTCCCTCCTCTATCGCCAATTTGGTGACCCTAATTTTACGTCATGTAGAGTGCGAAGAAGTCCTCAACACTTGCCGAGATCTAGCAAGCTCAGGACGGGAGGGAGACAAGAAGTGACTATCTGAGCAAGCCTCGGGCCAAGGAAAGAGAAGAAACTGAGATGAGACCTGTAGGGAACCTCCCTGGAAGTTAGAGCAATGCACTCCTTTGTCCACCCCTGTCTACAAGATCTATCAAGAAATCAAGGACTCGGGTCTTCCCCGCCGACCCGAGCCAATGAAGGCTGACCCCCAACGTTGTAGCCACTAAAAACACTGTCAATTCCACAACGACCACAGCCACCATACTGGAGATTGTCAACACCTCAAGGATGAGATCGAGAGTCTCATCCGCCAAGGGCACCTTTCCTGATATGTGGCTGAGCGCCAGGAGGATCGTGAGGTCCCCCCAGAAGAAATTGATAACTGCCTCCATGGGGTCCACATCAACGTCATTTCAGGGGGATCTACCTCTAGAGGAGACAGCAGTCGAGCATCACGCTGAGCGAGCCTAACGGGCTTTCGAGCCCCCCAAAGACTCATCGACAAGCGACCAGCAGGCCTTGGTATTTTTCGACCAAGACCTGGAAGGGGTATCCACCCCGCATGATGACACCCTTGTAATTCTCAGCTACAATAAACCATTGTAACATAGATAGGATATTAGTGGACAATGGTAGCACCCCGGATGTTTTGGCATATGAATGTTTCTTGAAAATGGGTAAAAACCCATCTAAACTACACCCAATTTAAACCCCTCTCTGCGGGTTCAATGGCCAGGTGACCTATCCCGAGGGCACCCTAAGCTTGCCTGTTACACTCGGTACCCCTCCTAGAACCGTCACATTTTTGGCGAACTTCATGGTGATAAAAGGGATGTCGGCCTATAATGCCATCTTCGGTCGAGGTATTATCGGCCAAATAAAAGTAGTTCCCTCAACCTATCACCAAAAATTGAAGTTTTCCACCAAATATGGTATCGAGGAAGTTTGAGGTAACCAAGAAATAGCTAGAAGGTTCTATGTGATCTCGGTCGAAGCCGTAAGTTGTAAGGCTGGATAGAGGTTGAGGAAGTCGAGGACAAACTGATGGCAAGCAAACCCGGTGGGGAGCTGTTGTCAGTCTTCCTCAAAGACAACACAACTCTCGAAGTAAAATTTGGGGCAGACTTACCACCCAATGTACAGGAGAAATACAAAAATTTATTTTTCGAGTACACTCATATCTTTGCATGGATTGATGAGGATCTTCCCGACATTCCTGAAGAAGTGGTGATGCACAAACTCAACCTCGACCCATCAGTGAGGCCCATCCAACAGCAGAGAAGAAGGCATGCCCCAGAAAAATAGGTGGTCATTAAGGAATAGATCAATAAGGGAAAGAAAATTGGGCTATTTTGCCTGGTCCTTTACCCGACGTGGCTCGCAAATATCGTCCTGGTCCCAAAGGCCTCGGGCAAGTGGCAGATGTGCATGGACTTCACCAACCTCAACAAAACCACTCCGAAGAACTGCTACCCATTACCGAGCATCGACTAACTTGTCGATTCAACCTTGGGTAATGAACTTCTTAGCTTCCTGGATGCTTACTTCGGCTACAATCAGATCTGAATGGACCACAAAGACACCGAGAAGATCACCTTTGTCACTGACTTTGACATATACTGTTACACCCGAATGCCTTTTGGGTTGAATAACATTGGAGCCACGTACCAGAGACTGATCAACCACATCTTTGAAGACCAGATCGGGCAAAACGTCTAGGCCTACATTGATGATATGCTCGTCAAGGCACCCAAGGCCGAGGACCATTTCGCCGACCTAGCCCAAACCTTTAACACTCTCTAGAGTGAGGTATCGAGGCCAACCCTGACAAGGTCCAGACGATCCTAGACATGCGGTCACCCATGTGTGTCAAAGATGTTCAGTGCCTGACTGGGAGAATTACTGCACTCAATCGCTTCCTATCCTGAGTGGCTAAATGATGCCTCCCCTTCTTCAAATTGCTAAGAAGGCCCAAGCTGGCATCTACCACCTTTGCTTGGGATAGTGAGTGCGAGAAGGCATTTACCGAGCTAAAGAAATTTCTGGCTTCACCTCCAGTGCTATCAAGGCCAGTTCCCAAGGAGACACTGTACCTCTATCTCTCGATAACTCCTTCCACAGTAAGCTCGGTCTTAGTTCAAGATGATGGAGGTATACAAAAGCCCATGTATTACGTCATTAAGGTGCTCCTCGAAGTCGAAAGAAGGTATCCCGTAATTGAGAAACTCGCTCTAGCGTTGGTAACCTCGACTAAGCACCTCCAGCCCTACTTCCAAGGACACTCCATCGTGGTACTGACTAGTGAGCCCCTGAAGAAGATTCTGGCCCACCCCAAAGCCTCAGGTCGCATCGTCAAATGGGCCATACTCCTCAGGACCTATGACATCTCTTACCGGCCCTGCACAGCCATCAAGGGACAGGCCCTCGCGGAGAGCACTGCCCCGATCGAAGAAGTATCCCTGTCTACGACGGGCCCCACCTGGACCTCTACATAGACGGATCCTCCAACTTGGCCGACTACGGAGCTGGCATTCTCCTCTGATTTCTCGAAGGAGTAGAGCTACAGTATGCCTGAAAATTCAATTTCTCGACATCCAACAACGTCTTCGAGTATGAGGCTCTCATCTCTGGAGCCAGGATGGCGCGACGCCTAGGGGCCAGGCCCGACAATTATATTTTCTGAAACCGAGCTAGCACCTCCAGAAGCTCGACAGATGCTGCTATGCATCTCTATTATCTTGAACAAAGTTAGTGTAGACGCAGCCTTGGTGGATACAGGGGCATCAATTAATGAGTGCCCCCTCAGCACTCTCAGGGCCTGCAATCTCTCGGAAGAGCTTCTACGGCCGACCCCTACAACCATTGCGGCATACGACAATTCACGAAGGGCATGTCATCGGGTAGTCACTCTGCAAGCTGAACTTGGGCCTCTTACCATGGCCGTCGAATTTTATGTGCCGGACATTGACCCTATGTTCAAGACTATCTTGGGTCGCCCGTGGCTTGATACTCTTGGTGCCGTGCCATCTACTGCCCATCAATGTCTCAAATTCACGTTCCAAGGGAGGGTGGTGAAAGTTAAAAGCTTGTCTTCGGCCCAGTCAGTAAAAGCTATCTCAGAGAAGATCTTGCCGACATTATGGCCCAGCAGTCGTCCCATTATATCTGTATTGGATCTCGACTTCCCATGGGCTTACGCACCCCGCAAGCCCGTCACTATGCCCGTTAATGTGAAAGAGAAGCCCAAGATCCAAGATTCCAAAGGCTGGTCCATTATTCTTAAATTAGGCTATCAACCAGGGAGAGGCCTTAGAGCACAACTCCAAGGACGCACTAAGCCAGTGCCCAAGGGCAGGAAAATGAACAGACGGGGTCTCGGCTACTGAGAGTCCGCACTATCCATGATGGGTGATTCTGGCCACTTACATGGGATTGCCGTCAACATTTTGTTAGAGGCCCTCTCCAGCCAGGCACAATAAAGTCACAGTCAGCTCAGTTAGAACACAAAAATGCAGCATATACAGTTGCCAATCCGCCCCAGATGCTAAAGGGGCCAATTGATGACATGATAGATCTCAGCCAGGCGTTCTCTAGATTATTCAAGGAGCCTATGGTTGATCCAAAAAGGAATCAGGAGGTTTAGCTCATGCAATGGCGGGCGAAGAAGTCGGTTTGCCGTTCCCAGGGATAGGAGAACTCACCCGATCTTTCTATTCTATCTCCTTCCCGCATCAAAATCCTCCTCCAACAACTCAGCTTTATTCCTCGATCGCCACCTCTGTTGGTTGATCCTTCAATATTCCGGTCTCCTCCTTTTCCTGAGCAGCCAATTGAATTTTTGATCATTGATTGTCCATGCGGGCATTGCCCTCTTGTCGATCTTACCTCTAGGTGGTCTCCTGATGACCCCGCCAATCTGTCGGGTATGTGGTTCCGATCCACTAACCCATTCTTCAATGCGATCTTCCATTCTCTCTATCCTAAAGCACTTCCTCCTCCTCCTTCCTCTCCTCCATCTTGCTGTATGATCTCCACCAATCTACAAAAAAAAATGCCAATTTTAAAATGGAGATCTCAGTGGAAGATTATGCTATCTTCGATCCATCAGCCTCCCAGGGGCACACGACCCCTACTTCTCCCCTCCCAATAGATTTGTTTTCCTCTAGGTTAGATGTAGGGTCCGTCGAGTCTAGGAAAGTAGGGTCTAGGTCTAGAGAAGTAGGTTCTTATTCCAAGTCGTCCATCCCGTCCAAGCTAGAGTAGCGCTTACCTACGCGTCATTTGAAATCTGTTCCTGATAGGTTCTTGCAAGACGTAGCTCAACGATGTCATGCTCTCTTGAAATGTCCAGAATCTATCGTCACGGCGATCGTGATTGAGGAAGATGAAGAAGAATTAGACGGGGTGTGGAGCGATGATGGATTAGGTGTCTATGAAGTCATAGATGAAAAGGAGGGAATCCTTTAACTGTGTCTGGACATATCGAGCCCTCTCATACAATTCCTCCATAGTGGTGAGCTTGTTCATGGCTAATACGTGTCTAAATTGCGGAGTGACATTAGACACAATCATCTTTACTTGATCCGATTCTGAAATGGTGTCTCTTACTTTCTCTACCAAGGATCTCCATCTATCGACAAATTGGACGAAATCTTCATCCGGCCTCATTCTTTCAGCCACTAGGTCGGTAATAGAAAGGGTGGGATTGACTCTATCCCGGTACTTCTGTAGAAATTTTTGTTGTACTACATTAAAGTTCTCGACCTCGCTCGGCTCTAGAGAATAGAACCATTCTAAGGCGGGGCCATCCAATGATCTCCGGAAGAGGTATGCCAAGGATCCTTGATCGTTCTGCCAAAATGAAGACTCATACATGAAATCTTTTAGATGAATGGAGGTGTGCCAGTGTACCGTCGGTATGTTGACATTTCAAAAGGGGGGAGACGAAATACCGAAAGGACCGGTAGAGAAATCTTAGGCATGGACTTGACATCCACGATCTTCTTTAAGTCTCAAAATTGTTCATCCATCTTATTCAGCTTATGAAGGAGGGATTGGGTGACCTCATTGTAAGGAGCAGGTTGTGCTTGCCACTGAGGCCACGCGGAAACCTGAGAAGGGAATCTCGGATGAGAAGGATACTGTGGCATGCCAGTAGAGGGAACTGGCTGAAATGTTGTATGAGGAATTAAGGGAGTTTGAGACTGGGGAGGAAATTGGAAAGAAGGAGGCAACATACTTGCCTGCCCGAGAGGGAAGGAGGATGGAATCGCTTGTGTAGGCTCTTGAGTAGGGATAGTAGCTGGTGTTGGGTCTTGAGGAGCAGAAGAAATAGATTTCCCTTTTAGGATGGCCTGAAAGGCTCGGACCTGATCGGGATTGAGCTATGTATTCACGAGGACACCTAGCAAGGAAGAGATGTCTTGCGACGGGGATGCTTCCCCAATGGTGGTTCGCACCTCATAGGAGGGCTCACGAGATGAACCAGCATCCTCAGCAGGGACATGTGTCTCCTGGTGGCTCGAGTTCAGATTATGACCACTCCCAGACATTTTCTGGACTTGTTCGGAATGCGAGATTTTACCAGAACGCAATAACATACACACCCAAACAATAAGCAGAGATTAACAAACAAGTTGATGCTTTACGCCCCTTTTTTTGTTTGTTTTTTTTTCTTTTTTTTTTCAATTAGAAGTTCGCACAAAAGGTAAGACCCTAGTTAGAATTTCAGTCACCACCGTGCCAGCTAAGGTCACTCGTCACACCACGAATGGGTCAATTAACTCCAAGGAACTTCAATGGTACAACCTACCCGGTGAACGAAGAGGGAATCCTTTGCCGTCGGGGACTTACGGAGGTCCCGGTGGAGGAGATCCTAGTCCGTCGAGAGGAGTTCCCTAACGGAGAGTCATTCCTTCACCGAGAGAGGGTAGTCCTTAGAAAGATGAGAAGAGAAGGGGGAGATGAATGCAATGCAGTGCAGTATAACAGAAATATGCGAAACACAAACAAAGCAAGGAGAACATGAATTATGCAGGACAAAATAGAACTAAACAACTTTCACAAGAACAGAACTTAGGACCAGATAGAACTAAACAAATCCAGGAACAGAACTTATGCAGGATAGAATAGAACTAAATAATTTTCACAGGATCAGAACTTATGCAGGGTAGAATAGAACTTAAATAATTTTTACAAGAACAGAATTTATGTAGGATAGAATAGAACTTAAACAATTTTTACAAGAACCCCCCTTCCACTTCCCTTCACCAATAGCCACCTCCCTCCCCTATCTCTTGTGCCATTGGAGCTACCCCAGCCAGCCAATTCGCAGCTCAGGATCTGCAGAGGACCAGCAGCTTGCAGAGGCGACCCTGACTTCATCACAGCATCCCTAGAGGCCCAGAGGTACCGTTGGAAGCGTCTCTCCATCCTCTTCGAAACGGAAGTGGTCTTGTTCCATTCTGAGCTCGAGGTTGCTTGGGAGAGCCATTCTTCTCCGACTGAGCAGGATAAGTCTGGTCAGTAACCTGAAGCAACTTCCAGAAGCTCCCACAGCCACATTCCTGTGCTTCTTAAGGCGCCACTTGGCTGAGAGTTTCTACGACAATCCTCTTCCATCACTAGGAAGCGGCACCCCGTTCGGCATCCGGAGCAACGATTTCTCAATTTTCTCCCTCAGGTGTGCTATTCTGTCCACTCTGGGACTGAACAAACACCTGATCACTGTTTGGGTAGCTCTGGTCTACTCCAACCTTCTATGGTGTTCCCGCAGACCTCGTTTCGAAGAGAACTTGACAACAGTTCCAACGACTCTGGCCACGCTTGATTCAGAGTTTGGGAGTGCTCGTGGCGGCCTTGTCTTCCTGCTACTGTGGTACCGTAGCAGTCAGCACCAGAACTCAGGGGCCCTGTTCGTGGACCTTCCCCGACCAGCACTGCCAACCAGGAAATTCCAAAAAAATCAGACGTCATCTTGAGCCAACCCCGAAGATTTTTCCACTGGTCTCATTGATAGGAAAATTCGGGAGTGGCCGCAATAGTGTCAACTTCAATTGTCTGTCCCCTGTTCCAGAGAGCGGGCAGAATCGACGTCTTCCATCCATTCGGTTTCATTTTCAGCTTTGTGGGAGGTAGTGTTTGAATGTAACTTTGGCTTCCCTACCCCAAGTTCAACCCCCTTGCATGGGGCGTAGTGATGTAAAATCTTGAACAGGTCGAAGCTACACCGGCGCGGCGAGCGGGTGCATACCCTCGCCTCCTCGCTTGCCCACGTCTCCGACCGAAGTCGGTTTCTTCAAACCGGCTAGGTACGCTCTCGGCCCTTGCTCCCATTTGTGCTTGTTCATTTAATTCTCCTCAATTGCGCTGTCGGTTAGGGGAGAGAGCGCCCGGTCCCCAAGGCTCCACCACCTTTGTGTGACCACCGTGGATGTGAGTGAGTGAACTCGCCCCCGTCGGCTATTGTCGCCTCATTGAATTGGGCATCTATACCTAAAGGGAGGTTAGCCTTGATCCTTGCTGGCCCTCTACTAGAAAGGGTCATGTCCCACACCCTCAACTCGACATCCCCGAGTCACCCCCGGGTCGAGTGTGCACGCCAACGATTGTCCGCTTATGTAGGCCTCTTGGCCTTGTGGATGTGCTTGCACTCCTAGGTCCAAGGATCATTTGGTCAGTCCCAACTCATCCGTAGGTGGTGTCACATCAAGTGGTATCAGAGCAAGTCATTGACTTATCTCTACAAGTCAAGTCCTAGGGCACGCTTGCATTGGAGTCATCTTCGATCTGACCTGTGCATTTTCCACCCACCATTGTCATCATTGAGTCTAGGGTCAAATGGCCCTTCTCCCAATCATATCCCATGCATACCTACCTAATGAAGAGTCCATGAAAATTGATTTCATTGACTTGGAGTCTGATAATTAGGTATCCCCCGATATCGTGACCTCTCTTTCTAGGACCGAACAAATTGTGCACAATGGAGATCAAGTCCTTGTTGAATTCCATAGATGGTTCGGGAAGACTAAGTATTTTGATGGGG